>LPNX010522671.1:471138-497407 GCA_001517045.1 Pseudotsuga menziesii | reverse complement strand
ATATATATATATATATATATATATATATATTAATTTTTTAAAATATAATTAGTATAATCTACATCTATCAACCAATTATTTAAAAGAATTTAATATGGAATAAATTATATATATAATTTTTTTAAATAATTAGTATAATCTAATAATTATTAAAAATATTATTAATTTTCTAAAATATTTAATATAATCTACAACTAAATAAATATAAAATTAATATTTTACTTGTGAAAAATCAAACTGGCCAAAGTAGCTTGAATGAAAATTGAAGTAGCTTGAATGAAAATTGATTACTATATACCTGCGAGAGGCCGATATAAAAAAAACTGTGATTCAAAATCAAGTTGGAACAACAAAGATCAATGGCATTCTTATAAATAAAAATGGAGAGCTGAGGATACTGAGGATCTTTCAAGGAATCCATGCGTATTAATAATGTTGGTTTTCTCTCAAGGAAGCCGGGTAAATGGTTGAACAAAAGGAAGCAAAATTAAATAGATGATTAAAATGACAAGGCATGTGTCATGTTAGGAAGAAAAAATTTCAAAAATTATAATGTGGCAGAAGCCCAGAATAAAAGCCTAAATAAATGGATATATAAATCAGAAAGCACAATATCACGCGGAAGAAGATTTTGCAAGAATACAATACAGAGCAAACTTGTGCACAAGCAAACTGAGATTAATATGCATTGACAAAAGTAACATTCCTCTAAAACTCGCAACTATGAACTCGCTAGACATTCCCACTTGAACTTGGGCTACAATACCCAAGTTGTTATTAAAAGATTACACTCAAACACCCACTTCCTTCTTCCGAGATCAATGGTTTCAGTACAACTACAATCTTCAACAGAAACGACACCTTCAGAGAGCATCAATTTAACATTCATACTCAAAAAACACTTGGCTTTGCTATACCTCGAGCTTTAGGCAGGAACTCATGAGTCACAAGGTGTGATTGAAAAGCCATTGTCAAAGATAGAAGAACCATACATACCAAATAACAACAAATTTTCTGAAACTTTGGAATAGCTAAAAGCCAAGCAGAAGTAACTCTCGGAAACTTTTGAATCTATTTTACCACCAAATTTCTTGATATGATGATATAAAGACACGTCTGTAAGGGATAGGATTCTCCCAAGAAAGAATTATTATAAATAAAATAAACCTTTGCAGTGGTGCACCTTCAATGAACAATTTACTTTCTTCGTAGGAACATAAAACAGATGAAAATGGCATGTGCTCGCTGTTTTAAGGCTACAAATTGAATAGTATCAAATGGATCCAGACAACATTCACAAATACATTATAACTCAATAGCAGATGGTGTATCAAACTCCTACACAACCATAAGGGATTATGGATGCCTTCCAGGGAAAATCCAGCTTTTGCAACTATAGAATAGCTTCGTAGCTGTAGCATATTGTTCCATGTGTAGAGAACTGCAAAGTCGAAGCTTTTTTAATCCTTGAAACTACCGAACTCAAGGATTGCATTAAGTAATAGACGAGAATAATTAATGAAATGAGTTTGAAAGTGGGAAGGCATTGCACAATGCCAATACCTTATATCTGTTTATAAAATAAAAGGTATGCCTGATCATGCAATACTTTGTTCAAACCCACAACAGACACAGCTGCATCATCAAACCGCAGCCACCGACCATCGGAATGTTTAGTGTCAGCCGTATAATGCCCCTTGGAATGGTCCCTCCCATGGTGGCTTACAGTAGCTACTAATTCATATTTCCGACCCTGCAGGATGTTTCGCGAAAATTTCTTGATTATACATGGGAAGTCTTCCAAAACAACCGCCGAAATAATTTAATTTAAAATAATAAAAACTAGAGCCAAAATAATTTAAAATATAGAGAGAGAGAAAGCCAAAGATAATTACTTCTGTTGTTGGAGATACCAATAGTTCACGACCTAGAACAATCTCGGGACTGAAGAGCACAGGTTTATGTAGTTTGCCACTGCCTGTACTTCCAAAACTGAAGCGCATTAAGTGCAATATCAACACCTTAGACAATGTCTGTAGTTTTATAGCTTTACTTGCACTCACAATTCCCGCCTGTGCCATGAACCAAAAAAGGGTAGAATGTTAGTTATCAATTAAAATAGCATAAAATATGGAACTTTTTCTTAATACCTTATGTAGGATGGAATTTAAAATTTTGGTAGTCTAGGTAATCTTGGAGGGCATGGCCCGCATATGATTGTACAACTTTATCGATGTGCATAATCGTAATATAAAAAGTAACTATGAAGCACCGGTTAGAAAGTGAAAGGCCAGTAACAAACTATGCATTAAAGGTGTGCTTTGAGTACACCCTTTAGCGCCATTTACAAAGAAGTCAAACATTATTAACAATGAAGAAATCCAAAGTTAAGAATATATAAAATATATATGAAACAAAATACAACAGGATTTGTTTTACTCCAGAAAGAGATTAACCCATACTTTATTTTCAATGTCCTTTTCAACTTTCCCTAGCAATACCTGTTTGATATCTCTCACCCATATATAGTGTTGGACAAAATTTACCACCCAATTGGAGCTGCATTCCCAAACTAATGTGATACTCATTGTTAATAATACCAAAGAAAACATGTTTTTGTAGTTACAAAAGGATATTTACACTGTCGTTTCTTGTGCATCTATTCCCTCTGCTTGATACATTGTTGGAAGCTTACATTTTTTGCCAAACCTTACAAGGCCTTTCGTACTGGTTCACATTTCAAGCATGAATGATAGGCATCAACCCATAACCAAGGAGCCTTAATCTGCCTTGAGAATTCTTGCCAAGGCCCTTCATCTCAATTGTGGTCAATCAGTCCCGTAGAAAGGCAAGACTTCTCAAGGAAGATATGAAACAAAATACAACAGGATTTGTTTTACTCCAGAAAAAAGATTACCCCATACTAAAGTAGTAAATTATTTTATAAAGCCTTTTCAGCTTTCCTAGTGATACATGTTTGCTATCGGCGTCTCACCCGTGTATAGCCTTGGATGGAATTTACCACCAAAATAGGGCTGCATTCCCAAACTAAAGCAGTACTTATTGTTAATAATACCAAAGATAACATGTTTTTGTAGTTACAAAAGGTTCCATATTTACACTGTCGTTTCTTGTGCATCTATTCCCTCTGCTTGATACATTGTTGGAAGCTTACATTTTTTGCCAAACCTTACAAGGCCTTGTGTACTGGTTCACATTTCAAGCATGAGTGATAGGCATCAACCCATAACCAAGGAGCCTTAATCTGCCTTGAGAATTCTTACCTTTCTAGAGGACTGACAATGCCCTTCATCTCAATTGCGGTCAATCAGTCCCCTAGAAAGGCAAGACTTCTTAAGGCAGATATGAAACAAAATACAACAGGATTTGTTTTACTCCAGAAAAAGATTACCCCATACTAAAGTAGTAAATTATTTTATAAAGCCTTTTCAGCTTTCCTAGCGATACATGTTTGCTATCGGCGTCTCACCCATGTATAGCCTTCGATGGAATTTACCACCAAAATAGGGCTGCATTCCCAAACTAAAGCAGTACTTATTGTTAATAATACCAAAGATGACATGTTTTTGTAGTTACAAAAGGCTCCATATTTACACTGTCCTTTCTTGTGCATCTATTCCCTTTGCTTGCTACATTGTTGGAAGCTTACATTTTGCGAACCCTTAGAAGACCATGTGAGTTGTTTCATATTTCATTAATACAAGCATGAAATAATAGGAATTGACAAATAACCAACATTGGTTTCTTGTCAAAATGCACACACGCTACATAGTATTTTCAATGTATGATCATTTTTAATCTAAATCAAAAACAAACGTCTTTCAGCATAAATGACTCCATATAAAGGTCATTATTGTCCTGGAAAACTAACCATTTTGGCACACAAAGAGGAGATTCTATACCAAGATTAGATTCTAGTGAAAAAGCATAAAACCTACTTAGTATTTCCAGAGTATGATAATTTTTAATCTAAATCGAAAGCAATATATCATGTCTTTCAACATAAATAACTCCATAAAGGTCATTATTGTCCTGGAAAACTAACCATTCTGGAAGGTCATTATTGTCCTGGAAAACTAACCATTCTGGTGTGCAAAGAGATGAAAATTATGCAATTAAATATGATAAACAGCAAACCGTAAAAGTGATATTTATAACTCTAGTGGGATCATGGTCCAGCAGTTAAGACCAATGTTTTAAAAAACAGCCAAACTAGAACTGGCCAGTTCAGCCAGTTCACACCTTAAAACCACAGAACCAGTTTGGTAACCAGTTCAGTACAGAACCAGTCTAGGCATGGCCACGGTAAGAATCTGCCTTCTAAGAGACAAAAATATATAATTCACCTAAAACTACCCTGCCCCACCACCCTAAACCCTAAACCATTGATATATAACCCTCAATTTGCCTCACACCTCTCATTGAGAATTTGTGAGCATTTGGAGTCTGCAGAGCTGCATTGAAAAGTTGTAATTCAGAGTAAGCTTGGAGCTTGTTTGGCATTCTGAAGGTTACATCCCATCTACAAGCTTGAAAGTGTTCTTACCCCCTTGGTGTTTGGCTCCAACTAACCAATTAACTAAATATAGTTAGTTAATTTATTAATGTAACTATATTTATTAATAAGGTTAAATTAAAATCAAATTTCTAGCTGAATTTGAATCTAATAATAGATGTAGCTAATTAATTTATTATGAACCTAGTTTTTAGCTCATATATATTATTATTATTTAGCTACATATAATTAATATTTTTATTAATTTTATTAATTTAGCCACACATTTTTATTTATTAATTTAGCTTCATATATTATTATTACTGTTATTCATTAATGACCTAGGTTGTAGCTACATATATTAATATTATTATTACTCATTAATAACCTAGGTTTTAAAAATTAAAAAAATCTAAGCTTCTTTTAGAATTGACATTTAGGGTTTTAGGTTTTATGCAGACAGCATTGTGTTCCCTATGAATTAGTTAACTCCACAACTATATTAATTGAATTGGATCAGCTTCTCCTCAAACTTAACTCATTGTCCTAAAGATGAACCCTGATTTGGGTTCAAAACGTCAACATTGTGAATGGCTACTGCAGTGCTCCCTGGAACCACTTCTCAGATGAATTGTCGTGGAAGTGAGGGTAACCAATGTTGTTCAAATGATCACAGACAATGCCTCTAGGCTCTAACAATGTTCTTGTTGGTAAAATGTTAGAGTAAACATAAAACCATATTCTAGACCCATGTGCTACACACTGCATAGACCTCATGTTTTAAGATATCGACAAAAAGGATTCAATCAAGAACACTATACTATATAGATCATGCCAAGAGGAAAAAGCACAGCATACAAGGATCCTTTTAGGCATGCTATCACCAGCTCTGCAATTAACTTCCTCATTTCCAATCTCTTATTTCCAAGTTATAGAACTTAAAAAACATGTTTGCAAGTGATGAATGAAATACATCTGAGTGGAGCCACAATCATGATAAGAAAGACATAGAAAAATAGTTTTTGCGAACTTATTTAGGAAAAATACAACGATTGTGAAAATTGTCAGATCCCTTGTTAAGGTGTTGCAGTTGTTGGATGGGGAAAAATACATATATGAGGCTATGGATCAAGCAAAGGACCAAACAAAGATAGCATTCAAGGATAGAGTAGCAAAGTATAGGCCTATGTGGGCGGGCTATCATTGATAACCAATGGAACAATCAACTCCATCACCCTATACAAGCAGCAAGGTATTTCCTGAGCCTAAGACATCATTAAAGGAAAAGATCAAGCAGGGGAGGTCAAAGATGGGTTGTACGAGTGCCTAGACCACATGGTCTCCGGTCAGAGTCCATAACTAGAAATACACCAATAGATTAGAGTTTTCAGTAGAACCATGAGTACCTTTGGCAAAAACTAAAAGGATTGCAAGAGAAGTGAAACAACCCAGTAAGACAATCCAAAAAAATAAAGTTCAATTGTTTATATACTTGAATATCTAACCAAAGTCGCAAACTAATTTTCTAAATTAACTAATTTTGTCTTTGAATGTCATGCTTTAATCATTTAACACAATACATTGGTGGACTCATTTGAGAGCCACTGTCCTCAACTGCAAAAGGATGCAGTTTGGATAATTAATCAAACTTGCAACGCTTCTAGGTGTGAGAGCAACTATTCTGCCTTTGAGCAGATTCCAAAAAAATAAAGTTCAATTGTTTATAAACTTGAATATCTAACCAAAGTCACAAACTAAATTTCTAAATTAACTAATTTTGTCTTTGAATGTGATGCTTTAATCATTTAACACAATACATTGGTGGACTCATTTGAGAGCCCACTGTCCTCAACTGCAAAAGGATGCAGTTTGGATATTTAATCAAACTTGCAAAGCTTCTAGGTGTGAGAGCAACTATTCTGCCTTTGAGCAGATTCACATGAAGAACAGAAATCCTTTGGAGCAACAATAGTTAAATGACATCGTATTCATGTAGTAGAACCTTCATCTTAGGCACAACCAGTACTGAACAAAAGATCTGATACAGATCCCATTGTCTTGGATGATATTGATCCATCATAGGAATGGGTAGAGGAGATTCACCCGACATAGTTTGATGTTGACGACAAGCGGTGGATAGATTTGGATGATAATCCACTAGTAGCACCCACACATGGCAGGCATTACCCATGCTACTACTCGTACTGTAGATGTCCCTCAGGAATCTGCCAGGTCCAAGCCAGTGGATGACCCTGTATTTCATGCTAAGGATCCCATTTCCAGCACTGGTGATGAGTTTGATGATTGATCATGTTGATCGTTAGTAGATTAAGCATGTCTTTTTTGGGACTCTTGAGGCAAGTAGAGCCTTACTTTATGTATTTTGTTCCAGATAGGCATTGCTTTAGGTGCTACATATGCAGACATGGCATATCTAGTCTCTAATGGTTTGGATTTACATTGATAGAAAACCGGTTCATAGCCCAACCCAAGTCTGGTCTGACCCTCAGTTGATTACAACTCCAATTCCAACTTTTAAAACACTGGTATATACACCAGCTTAGATCCAAATCCCAAGCTCTATCAAACACCAAGAGAGATCAAATCTTTCGAGGTGCAAACCTCTTCTGTGGTATTTGAGGAGAGGTTTGCACCTCGACAGATTTTATCCCTCTCGACACTTGATAGAGCCTATGATTCGGATCTAGGCTGGTTTAACTTCTAAATCTATTGATATAGGATTGAAAATGGTATTAAAGCCATGGTTTTAAGTTTTTAACACATGCTTTTAAAATAAAACCATGGGTTGTTTAGGAGGGCCTTGCACATGATTTTAAAACCACGTGCAAGGCCCTCCTAAGCCATGTACAATAAAACCATGAGATGTTTAGGAGGCCACCATGTGCAAAGCCAACATTTTTTTGGTGGATAAATTAAAATTTTTATTTTTTATTATTTTGTTAGGTAGGTAAGTTACAACATCTCCCCCATGCTGGGCTGTAGAGCGCCTCTCGGCGCAATGAGAAGAATTTGCACATTTGGTCTCTAATGGATTGGATTTATATTGATGTAAATTGATATTTATATTGTTGTATTAAAATTTTCATATTTTTCATTTTAGTTCATAGACTGTGTTGTCAGCCAATTCTGATCCTAGTCCAGTCTGACCCTCAGCCAATTCTGAGTTTTAAACCATGGTTAAGACAGTGGCATGGCAAGCTACCCATCAAAGTTCAATTTGCCTGCAACATGAATAAGCATCTAGGGCCATGTGCAAGTCCTGGGTTATTTTAAAGGGAAAAATGCCCTGTCCCAGCAGCTTATGTTCAGTGATTTGCCCCTGGATGGCTATTTCCCATGTGCAAGCAGGTCGCTTGTGGTGCCCATTCTCACCAGGCCAGGTGTTATGCTTCTCTTTTAGTTTAAAATTACTTTCAAAATAAATTTCACAACAAGAACAAAAAAGTTAAGGCCATGAATTGGAATGGGAAAGAACTTAGCTATAAAATTTAAGGATCATAATGAAAGGGATATAAATATATGATGCACAAAAAGGAAGATCTGCACACATAGTAAACTGAGTTCATATTTAACCAAATCAGATCACTTCTCCCAATGCATTCATGCATAAGCATATATGTATACCTTGCCTGCCGAAACTCTATAACCTTCAAGTGATTCTGGTGAAGCAAAAAGACGAAGAGCATCCTCAACAGTATGAACAGCATCTGGTAAAATGTCCAAGTGAAGTAACAAGAATGGTTGAATGGTAGCTGACGCCTTGTTACCTATCCAGCATAAAAACATAAAAGCTCATATTCTGTAAAAGTAAATGCAGAAACTTTAAATATTTGTAAAATACAGAAACACAAAAGCTCATAATAAAGTAAATGCAGAAACACAAAAGCTCATAATACAAGGTACATAAATAATCAAATTTCTATGTAAAATAAACAAAACAACTTTAAATACATGGAACAGGTTTTATATAAATCAACTTCATATATGTATTAGAACAACTATGCAGCTAACAATGCAGGGCATACCAATTTGGTTTTATATATATAATAACAAGTTCTAGACATCGGCACTCGTACATAATATTGAAGAGAGGCACCTGAAGGTGCCTCTGCACTTTTGCAACAGTCTCCAAGTCGTTGGACTTTGACATTATTTTCAGAGACAAAGCAAAGGTGGAGTTTGGAGGCCACCCATTTTCTGCTAGCCTGGTGTTTTGAATATTGCTACCCCATTCTGCGTGTGTTTCAGTCTTGAGATGCAGACCATCTAAGGAAGAGTTTGACGGATACATTTAGTTTCAATTTGGATAGTTGTTGATTAAGCCTTGGCACCACTAGTGCTGGTATCTTGGGGGAATTTTTTGCGTTTAATGTTGCATGGATCCCTTCTCTATAAGGTTGTCAGTGCGTTTGTGGAATGTAATAAGTTGGGATGTAACAGCAACGTTTGGATTTGTCCCAACAAGCTCTAGGGAAAAAGGTGAGGGGCATGGATGACAGATTCAAGTAATTTCTTTATTAATCAGAGAGCTGCTACATCAGGCTTCCTTGGAAAAGAAAATATATCCCTCTCATTGCACTTTCATTTTATGTATTAGTTTGTACTGTTAGCTTTGCCACTGCTTTGTCGCCTATGCTTTATCCTAAATCATAGACATGCCTGCAACAAAGTTTTCAAGATGTCTCTGTAGAGTTGGAGGTGTGGTTGCAGAATGTAAAGGTAGGGCGCTAGCAGCAGTGTTTAATTTATCCAACAGGCGGTAAAGCAGAAAAGAGGGATAAATACAACAAGCTTTTCTGAACTGTATTCAGCAAAGAGATGCTACTTCAGACTTCCTTGCTCTGAAAAACATATCCAATTATTTGTACGGTCTTATTTCCAGTTTGTATTCTGCTAGCTTTGTTTTGCTTTGTCACCTGTGTTTTACCCTAAATGGTAGACATGCCTGCAACAAAGTTTTGTAGATGTAGGAGTGCTTCTCACAAGAACACCACTGAAGGGTTTAAGATTTGAAGGACATATCCTGTTAGTCAGGCATGCAACCTCTGTTCTATCCACCAGTAGGTCAAATATGCCTGTAGTAGAGTTTTTTTGGCATCCAATAGGAATGCGATTGTGTGTATTATGGAAATCCTCTAGTTGATGGCTGTAGGGGCCTTCGATTGGCACATCTTCACTTCATGAAAAATTGATAGCCACAGCATCTAAACATTAGTTCTCAGTGGTCTGCCTCTAGGTGACTTATAGTTGTGCTAGAAGCAAAACTTGGGTCATTTTAATAGGGAAATAGTATAGACCTGTTGCTCAAGTCAACTAAGATAAAAATTTAGAAAATCTTCAACCCCAACAATGAGAGCTATTCAAGGGTTGAATCAGAGGGATCAAAGCGTCTTTTAAGAAAATACATGTTACATATATCATAGAAATAATACAATTTACAACAACCATCCAACTTTGCCTGCATAAATATTCAAACTCCTACCAATTTATTACATATTAATCAACTCTTTAATCCTGTGTTACATGAGACTACCAAAAGAAATAGGTCGATGGGACTTGAAAATATAACCATTACAAACATAATGTGGAACTGCCAAGGTGACTTCCGAAAGCTAAAAGATAAGGAAATACAAGTTAAAATAGCAAAAAAGAGAGAAAGAAAGGGTGAACCAAGCAGATAACCCCTAGAAAAGATAGACACTACCTAGAATTAGGTATAGATGTAGAAATAGAGGAGGGAGTAGAAAAATCTTTATCCACATCAATCACTGTGAAGGTACCAATGCAATACTTGATGATGCCCTCTACGAAGTACCTTGGGCCAAGATGACATGGTTGGGTGATCTTGGGAAGAGCTCAAAGGCAATTGGTCAAGGTTCTCCAACATCCAAAGCCAAAATGTAGAATCTAGCAATGAGTATCTTGCTGTCTAACTTGCATTAGAAAAAAGACCCACACTAAAAGCCAATACACCACTGTGTCCTCTCGAATGTGGGTTGTTGATCTTCCAAACAAGAGGATGTCTGTCATCACACTGATTCAGTATCACCAATGTCAGAGAATGGAGGGTTTGCACAACAATTAGAACCTACAGTGGTGATCACCTTGGTGCAGCAAGCATTGGATAAATCTTGTATGTTGTATCCTCTAGGAGCAATCACCTCACATATGAAAAGAACCAACCACTTCTGATCTGAATAGAAAAAGAAGGTAGCAAGGGGCCCTTGAGAGTCATGGTATAGACAATGATATCCCCCTTAAAATTGCATAATAAATGAGACTTTTCAAGATGAAACGCTACTCATACTGGATCTCCAATATATAGCACATCTAACTTGGAGAGGATCATGGAGGCAACCTCCTATGAACAACAAAGGGCCAAAATAACTTAATAAGAGTACCTTCTTTGACCAAATAGTTTAACCACCTAGGGCGCATACCCTACAAAGAAGAAAGACGAGCCTAAAAATGCTCTCAAGACACAGAGCCAAGCTCCAAACCTGGCTCATCCAATGGCTTGCAAGATTGCTCACTTACTAGTTACAACAGATCATATATTGCAACATGAGAGTATAGTAAGTTTGACATTCGTGTCAAGGAGAATCATCTTAGAGAAATTACTCTAGAAGTGCATACAAAAACATTGGCACTCAAGAATAGAGAAAAACCCATACACCCAAAATTGTTATAAGTTAGGGTGATCTCCAACTAGGTCCATCTAAAGAAGTGGAAGTTTCAGAAATCATTTTTGGATGCAATCTATATCATGAGGGCATTCTTGCAGGTCCTCAAGGGGGAAGACTTATGTCTGTTCCTTGAGATGTTCCTCCAACTCATCATTGGAGCTCCAAAATGAGGTCGAGAATAGGAGGAACCCCTATTTGATCCCAACGATGCTCATCTAGAATAGTCTGCAGGTTATGCAAAGCCAACCCATAACTATCCTTGTTCAATACTTGGTCGAGTGTTGTTTCTTATTATTCCAATCATTCTAAAGGGAGGGGGCATTGCCAACTTACTATCTCAGTCAATGCACCTCTGGGCAACAAACCCTAGCAAGGACCTTCACTCCAATTGTTTTCCGTTTGCTTCAAACAAGATTAGAGGAACTTTTGTGGCGCAAAGTATATAGAAGGCCTTGAACGCCATTAAGGCATTCTTGACTTAGAAAGACCTCTCATTAAGGATCAACATATCTTTTAATAATCAATGTCTTTGGTTGTCTCCCTTAAGAAAGATGGCAAGCTAAGTTAACAGAAATGTCTAGGACCAGAGGGGATACATCGTTCCCCCGTTTTGAAACTAAAAAGAAGGGGATATAGCTTGGAAATGACAATGAAATGTTTCAAAGCCGTATCCAAAAAACATAAACATTTCCATACTGTTTCCATTAATTTACATTTCCAAGGCATATCCAAAAAAACAAAAACGTTTCTAAACCATTTCCAGTCGTTTCCTAAAATGTTTCCAAGCCGTTTCCAGCCGTTTCCAGCCATTTCCAACTGTTTTTAGTCGTTTCCTAAGACAATTCCTGATTTTCTAAAACGTTTCAGATGCCACAAGGCAAGTTTCTAGCTAGAAATAGTGATTTTTTTACATGGAAAAAAAACCAGATAAATAACCATAAAGGGAAACTATAAGACCCTAACCCTAAATTGAGCCTCAATAATTAATATAAAGCCTCAAATCTTATAATCAAGATCTAAACCCTACTCTTAAATTGATAAAGGTAATCTGAATTTTTATGTCTCATGGCTTTTTTCTTGTATTTTTCCAAAAATGATGGGGGCTTACTTTTGGTTCAAAAACCCACTAATCTATGGACTTTAATTGCATCAAATGCTTGCCTACTATAGTTTTAGTGTCACAGCTTAGTGTAGAAGTACAATGACTGTTTTATTGTCTTTTTTCTCATCTTTTTTGCCAAATCCTCAGCTTTTTTGCAAATAAACCCCAATGACTTGCATATGTAATCAAACAACTTGCATATCAAAATTGAGACAGAGGCAGTTTCAGCCCTACACAAACAACATATTCCATCTATGAAGGGTTACATGAACCAACACGTATTTACAATAATCTTCCAATAGGTTAATTCTCCATATGGTATACATAATACATCATACATGTGATATTTTAATCTTATTTCAAGCAGTTTTATCAATATAAGCCATAAAAAGTAAACAACATATCCAAGGGAATGCAATGGAGCTAGAGATAGTGTTATAGCATAGAGTGCAATATTGCATGTCATCACACACTTTATCATATCGCTCAACGCAAGCTCACTTATTTATATTAGAGTGTCTAACCAATCTCCTTGAAGCATGGCTGATTAAGTCAACTTTGACTGTCCAAGTCAGTTCAAAAAAGTTAGACAACCCCATGAAGCCCTTTATGCACCAATCAGCTAGTCGACCAACCCTCAGTTGCCTAGTTGATTGTCTAGTTAGTCAGTGGATGAACCCAAATACACCTCAATCGAGTCACTAACTTACGTCCAAAATTTTGTTAATCACAAATTCCAACACTTCTTTTAGAGGTGTAGTCGATGTATTCTTTTATTAGAGATGCTTAACACTTGAATTCAGTATTCAAGTAATTTTATGGTTTGAAATAAATGTTTAGAAGTAGTTGATATGTTCTTGATTGAATGCTTGACAAAGGTTGGCTTATCTATGGCACTCGGCAGTCAAGATATAAGAATAGTGTCTATGACAACAATTGAGTGTACTAATTTCAATTGTTATAAATGGCATAACTACCTATAAAACTAATTGATGAATGGTAATCTGAACTATGAATGTCTCATGGTATTTTTTTAATAGATTTTATATATATATATACACTGTCGTTTCCCCACTGTATTGTATCCAACTTTTTTGAAAATTACCCATATTCATTTCCCTCCCCGTATTTGTATCCATTGAACATTCTCGCATCCATTTCAGTGGAACTTAGATGGTTAGATATCAAATGAAGACCACACCCCTATTGGATGAAGACCCTCGGTTCTCAACCCTTCAACTCTTCGAAATAAGGATCCTCTCGGCTAATGATTTGTTTGGCAGTCACTCAAGGAACTGGATCCCCTCACACGAGCCCAAAAGAAAGTTTGGATGGTCGATCATAATAGCCTTGATAAAATGAGGAAGTTGATTTCTGGTGACCTTTGCTTTAAGTTGTGTTGTAATGTCCTCAAACCTAGTAGTGGGACTATAAGTATCTAGTTGTCGGTTGCTACATGTGACTATGCACCAAGACAACACTTGATGGTCGTCTAAACAAGCTTCGGGCAATAAAACCCATGCAAGAATCCTCAATGAATGAGTGTGAATGGTTTGAGAACTCTTTGATATGTGCAAGCGTATCCTTGCAAATCATTGAAGATTCAAGCGGAGATGGGTAAGAAGACTAACTTGAATTTTGGGGTGGGGACCCATGTGGTCGATCATAATAGCCTTGATAAAGTGAGGAAGTTGATTCCTGGAAACCTTTGCTTTAAGTTGTGTTGTAATGTCCTCAAACCTAGTAGTGGGACTATTAGTATCTAGTTGTCAGTTGCTACATGTGACTATGCACCAAGACAACACTTGATGGTCGTCTAAACATGCTTCAGGCAATAAAATCCATGCAAGAATCCTCGGTGAATGAGTGTGCATGGTTTGAGAACTCATTGATATGTGCAAGCGTATCCTTGCAAATCATTGAAGATTCAAGTGGAGATGGGTAAGACGACTAATTTACTTGAATTTTGGGGTGGGGACCCATGTGGTATCCCTTGCCCAATAAGCCTAATCCAAGAAATTGCAAAGGCGGGAGCATGCCACATAATAGAGATGGTTGCTTTGTCAAAGAGAGACAGGAACAAAGACACGGATGGCCCCCTACACTTGCACAACAAAATGAGAAATTTCTAACACTTGTCATTCCATAGACATCCAAGACACCCAAACCTAGTAGATGGGACACAATCATTGTGGAGATTATGCCAGTAAAAATTAGTTGGAGGCAAACCACCAAACCTTAACAAGAGACTTCATTTGATGCCAGGGACTAGGGTCCTACTTGTTGATGCATTATTTCCTTATGCTTATGCTCAAACTTAGGGCCTTGTGACTTTGGGTTTTGCTTCAATGACTTCTGCTTAGTTTTTATAAAAATCAGTTATCAACTAATGTAATGATATTGAGAATGAAGCTTTTAGACTTTAGCAGTATCGGATAAGAAACAAGGTTGCATACAAATATGCAAATAGTAAAATAAATATGGTGATCTTAGAAAACAGTTGGGCTTTATAGTTTTTTCACAGAAGTAAACTAACTCCAATGAAGTTTAACTAGAGCCACCTCTTAGTTAGGAAACACCTAATAACCTTTTAAGTCATCATGCCTTCTTAGTGCTATAAACATTAACTGACATAAATTCTGGTCAAAGCAATATAATTATAGTAAAATTAGTTAAAGGTTTAAGGAAGCCTTTATTCAAAATAGAGACTACTATATTGAAGATAATTACTATAATATGTATTTAGAACCCTATAAATAAAAAATCTTTGAGCCTAATACCAAACAAATCAAATACATAATCGTCCTGCTACAATACTTATAAATTTGCATAATTATAGTTGACTCCAGAGTCCAGACCATGCTAGTTACATGACAAATTACCCCTTCAAAAAGGGGAGGGGACATTGGAAATGAAGCTTCTAGCAATAAAGGCTAAGAAACACCAACGTTGCATACAAATATTCAAACAGTAATATAAATATGGTTATCAAAAAAAAAACCTTGGGCTCTATGGCCTTTTCATATGAGTAAATACTAAAAACTCCAAAGAAATTTAACTAGAGCCACCTCTTTAGCAGAAACAACTCATAACCTTTTAATTTTCATGCTTTATTAGGACTATAAACATTTCTGATATAAAATCTGCCCACCAATTTGTGATTCCGGCCTAATAAACATTCTATCAAAACCCAAATTGTTCAAAAAAATGGAACAAAAAAATACATGCACCAGAAGACCTTATAAATAGAAACTCACATTTGTTGGTGTCCCTATCTAGAGAAATCCTCCAACTGAGACAATGGACTTATTTGCAGCATTACCAAATAAAAAGGTGATCAAGATGGCAGTTCATGGCATCTCATATTATTGGTATCCGTTTCCAGAGAAATCCTTCAACTAATTGCTTAATAAAAGTCAAATTTTTCAAGAAACAAGGGGCTGATTTGCTGCATTACCAAATAAAAAGGTTATGAGGCAACCCGGTGGGCTAGCTCAAGTGGTTGAGTGCTGTAAGTTGTGAGTAGAAGGTCTCGGGCTCAAATCCTAAGGTGGCTATACATTGCTATATTAGGGCCTCCCTTGATGTCCCCATCAGGTTAGCTCCGTAATCAGAGCGAACGGGGTGAGGCCCCTTTGGGTGGGCCCCCCATGGCTTATTCTTGTGGACATAGCAGCCCCGCTGGGGGTTTTGTGAACAATTATATAAAAAAAAGGTAATGCAGGTGGCAATTAAGGCCTTTTTCAGTATAGCCCCTGAATTTTGCAATTTCAGGTCAAACCAAAAATCATATGGTCTGTTCCTTTCCCAGCTTTTAGGGTCCAGATCACTTTCCACGGTGTACAGCTCAACAAGGGCTTTCCAATTAGCTATCCCTCAGCCCAATCAGCGTTTGAACTTTGAAGTGAAAAGTTAACATACCCAACGAGTCAATTGTTACATATCCAACTCGGTGCACCCAACTCTCGGCCTTCAAACTGCTTTGTCCTTTGTCTCTCCATATTAGTGTCCTTTAATTTTCTGTTGTATATGTTACTGAATAAGGGCATCACCATCTCGTATGAGGATTTCAGATAATGAGAGTAGGATGCATCTCTTTTTAGAGATTGCTACCACCACTGTACACAGCTATTACTTAATAGAATTTATGTCTGCAACATTGTTGTGTTTTATTTCTGTAATTGTCTTTAGTCATTTCATTTGCTTTTATACATATTAGATTTCTGAAATTTGGTGTCTCCACTGGAATCCCTCCATAATCCTAAAGTTGAGGTGATTTTAAATTAATGCAACTCTTAAAGGTTGAAATTTAAAATATATTTCTACAAATCAAAGATTCACTTCTCACTTAAAACAAATATAGAAGTCAATGATAAAACATTTACCTCTTGATTTGACAACACTCCTCAATTGCCCTCCAAAAATGGCACTTAATTCTGACTCCATAAAAGTCTGTGTTCTAGTTATTGCAGTTCGATTCTTAGGGCCAACAGTCTCCCAATCATCATCTCCGCTAACTGTAACTAATGACAATTTGCTGCCACCAGAGCCTTTAAGGGCCCTACCTTCCAATTTAAGTAGTTCATTGTGCAACTGATCCACAACAAAACTAAGAAATTCTTGAGCATCTTCTTGCCTGCAATCAAAGATTGATGTTAGACTATTTTATAAAAATTGAAAAAATATTAAACATGGGGGCAAAAAGAAAGAATATGTTTTCATACAAGCAAGACACAATTAGACTTGCATGAGGTCAGAAACATACATCGTAAACTCTAGACAGAGTAAGATGATCATATAGTGGTACAAACGATGTCATGGAAAGTGGTACAAAATCTAACTATGCATCACCATCTATGCAAAAAATAAATCTTGCATGAAACGCCACCCATTCAAAACGGAAAATAAAAAAGATAATCTCTAAACCATTCAAAACCCCACCCAAAGAAGCGAAAAATATAATCAACTATTCATATTATTTAAGGGTGCGAACTAAAATGCCTTCACAACTTCCATTCGCAGAGGCTATTTTATAACATGCAAAACTAGTCATGCATGTTCTGTAACACAAAGAAACTACGAACGAAACAATAAAATGGTAAACAATCATTTGTTTCATCGGCATTCCATAAACAACTTCTAAACATATGCCCTCATTTTCTGTGAATGACTTACAAACTATATTACTTGTGATGATAGACAGAAAGTTAGAAACATACGGCAAAGGCATACCTGGGCCTTCTTGAAGCACTTGAAGGTTGGTCAGGACTAAAGCTTTTAAGGACAGCATCAAACATGGTTGGACAAAAAGACTGTCCCACTTCAATCGCTCCAGTTTCCTTTACATTCTTTTTCAGATCTGTGTCAACAGCTTCATATTCCTCAAACTTGACTACAAACTCAACAAATGCTTTGAGTGTTGGATAGCCAACCTGTTGGAGAAAACAAAGTTTTTTAGCATGAAATAAATCATGGTTGTCTCATTAAAATGGTAAGTAATATTATTTAATATTTATCTTCTCTCAAGAAAATCAATAAGATGTTATCAAATAAGATGGATATTATTGGATGCTCATTTAAATTTTGAACAACCTAAAAAATTTTGAACTATAGTAAGCATGGCCCAAAGAGAGCTAGAGATTAAGCAGTACCAACCTCAGGGATATCACGAGATTTTAGGGTCTGCAAAAGTTGGAAGAAGGGTGAACAAGATAGGAGTGCTTGCAGTGTTGCATTAAGAAAACAGAGATTTCCAGTATTAACCAGACCTCTTGGCTGCCGCCTTTTCATGGTAATTTCTGTCCCACCTGACACATTCCTGGTTAAACTTGCCAATGAACTGCTATTTGCGTTGCCATGATAAGCCTTAGCCGTGGTTGATGTTTTTCGGAACTTTGGCATTCCTTTATCCCCATTCTGAGAATATGAAACTTGACCATTACCTGCCTTTCCTCCAAGTTTTGCTGCCCACGACAAAGGAATATTTGCAGGCAAAGAATTTGGATCCTCTACAGCAACCTCAACAGTGTCATCATGTGCAGATTGAAGTTGCTGCGCGGTGTTAATTCCTATCAAGTTAGAGTTTGGTTCAAGTTCAAACTCTTGCACACATGTAGCTTTATCACTCATTTTGTTCACACCATTCTCGATGCTTACACCTTTGCCACGTGAATCTAAATTAACAGAAGTTATACCAACATTGTTTACTGTAGCAAATGTATTTGAATTTGAAAAATGAAGTGGTTCAGATTTCGTAGTAGAAATTAGTGAACCCATAGAAACCTGCCCCTTGACTTTATTGGACTTATCCTTACTTCCCCTGTTGGGAATGAAACATTTTCCACCATGGGAAACATCACACTTTGTATTCAATTCTTTCAAGTAGCCTCTCTCTGTCACTTGCCCATTACTAACCTGCTTAGCTGGCACCTCTTTATTCGTCAATGACCACTGGTTTCCACTGTCAAAAGAACCAAACTGCAAACCATTCTGCTTAAATGCGACTAAGCCTTCTTGTGCTGGGGCCTTCTGAAATGAAGAGGCTTCATCCTCATTGAAGGATCCAAATATTAAATCCTAAGGAGACATCACAGAACACAATAATAAATAACAGCCTTCTAAACAAATTTGCATAAATTTATAGATGTATATTTTTTATCAGCACTGAATTGAATTGCCTCATCATCTTTATCAAATCAATGTTTTACATCATCTTTATCAACAAATCAATTGAATTGCCTCATCATCTTTATTGAAATGCCACAGAAAAGAATAGGAACTCTAATAATGTGCTCAATTAACTTGCTGACAAAAATTCAAAACCCAATGTTGATTCCAAGAAGAAAAATGCCTCTTAAAGCTCTACCAATAATTATATCAGGATAACATTGTGCAAAATTTCCTGCACCATTCATGATGGCATATCACTATCCCAACATATCACTATGTTCATCAAACGGGATTTCTATTTCTGTGTATTTGGAAAAATGCACAGGTTTGGAATATGTAACAAGAAAGCATGCATAGCATCTACAATTATTTTTTACCAAACCATAATGCCAAATTCTTTTTCTGTACAGAATCAAATGAAACAAGAAATAAATGAAAAAATCAGTTCTGAAAATAGCCAAAATGACAATTGAATTGTTGCAATGAAGAGGAAAGAAATTAAAGGAAGCAAGATCCAATACAAAATCTTCGTTCACCTGTCCCATGAGATTTAGTGTCCTAAATCAATAGTAATTGAGTTTTAAATTTTAAATAATCTTTAAGACAGTCTTAGCTACCTTAAACTGGATATTGATTATTGTTGATAGCAATAATTTTCCTCCAGCTGCATGTCTCATCATAAATGAAGAATCATCCAACACTGCTGCCAGAAAATGGGTATTGGTTACACCCAGTTTGCTATTGATCAAATCTTTCAAGAAACCTACTTCTAAAATAACAAATGGGTGGGATCCAATTCTGGTCCATATTGGACAGACAGGTTGGTCTCAAACAGGCCGGACTTCAAAAGAATAAATCTAACAAAGTACAGAGTACTCAATGGACACATCAATAAATCAAGATGAATAACAATTAGAACCCAAATGATGATGCACAAAACCAGGATGGTCCATCCTTCAGTTGCAAACTCAAGTTCCAATATATAAACTTAAAGTCAGACCTTAGTAGAAGAAACAGTTGACTACATTGATGGAAAATCCTTTTTGAGTTTAAGGCCAACATGGACACCCTGCCATTCAATCAAGAACTTGATGCAATGGAAATGGATGATTAACTTGATGCAAGGACATAGTAATAGGTAAAACCGTAAAACCAAGTGGGAAAAAGTTAAAACCTATTTTCACCTTTCCTCGTCAAGAAAACAGCAGGATCAAGAACAGTAAATCGACTTTGGTACTTCCAAGTAAAAAACCAAATCCACAAATAACACAACTGGAAAACAACCTTTTCAAACGAGAGGACTTAAGCATGCAAATGGGCACACATATAGATCAATGATAAAGATTATCCCAGTCCCCAATCAAGAAGCATCAAAAGAACAGCACACAAGAGGTCATTGTTGCCACAACACATTTGTCCTAAAGTGAAAGTCATCTCAACCTTGGATAGAAGGTTGAAAAGCAGCTCCAATAAGTGGTATACCTCAGTGAAGAAGTTAGACTTTTCGCTGGGGAAGTGGGTCTGATCTTCATTCTTTGGTCCAGAAGATACTTGTGTCCTCCACTTCCAATCTTCAGAATCTAGGAGAGCAAAATCTTTGGTTCCTTTGAAACTCTCGCCTACCAATGAAAGAATGGTTAAATGACTTTGATCCATATCTCCCCATTCAATTTTAAAATGACAGAGTGGGGAGAGCAAAGTCCTTGGTTCCTTTGAAACTACAATTCAGTTTTACAATAAAGAGGGAGGAGGGTATAGTCCTCAAGAGTCAATTCTGTTTAAAATCTAGCCTACCAATGAAAAAATGGTTGCCTAAGTTTGATCCAAACCCCTTGATTCAGTCTTTTAAGTAAAAAAGACAGATCAAAATAGCAAATTCAATTGGTAAATTTGTCTCTATTAAAAGAATCTGCAAGAAACAGATGACGAAAAAACATACAAATAGTGAGTATAGAAGATCTATGTTGACATGGACCTCTGTCAGATGAGGTATTGATGTGGAGGAAGGTTCTAAATTATGAAATTAATAGCAACTTCAATTGGCAAATTAAAAGATAGATCAAAATAGCAAATTCAATTGGCAAATTTGTCTCTATTAAAAGAATCTGCAAGAAACAGATGACGAAAAACCATACAAACAGTGAGTATAGAAGATCTATGTTGACATGGACCTCTGTCAGATGAGGTATTTATGTGGAGGAAGGTTCTAAATTATGAAATTAATTGTAGGCCTAGAATTTGCCATGGTTATGAGGATGTGGCGGCAAAATATTTTAAGACGATAAATAGGCATGAAGTAGAAGAGTTCATTAATGGTCTTCTTAGGTTTAGGAGTAGAAGATGTCCCAAAAGCAGAATCAAAAGGCCTTCATGGCAACTAACTATTTCTCGCGGGTTAATATTGGCCCTCGACTTGGGAGGGGGGCCAAGTAACTCAGCAGAAAAGGTTAACTGCAATTAGCACTATGCATTGAGACCTAATGCCTCTAGGCTTACCTAGTGTGGTAGACGTAACTGCAGCAATAATTGAAATGTGTGCTCGAGACCAAATGCAAGTCATAAATTACTTTGACAGCATTGTTGCCCCTTCCCTGTGACTTTTAAAACATAAGTAATTATAATCTTATGAGGTGATGTTTGTGGACAGCAGTGGATACCCTTCTAAAAAGTTCATAATCTTTTCTTTTATGCAAGGGACTAATAAAAAGGATAAAAAAGAAACAGCATGGATAATAAGATTTCAATCTATGGGGATACTTTCACCAGTAAAGCACATACATGATTTCAAGGATAGGAAATGAACTCTAGCAATGAACACAGTAAAGGATAAGAAAGAAATAAGCATGGATAATAATATATGAGCCTATAGGGATACTTCGCCAGTAAAGCACGCATACGATTTCAAGGACACGAAATGAACCCCAAACAAATTCATATTGACAATAAGAATCCTCAGATAGTAGATTCGAAGCATTTTTTTTTAAGTTAGCCAAAAAGTTAGATAGAATATCGGTAGGAAGAGTAATATAACATCCTAGAACATTTTGTTTTCCTAAGATACCCTTGTCTTTTGTTATAAATCGAAAATCTTGCCTATTACACTGCTTTTGTATGAAATACTTCATCTCTTAACAATTTCTCGCTACAATCCAATAAATCTATTAAACCAAACAAAAAAACTGCCCGATAGAATTAGTGCTTCCACAGCAGGCTTATCTCAAGGCGGTCACGGGTTTAATACCATCGCCCCCTGCCCAGAGAAGTGAGACTCGGAATAACACACGCCATCGAGGAGAAAAGCAACGGGAATTGGGAGACAAAAAGGATTGTAGGAAGCAAATAAATGTTAAAAAACGAGGGCATCGGAGTTAGGATGAAGCCCTGAGTAGCGCACCTGTGGGCCCTTCATCATTTCAGAGTTGGCGAAGCTTCGAACACGGTGGTCTCTAAGAGAAGGCTTCTGTTGCCGCTAAAATACTGATTATTTTGCTGTTCCACCAAGAATGCTTGAGTACGATTAATTCGCAGCCAAACATCGGAAGGAGAGGTGAGTAGCGAATAACAGAGCGGAGTAGACATGAAATACCAGAGATTCCAGTAACATATATGTCAGGGCTTCTCACGGCCCGACGCGCTTACACGCACTTGAATTCACAAACTGTGACGCACGCAAGGCTCCTACTATCCTTCTTGCATCCTCCTCTGCGCGATATATACTCGTCGTAATCCCTACCGACCGCGAGAAATAGATTGGAAAAGAGGCGCGGAGATTCGACCGTCGGCCCTCCTAAATTAATGCAAGACTTACACAACGGCAAGAAGCAAACATAAACGTGGGTTTCCCAGCAATGGCATAAAATGCTTTTTAGCGCCGCCCCATGTGATAGGTAGACGGGTTGCGGTTTTGCGGCGCATTATTCTATTAAGCTACTAATCTACCCATGTTACCATACATTACCCATGCTACCATGTTACACTTAATTTGTAAAAAGCAAATAGAACACCCATATAATTTGTGGTTGGATTGCATTAATAGGGATCAAACGGTTAAGAGATAGTTATGGAATGGAGGACACTTTGGAATTATTTTTTTATTCTTCATATTCTTGTA
The DNA here is from genome assembly GCA_001517045.1 of Pseudotsuga menziesii. Lineage (NCBI taxonomy): Eukaryota > Viridiplantae > Streptophyta > Pinopsida > Pinales > Pinaceae > Pseudotsuga > Pseudotsuga menziesii. Next base: position 474,302 of record LPNX010522671.1, on the reverse strand, counting down.
GTTAAACATAACATGTTTAATTGTGAGTTGTCTAGTTATCCATACCTAGCTACATGTTATTACTAGCATTCTTCCTGCTATCCATTTATCAATTCTTTTTTAAATTCTTTTTCTTTTTAACTCACATTCTTCTAGTTATATGCCATGAACTGTTGGTTATTTATTCATTAGATATGAGTTATCCATGCATTGCTACGAGTTATCCATTCATGCTACCAGTTATTTTTTATATTCATTTTTTTATAATTGTTTATTTCGAATTTCGAACGACTGCCATAAAATCAATCTCAAGAGTACACTTGTCTCATTCTTGTCCGTAGATAAAAAAAGCATAGGCCGTAGTCCACCCCAAATATCAAATAAAAACATCTATCGACGTAATAATAATAATAATTTAATTTTAAGGTTGTGTAGATAGGTCGAGGATAATAATAATTTAATTTTAAAGTTGAGTAGATGGTTTGTGGTTTTCGAGTGCACTGTGCTTTAAAGTTATCCAATATCTTCGGTACACTCAATTTGTAAAAAACAAAGATGAATAATTATAAACATTTAATTTTGCAACCAAATTGTGGGACAAGGGACCTCCTCCTACCCTTTCTAGATTTCAATATATGATATCGTAGGAAGAGACGCGTGTTCTTAACCATTAGGCCCATTCAAATTGTATTAACGAATAACTAATGTCTGTTAAATGCAAGGTTTATCACACATTCGCCGGCATTTTACTACAGGCTCAGGTTAGGGGTTTATCTTTTCCGCTAAACATTCTGAATGTTTATGGCCCCTATAAAAATCGTATTCAGTTCTGGGATAAGACTCTCTGTGGTGGTCTCCTAAGTCTCCCCAATCTGGTTTTGGCTGGCGATTTAAATTTTACTCTTTTTCCCTCGGAGGTATGGGACAGTAGGGCTTCTCTTGATCCCAACTCTGATTATTTTTTGGATCTCTTCAATTCTGTTGGGCTGGTCGATGTTGCCCCACCTACGATTGGGCCCACCTGGCGGAATGGGAGAGCTGGTGGGGAAGGTATATGCAAACGACTTGACAGATTTTTGATCTCCAATGCTTTATTACCACATCTTGGTTCTTTCAGAACTTGGACTCACAGATCACTCATCTCTGATCATTTTCCTGTTATGCTGGAGTGGAATCTGCCCAAGGGTCCCTTTAACTATCCTTTCAAGTTCAATCGATCTTGGCTGGATAATGCTGCCTTCTCTGAATGGTTTCATCATTGGTGGAAGCGCTTCTCAGCTATTGATCATACCTCTGACATTGAGGATCTTTGTATTATCCTCAGGAACCTTAAATCTGATGTCAAATTATGGATTAAAGAACAGTCTGATTGTCTTTCTCAATCCCTCATGCGATTGGATAGAGACATTGAATCTATTCTGTCCATGGGCATCCTTACTAAAGAGCAGATTAACTGTCTTTCCCGCCTCAATGCAGAAAGATTAAGTATTTTGGAACATCATCAGCTTTCATGGAAACTCAAAAGCAGGCTGAAATGGGATCTCCAGGGGGACTCTAATACCAAATTTTTTCATTCCTTTGCCTCTGGCAGAAGAACACATAACATGATTTGGTCCCTGGAAGATGAGGTTGGTAATGTTTATGAAGATGAAGGTCCCTTAAAGGATCTTGGTAAAACTTTCTTTGCAAAGATTTTTAAAGACGAAGGTAAGACTTGTCTGGACCAACAACTCAAGGTTATCTCACTTTTTCCCAGTATGATTCATCCTGATAAATCCACTAGTCTTACCTCCCAGGTCACTATTACTGAAATTGAATCTGCTCTTCATTCATTCAAGAAAGACCGTAGTCCGGGCCCAGATGGGTGGCCAGTGGAGTTCTATCTGCACTTTTTCAGTCTCCTTGGTCCCTCTCTTGTACAGATGGTGGATTTTACTCGAACCTCTGGCTACATTCCCTCTTCACTGAACTCTACCTTCATTACTCTCATTCCCAAGATTGATAAGCCCCGTACATTTGCAGACTTCAGACCCATTTCTTTATGTAACCTGCTTTATAAGCTCATTGCTAAAGTTATTGCTAATAGGATCAAACCCTTTCTGGATTTGGGCATCTCCCAAGAGCAGTTTGGCTTCCTTAAAGATAGACAGATTACTGAGCCAATTGGTATTGTTCAGGAAGTTCTCCACTCAGTCAAAATCAAGAATTCATGTTCCTTCGTCCGAAAACTTGATCTCTCTAAGGCATTTGACCGTGTGGACTGGACCTATATCAGACTTATTTTGATCCAAATTGGTGTTCCCCTTCTCTCAGTCAACTGGATTATGAGTTGTATTTCCACGGTCAACTTTGCAGTATTGGTTAACGGTACGCCCTCGAGTTTTTTCACAGCATCCAGAGGTATCAGGCAAGGTTGCCCATTATCTCCGCTGTTGTTTATTCTTGTTATTGAAGGACTAAGTCTGATGATTAAGGATGCAAGGGAAAATGGCCTCATCAGGGGTATCAAGTTCTCATCAGCCCTTACTCTAACCCACCTCTTATTTGTTGATGATGTTATTCTTATGGGTATGGGTACCATTCAGGACTGGCTGGTTTTTGAATCTCTTCTTGACTGCTTTTGCAAAGCATCTGGAATGTGTATTAATGCTGATAAATCTTGTTTACTATTTCACAACTTCAGTGATGCCTGTTTGGCAGATTTCAAAGCTGTCTTGCCTTACAATATTTAACCACTGCAGTCTGGCATCTCATATCTAGGATATCAACTGAAGCCTTTGAGTTACCGTGTTGCTGATTGGTCCTGGCTTCTGAAAAAATTTGAAAGGAAAATCAAACATTGGGCTTTTCGATATCTGTCACTTGGTGGGAGGTTAGTTTTGGTCAATTCGGTTCTTGCCAGCATTCCTGTGTATTGGATGGGATTAGCTCCCATTCCTTGTACCATTCTCCAGAAGCTCAGGAAACAGATGTTTAATTTCTTATGGGGATCAACCGAATCATCCTTCAAGTTTCATCTTACCAAGTGGATTGATATCTCACGTCCTAAAGCTCTAGGAGGTTGGGGTATTAAAGACCTTACTTGTTTTAATTTGGCACTTCGATTGAATGTATTCTGGAAAGCTCTGCACTCCAAAGGTCTCTGGTTTCAGGTTCTTCAGGCTAAATATTTATATGGTAAAACA
>LPNX010522671.1:246779-470995 GCA_001517045.1 Pseudotsuga menziesii | reverse complement strand
TCCTGTTTCATTTGGCTGGCATATTATAACAGGATATTAACTTGGGATAACATCCAGCGCAGAGGACTCTCGGGTCCTGGCATATGTTCGCTATGCTATTCCAATCTGGAAACAGTCGATCATTTATTCACTTGCTGCTGGGTATGGAAATTGGTGGCAAGCAGTATTATGGACTATTTTAACATCAAGGCATGCATTTCTGATATTTCTTTTGTGGATTTAATCATTGGCTGGAACGATACTATCCCTCAGTCCTCCCCTCTATACACTTTGCTGTTTAAAGCTATATGGATGATCTGGAAAGCACGCAACCAGCAGATTTTTGAAGGGAAACACAGGGATATTCTCAGTATCATTCAGAATATACTGAGATCAGCAATTTCATCAATGAAGGGGACTGTTTCGAAAAGGAAGAGCTGCAGAATCATTGGTCCTCCTCCTGGTAAACTCTTTCCATGTGGCTTTATGGATGGAGCTTCACAAGAAGGGAATGCTGGTGCAGGTATTGTCATATTCATTAGTGACACCCACTTTTTGGAAATATCTTTAGGAGTCGGACATGGCACTAATACCAAGGCGGAGTTGCTCAGTCTCTGGGCACTCTTGCACATATCCCAAATGATGGGGATTCCTCTTGCTCAAGTATTTGGTGATTCTCTGATCATCATCAATTGGGCAAAGGGATCGTCTACTCTCTCCCCACCTGAACTTGTTCATTGGTGTAGGGAGACTAAAAAGCTAGCTACTAGCTTTCAGGGTCTGTCTTTCTCTCACATATATCGAGAGCACAACGATGCTGCTGACCGTCTTTCTAAAAAGGCACTTTCCCTATCACAAGGAAAGGGCTGTATTAAGGAACATGTTGAGAATCGCCTGGTTTATTCTGGTTGTTTCCAGTTTTTCTGAAGAAGTATTTGTGGCTCTTTGTACATGCTTTGCATGTTATGTTTTGGTGTTTAAAAGTTATTCCTGATATTGTTTATGTACCACCCATGAAAGTGTATCTCTTTAGATCGCTGTTCAGATGTGTTATTGGCTCTCGATCGATGTGACTGAACTGACAGTCCCATTTCCATGATGAGTTAGATCACTGATGGGTTACTTTTTGATATTATGTGCCATTCCTCCTAAGGTTTTCTGGGTGGTTGTCATGGTCAGTCCTTGCTGATATTTGTAATAATGTCTTTTGATTCAAATGAATAACAAAGGTAGATTTTTTCCTCTTGAAAAAAAAAAACTAATGTTGGGTTGGGTTAATTTGGCATCATTCTCCATTGAATTGAATGATCTGTCTGATTATCGTTGTGGCATATATCCCACACACATATAATCTCATAATCTTGTTTAGTCATTTCACATATATATTAACAAATGCACTGAGAAGTATAGCAATACATACATTGATTTTTGTGTGTGTGTGTGTGCGTATTAGAATAAAACAACACATGTTGTAAATACATATTTTCACAAGTGAGATTTCACAAACCCTTGAGATCCAAGATTATTTTTCCATCTTAAACCTAAAAAGTGGAATCCACCTCCCCCAAAATTTCATTTGAAAGATAGTCTAGCACTTATGGTGGTCTTACAAAATAAAACTGCCTTGAGGGCTAGTACAATCCAAAAGGCCCAAATTAACATATTATAAACCTCCATGGGAGTGGAGGCCCTAAACCAAAGGCTTGAATTTTCTTAGTCTTGCACCTCGAGTTCAAAAAATCTAGGGCGAAATGCCTAATGGAACTTAGTGCAAACACTTAACTCTGGAAAGGCTTGAAGATGGCTTAGCAGAACCTCCTAACACAACTTCCAAAGAAGAAAAAGAGGTATAGTCAGCTAATAAAGGAAAAGACCTCCTCAAATCAACAGAAGAAATCGAAAGCATATCACTCGAAGAATACTAAACAAGCTAGAACCCAACTAGGAAAGACACATCAACAACCACATCGCTATCCACCACAACATCCTCCATACTAACAACAAAATGAGCCAATTAAGAAGAATTAAACAGAACAACAACATCAACCACCAAATTATAACTATGAGCCAAATGAGGAGAGAATCCATCTAAAGAAGTAATAGCCACATCTTCTAGAGTGCCCAAAGGAACCATGAAATCCTCCAATGACTCAGGCAAGTCCAACTGCTCAAATACCTTGTATGACATCGACAAAGGAACACCATTCGAAGGCAGAGGAGACATGATCAAAATATTTTGGGAGCAGTCTCCCATATCCTCAACAATGGGAAAATGATCTCCTAAGATAAGAACTTTTACATTACCAATAGATTGAAACCCTAACACAACACTCTGATCAAGCACGACAAACTCCTTACCCACATATTTTTAGTTAGATGAATAAGAAACTTCTGAAGCCACACCTTCAACAACAGTCTTAACCAACCCTCGCGAAGGAGTTAATTTCACCTCCACAAAACCTCCAACTCATATCTTCTTGTATGTGTAATCTTTCTGACAGAAATCTCATTGAATATGTCTTGTAAGGTGACAAAACATGCACATGAAGGGCAATTTCTCATAGTTCGGATCTTAAGACCACTTTTTCTCACCACAAACCAAGTAGATTTTCCTTGGGAAACCCCCATTAGTAGACATAAACAAGGAACCCCCTCCCAAATTAGGGTTTTCTTATAAGCTTTATGAAATTCACTCAAGGAATCTCTAATGGCCTTCAGCACCTTCAGGAAACGAAAGTGGGTAGGCAGACCAACAAATCGTACTTGTGAAAGTTTAAGGTCTGTGTTGGTGTAAGACAAATCAAAATACTTTATTTAAGGCACCAAAACCAGCCCCACATCTCCATAACACCAAGGACCCCCTGAAAAAACCACCATACAATCCTCTAAAGAAGCAAAAATAAAAGATAAAACCTTGCCGCAAAAATAAAAGATAAAACCTTGTTTGAGAGGCAAGATCTTCACCCTCCCAAAGAGAAGACTACCCCACATCCCAACAATCTAGTTTTGCAACTTCTAAAGTATCAACATCCTCCCACAAAAGTACCCATATAGCACTCTATCCCTCCCCTCCATAATCCAATCAAACAAGAATTCAAGTGTGTAGTCACCCATCCTGACATGATTGTAGTGCTTTGCCCCCTTCCTGGAAGCCCTAGAAAGGCCACCATTCACCACTCGATCGCTTTCCTCCTCATGACTAGCATTCACCTCCACTGCAGCTACATCCGTCCTCCTTATGTGAATCGCCACCTCCTCCGAAGAATCCCTAAAACCCTCAACTGTTGCTACAAAAGAGACTTGTTATCACGAATCTTGTAGTTTCCCCATGAGGTGATCATATTCAGGATGGCAGAGGAAAGGAAACCAAAGTCATGACCTACGATATCCAAGACTTCTGAAAGAACTCGGATGTCACACCAGTCAATGATACTAACACTTTAGACTTAGTGAAAACACAGAGCCCAGGGGGTGTCCCTATGACCAAGAAATCCTAAGACAAGGAAAATGAATAGATAACTGAGGGAAACTTGGTAGAATCTCTTAATGTGATGGTTAATTAGAGTTTAGAATGATTACCTAGAGATTTTGAGCATCCAGGTGAAAAGCCCCAATTTTACCTTAGGGTTTTAAGTAGAAAAATGGGATGTAAGGCAAAATGGTCAGATTTAATGAAATTGGATACTAAAAGTGATTGATGGACGCAAGACTAAGCGAATAAAATTGAAACCAACAATACCCAGTTTGTGGTTTGTGAAATACCCACTTCCCCCAAGGGGGTGTTTTTCCCTAAGTAGCAGGCCAGTGCTTTGGATGGGCAAATGGAGTCTAATTGTGATGAAAATTTAAACTTAGGGATTTTATGTTTATTCCAAAGTGGGTTTTAAGTTTTATAGCTCACTGCAAGCTAGAACCTATAGATCTACAAAATGAGGGTTTTAATATAACAAAATGATGAGCAATGCAGATACAGAAAATAAAGGAAGAAGAACTTACTTGCGAGACATACCTAGATCTTGCAGATGAATTGAGAAATGATGAAGAATGCCACTTTCTTGTCGAAATGAAATTTTTCGAATAAGAACTTGTTGTTATTGTGCCACAACCAGTCACCCTAGCACCTCCATCAACCTGCCAGATTAGAGAAAAATCAAATGATCAGACAAACAAACGAGATCTGCAGAATATGGAAAAGAAAGGGAATAAAAAATCATAAAGAACAAGATACTCCCTGATTTAAACACCCAGGAATCAAGACGAAGGTGAGTTGCCCCACAAAATCGTCGTCCCTCTCCCAGCGCACCTCCTTTTTCTGCAAATGGGATGGGTAAAGAAAAAATTCAAGATGTATCCCGAATAAAGCTCAGTGTAGAAGAGTAGCAATGTTAATCATCAGATCATCAAACCATTCACAAGATACACAGAAGAATAATCCCAGACAAAAATCTCTTTATTAAATTCTGGTGCCAAAACTCATCCATTACAATGGGGGGTCACCTCTCTTGAATAGTTTGAGAGAGACGTAAACACTAACTCACTTTTTCATCCAACGATTGAGATTAAAGCATCATCAACGGTAGAGATAAAAAAAATACATAGATCATAGCATGGATCAAGTAACTAAGTCAAAGAGGGGGCGCACTTTACTAAAGGACGCCTATCATAGGTGAAAGTCACAAGATAACATAATATATGACAATGATATTACATATGAGGGGGTCACTAGGGGCTTAATTCACCCTAGGCCCCTTTACAACTTCATAATACAAGATATAACATTGAAATAAATCAATGGCCAAGTAGAGGGGGTGCCCCTTGGGGGGATTTCCCCACTGGCTGAGCCAATATAAAATGATCCGGACATCTGTTGACTGAAAACTGTTGGAGGACTATCCAAGATGCTAAAACACATCATCTGTCAAAATTCCAAGCCATTTCCTTGACCCAGGAGGCCAAATCGATTTTTTCAGTGATTTTTCTAGTTCATTTTTGCTGGTACAATCTCTGGAAAATGATAAATCCACCATAACTCTGTCCAAGGTGCAAAACGGAGCAAACTAACCACTCTAGATGATCTGGAGACATAGAAGAATGGTATAAGTAACTACTCATACCCCCTAGAACACTGCTCTTCTCTAAGAGAACCAATCATACTACCATTTGGAATAAAATTTGATCATTTGGCCAATAATTAAGTGATAATAATCACTTATCAAGAGAACCGGGGCCAAACTCTAAAAACTAAAACCGTGGTATTGGTCCTGGGTATGTTTGGAACAAATATAGACCAAGTTGCATTTTGAGTCACTGCCTTGGGAACCGTGATTGACATGGTCAAACTGGGTTGACCAGGTCAAAGTACCCAAATTGAAAGTGAGAAACTGTATCAATATGATCCTGTAAGCATCCAGGGTAAGAAATGCTCCAATAATGTATATCAAAACCAAGCTTAAATCAGTTATTCATAATCATGGTGACAAATAATAATAATAATAGTAAGATGTATTTGTGCTTCTAAAGAACCTTGGAACTTTTTTGAAAGTTTGCTTGTCCATGCCATACTTACAAAGGGTAAACAATGTGCTACTGTTGGGTGAGGATGGACAACAAGGCTTAGGCAAAGGGTAATGACTTTTGACTAACTTTGACTTTGTGATTTATCCAAATAATGACAAGTACACACAACCAAAGTGACATATGCACGATAGATTAAACAATGTGTAATGGTGGTGTCTCATGGGTGGATGAGCTGATCTGAAAATTTTCCATTCAATCTTAACAATCATGTCTACGACTCACATCCAAGCTAAAGATCCAACTCTATGAGGATCTTTTCTAGGACCCTTGCGTTGACTACACAAGAAACTGTAGTGAAGATATCATAGGGGACACTGTGAATTAGCGGTCCCTTGCCCCATCTCACATCAAAACCCATAAGCTACGTGAGGAATTAATCATTACATTATCAATCAAATGGTCAACATACTTTAGATTTAGCATTTGTTTATCCACTACTTTATTTGGGCCTTTAACATTTTCACGTCATAGCCTTTTTTATTTGTGACTAAAGACACAATTTTCAATTTCGTTTGTAGGCTTGCATTTTATAACATGTAACATATAGCTCATAATGCATGTAATGATGGTTGTTACAGAGAGAAACTTCCTATAGCTTGGGGTGTACCACAACAGACAACTTTGACACTAGAAATCAATCTTTCCCAATATGCAAGAGAAACCAAACATCTAACACTAAGGGATACTAAATCGTACCTTGTTCCGGACGATTGAAGTAGATCCCTGTTGAGCTTTCCAATTCATGCTTGTATTAGCAATTCACTCTCAACAACAACAAACAAGACAAGCATGCTCTATAACAGTGTGTTAGACCTACTCCAGCATATATATTCGATAATGCATAAACAATTAAACACATCCATGGATTCAATATTCATATTCAATTGTGCATAATTGGACAGGAAAATATATTTCTATTAATAAAATTAGAGATTACAATAGTGACAACCTCTGTCGGCACGTCTACGAATTGGAGAAATCGAGTCCTCCACCTAGGCCTCCACCACCTCAATCCTCCATCTCTTAATAGCAAGCTCACAAGCAAAGGCAAGCTTGGGAAACACGAAGTGCTCCAAAGGGACAAAGGGATGCAGACTCAAGTACAAGCAAACTATGTCAATAATGGACTATAGTTTCGTTGCTCTTCAATTCCTCCTCTTCAATGTATCCAAGGGGTTCCTTATATAGCACTCCAAAAGGGTAATGGAGGGTCGAATCTGAGCGTTCTCGAGGCATTTGGAAGGCTAAGAGTCAAGTTATTCGGACTCCTATGAGGAAAAATCCAAAAATATTTGGACTTATGCACACATCCCGATGTACGTGGGTTTGAGGTTAAAAGTTGCGTGTACACACGAGTATGGGATTAAAAGTCGCGTACAACAATAAACAGGGTTTTTTAGGGATGATCTTGGAACATCAAAGGATAATATAAGTCCATGGGGTCTAAAGAGTCTGCATAGGGACATGGAAGGCCATCAACATGTGATCAACGATGTGTGGTAAAATCAGCTATAACAGATGCTCCCTAATGTGTGAGGTCAAAGGAGTAACATGATGGCCGAAATACATTATAAAATCTAACTCAGAAGTAGAGTAATGAAGACCCAGGTGGAAGAACCAGCCACTCATCAGTACAATACAATGATAAATCTCTGCATATGACTGCAAATGCATAGAGCAGTCTCGGATACATACGAGTACAATGGCCATGAATAGGCATGATATACAAAATGTGACATATGTGGTCATCACCATGTACAATATACAATAGATCAGAATCTCCAAATTGGATGAAGATATACAACGGATCAAGATCTCCATAATAGCTGAAGATACCTGACATACACTGGAATCAAATCACGAGAGCTAAAATCTCATGAACACTGGCACGATCAAGGAGGTAGCATATATGGAATGCCACCAAGCTGGAAAGTCTTCTACATGAACCGCTACGAGTACATGTCCTACTACGCGAATAGATGTATCGAGGTCAAACATAGTAGTTCATCGTCTAATTACCGGTCAATTGATGTATACCGTTAACAGACGCGAGATCACCCACCAAAAATGAAAATGGAAATCAAGGTACAGAGTGCAATCTAACAAGTGTGAATACATGTGCCGAGGTCGAACACTTGGAAGATTCCATTGATGAGGGGACATTGATGTATTCCCAAAACTGTCGATGGTGAGAGAACCTACCACTGATGACTGTAAGTCTTAAGGCACTCAAATGACTCTAGAATCCTATTCCAGAAAAAATGATCTGATGTCGATGGAATGGAATCCACTGGAAGGAGGGCATTAAGGCATCCCCCATCAACCAACATGAGGACCTCAGCAACGCTGTATAATGTGGAAGAACGAGATGTGCACGAACTAGTAACAGTACCGGGAATGGCCGACATGCAAAGTCAAGATAACTGAGGAATGCCTGACTCAGGCTTCAACTTCCTTTGAACAAGAGCATAAGGGCGAATGGTGACTGAAGGTAGGAAGCATGGACTCGATATGCAAACTGGGACATCTCTGTGACACAGGAGGCATTAATAGAGGCTCCATAGGGACTGGAAGCTTAACCAGTCAGTGGAGATAAAATCAAAGTACCGAGTACAACTCCTAAAGTCAAACAAATAACCCAACCAACAGTTGTGATATACAATGCTCTATTCGAAGGCGACACGACTCAACTACTGCCAAAGATAACATCTTTTCATGTCCGACTTTTTGGTTTTTTTATTTTTTTGGACTTTTTTTCATATATTTTGAAAAGCTTGAAAAAGAATATAAGTGCTTTATAGTACAAATCTAAGAGGAGACGAGTGTCAAGGGAACAAGAAAACTAGTTCCAAGAAGTGGAACATGCCTATGCTCAATGCAAGGATATATGTGCAGGATAACAACACTCGGGGGAAGGTATCCTCTCGGTAAAAGAGATGATCAAGTTGCAAAAGATATGTAAAAAGGATCTACTTGGCTAGACATGAGACAAGCTCAGGAGGCCAACATAAAGCTCAAGAAGGCAAGCAAAACTCATGAAAATGCAATTACAACTTGATATATACAAGGGAGTCCCAAGGGAAATGGTCAACATAAAGTTCAAGAGGAGTATGAAGCTCTTGCTCAAAGACATGGCGGGACTAAAAGGACTCGCACAACCTAAAGGAGAAATGTCAGCAAGGGCACCAAATGCAATATGGGACCTAACTAGGGTACCCATGTATGGGAAAGCTCTACCATTTACATAACGCCACTTCTAACAACAACAAGAAGGTTATGTGACATTATGGAATGGGTTCATCCCTAAGGTTAAGATGAAACAGTCATAAGGTCATGCAAAATGCTAGCGGATGTGAAATCCTAAACTATATGCCAGTTTAGACATGATACATGTAATAGACACGAACGGGTCGAAATCTTAGTCAAACCGCCCTCAAAATAGGCTCCTACAACATCATATTAGTCCAAACGACTCAAAATGGTCAGAAACGGTAAAAAACTATAGGAAGTGGGTAAAATTTTCAATTTTTTTTTATATAAAATAGTGAAAAATTAAAAAATTTCATACCATTTTGAAAATTCACCCACCACAATGCATTTGTATCCAGAATTTCAAGAGCTCATTCTGGGAGCATCGTCTGGCGAAATCACTCCGCGTTTGGTCCAGGTAATTACCCAAGCCCTTCTCTTTCACTTTCATGCAATTTTTTTTAATTTTAGTGGTCAATTTTTTTTATTTAGGCCACCCCAAAATGTGCGTTTCGGCCCACACAAAAATCGGGTCTTTTTCCGTGTATAGGGCTGGGTATACACTTAAAAGACCACAATACCTGCGTACATATGTGGCTGTTCTGAAAACAGTCGCGTACAGGGCCACAAATGTGATTTTCAAAGGTAAATACTGATGAGACTAAAAAAAAATTGTGCAAGATGGTGCTAAAATGGAGAGAGAGGAAACATGGTGATGTTGAAGAGGTAGTACAAGGAGATCTAATGGATCAACAAGCGCTAAGGGCTTGTGGGTTGTATAAGTTTTGGCGCCTTGGAAACTTAAGAGTCAAGCCAAGGCTACTCCAGCTGCTAGTAGACTACTGGGATCTAGATTATGAGACCTTTCAGATAGATGGGATGTCACTCAGCATCGAGGTTGAGGACATATATTTTATCACAGGTTTGTCCTGGAGAGGGGAGATGGTGAACCTCCGATCCCATGGGCTAAGAGGCGGGTTGACTATAGAGGAGTACATAGCTGTGTATTGCCTTCCCGATACATAGAAGGTTGGGAGTCAAATCCCGACAAACGTAGTGCAGAACCTGGGGCTGAAAGCCATACTATTAGCATTGGGCAGAATCGTAGGTTTAGCATCACTCCACCAAGTTTAGTAGAGTGCATGCGACCCACGATATATGACTGGAGTACCTCACTGCTAAGCAACATGAAGCAACAACTCAGTGATTGCAAGATGGGCAGGATGTGAAACTTTGGGTTCGACAGCATGCTGAGTGCATTCTTTTTCGAGAGGGTGGCGGGGCTAAGCCCTAGAGTTGACATTTCTCCACATGGAGTTAGGGATCCATCTTAGCTACGTTGGGCCAATGTCATGCGCAGACTGGGAGGGGTAAGAGTGGCCAACCCCTACCCAACGGACTTCTTCCTCTGGTGGTGGAGACAGATTGTCACCATAAACGACTACCCCTATGTAGGGATAAACTTCCACGGAGATCCAGATATGCCCCTACCAACAGGATCGGCATATGGAGACATAGGTAATGAACCCCAACTCACTTTTATTTTTTGAGTTATTATTTTTTTTTGTATTTTTTGATATATGAAATCAAAAGACATGTTTTTGGTGTGACGACACATAATGAAACTCTGTCATGTACATGCACATGTGGGACCACGACGGCCAGAAGGATTTCCTCGCCATCGACGAAGGGGAAGAGGTGATGAGATCATGGGTGTGGATGTGGAGCGGACGTTCCAAAGCATCCACACAAACTTTGTTCACTTAACACAAAGGGTTCCCATGGTGCAAGTCGAGGACTTGCCTGAGGCTATGCAGTGCCAGGTGGTTGGAGTACCACGGGCATGGGTTTGATTATTCCACTAGCTAGCTAGAGCTATGGTGTGATACCATGATCAACACCCTCCTCCACCTTTGGCTTAGAGACCTAGGTGTATATTTTGTATGACCGTGTAGTATATTTTGGTGGCTCGGAAGCCCCAATTTTGTATATGAAACTTCTATATTATGACGTCACATTTTGGACTTAATGAAAAATATTTATGATGATCGATTTTTATTCTATTTATATGTGTAAAATGTGTTTGTGAAATGCTTAAGGTATGTGAAACAAATGCCAATCTAGAACATAGTTAGCATATGAATCAGCAACTTGATTAAAATTTCTTGGAATGTGAATGTATGTTGTACTCGCAAATTGTCGTTCTAGCAATCTTACACGCAAGAATCTTCGTAACAATGTTGGATCCCTAACATGATACAAGCCATTAAGTTGTGAGACCACTGACTACGAATCAAGACATGCCTCAAGAGAAAGAGCACCATGTGAAATGGCATCTCGCAATAACTCAATCACGACACTATATTCAACAACATTATTGGACAAAGGTTGTAAACATACGCCTCTTGAAGACAACACTTGACCCATAGGAGTATAGTTCACCCAAGTAGTCGAAGCTGAGTTTTGAGTGTGGTGGCTAGCACCATCGGTGAATCCTATGTAAATGGAAGACTCCATCGACATCTGCCATAAAAAACGAAAGCTAATCAACAAACCCGGTCACCATAAGAAGACCTAACTATGCAATGCAACAAATGTACAATAATATACAAAAATTCAGCCTTGGTTGAACATCATGCATAATAATTTTTAAGATAAAGCCCATTTCTAGGCTCCGCCAAGGCCGTCCCTTCATAATCCACCAACTCATAGGCACCTTTCTCTAAGACACGATTAACCACGTAAGGACCATGCCACATCGGGTTGAACTTTCCTGCCCCCAAGGGTTCCTTAACTTGATCCCACAAAAGGACCAAGTCACCTTCACTAAACTTCCTAGGATGGATAGACTTATCATACTGGACCTTAACGCTACGCTTGTTAACTTCAAGAGCCACTAAAGCATCTCAACATTGCTCATCAAGCTGCTCCAAGTGGACCAGATGTTCTTCCAATGCGGAAGTCTCTGGTAAAAGCTCCATATCTAGCTTCAAAGAAGGGATTTCACATTCAACCGGTAAAATTGACTCGACCCCATGCACAAGCTGACAGGGAGAAAAACCGGTGGCAGTCTTGACCACGATTTTATAGGCCCACAAAGAAGGATACAACATGATATGCCAATTATTCTTACTCTGTGCGATGGTTCATTGGAGAATGGACTAAAGTTACTTGTTCATTGCTTCAACCTGTCCATTCGCTTGAGGATAATAAGAAGAGGAATGCTCTTGCTTATACCCTAACTTTGAAGACAACTCTTCCATCATTTTGTTCTAAAAGTTCCTGCCATGGTCAATGATAAGCTCCCTCGGAATGCCAAACTACGTGATAATCCAGTCAAATACGAAATTCACAGATGTTTCACCGTCGGATTTGATAGTGGGCATAGCCTCTGCCCATTTCATGAAATAATCCACAACCACAATAATATGATGGTGCCCCCCATCCAAAGTTGGGTTACAATCCATAAAATTGACCCCCCGCTTGGTGAATGGACTGGCGGTGATAATAGGATGCAAAGGGGCTGAACGAGAACCCATATTACGTGCAAACACCTGGCAAGGGTGGAACCTCTTAACTGCATTAACGCAATCTTTAAAGATAAATGACCAAAAATAACCCGCTCTCAAAAAAATTTGGGTTGTAGAAAGCCCAAATAAATGACCACCACACACCCCTCCATGGCAATCATTAAGCCAGACCTTAGCCTCCTCATGAGTTAAGCAACGACGTAAAATGGAATCAACCCCACAGCAGTACAAAGTATCATCCACTATGAGGTAGTTCTTCACTACACGATGTAGTCGTCGCTGCTCATCTTGGGAGCGGTGAGTAGGAACCTTCAATGTTTGCAAATAAACAATAATATCTCCATACCAAGGGTCCATGGTTGAGATGAGAAATATATGCTCATAAATAAGAGAATCCTCATGAACCTCTTCTTAATCCAAATTTGGAAAATCTGATATGAGCTCAGCAAAGATTAATGATTTCTTCGATTTTGCCGAAACAAACTCGAGATCAAACTCCTGCAATATCACGATCCATTTATCATACTTTCCCCCAATCATCCTTCTGGCGAGGACGAATTGAAATGGATTAATGTGAGCTATGACCAAAGTTTGGCGAAGGTGGATGTAATACCTCAAACGCTGAACCACATGGACAGTGGCTAAGGCTAGCTTCTCAACATGGGTATAACGAAGTTTCACATCAATAAGGTTTCGGCTAAGATAGTATATGACATGCTCATGGAGCTCCTCATACTCTTGAACCAAAACCATACCAACCGTCTCTTGAGATGTGACCACATAAATAAAAAATTCACGGCTATATTCTGGTGGACTAAGCATGGGGATCGATGCCAAGGCTTTCTTAAGAGCATCGGAATACTCCTGGGCTTGCTCATCCCAGTAAAAAGGGGTGTCTTTCTTCAACAAATGCATGAAGACTTTAATCAAATTGTCAAAATTGACTACGAACCTTCGCAAGAAGTTTGCCATACCTTGTAAACATTGAAGATGTCGAATGTTATGCAGGGGAGACAATCGAAGTATTGCCTCAACCTTCAAGGGATTGACTCTAATACCCTCCTTAGACACAATGAATCCTAGTAAATGACCAACCTTCACACAAAAGATGCACTTGTGAGGATTTAACCGAATTTGATAATGACAACATCTTTCCAAAACTAATCGCAAATGATAAGGATGACGCACCCTCAAATGAGAGTGAGCAGCTAGATCATCCAAATACACTTCAATAATCTTTTTGAGATCATGGAAGGCAAAGGTCATAGCCCATTGAAATGTCGCTCCGACGTTTTTAAGGCCGAAGGGAATCTTCTGATATGCAAAAGTTCCCCAAGGACAAATAAATGCAGTCCTATGTTGGTCCTCAAGTTTAATTTGTATATGATTATATCTAGAAAATCCATCCATAAAAGAAAAAACCTCACTTCCTGCACACTCATCCAAAATTTGATCAATAAATGGTGTAGGGAAATTATCTTTAGGACAGGCTCGATTTAAATCACGGAAATCAGTGCATATTTGGATCGCTCCCAACTTCTTATCCATCGGAATGGGATTTGAAACCCACTCCATTAAGGGAACGAGATAGATAAAACTAGCTTTGAGCAGTTTCTCTATCTTTGCTTTAATAGCGGGCGCTTTCCTAGGATTCACGACACTCAAACGCTGTCGAACCAGTTTTACATCTGGACAGCTTTTTATTTCGTGTTTGACAATACGAGGGTCTATTCCTGGCATTTCCTCGTATGACCAAGCAAAAACATCATGAAACTCTTTGAAAAGCTCGGTATACTCTTTAATATCATTGGGGGAACAATCCGCCCCAATGTAAACGCTCTCAATCTTACCAGGATCACGAGAAATGTTGATAGGAATCGTTGGTGATAAGTTAGCCATGTTCCCTTCAGCAATCTGACTAGGAGAGCTTAATGGGACCATGGGGCTACCAACTTTCTCGCTTAGAATCTCCCTAAAGTCATCACACTCTAAACGATCAAGCTAAGGGAGGAAATACGATCTATGGTGCAGCTCTCCCCAAGGTTGTTCTATCCCATACATAGCCTCAAGAATAGCTTCATCAAACGGAAAAACATCATCAAGGAAGTCTTGAGAGTGAGATGACTCTACTGCCCAAGAAAGTAGTACATAAGGGTCCTCCTCCTCCATACGCGAAGAGGAAGGACTAGGATCTACAACATGATCAAGATTTGCTTGATACGCCACCAATGTTGCAGGCAACGGCACGTTAGTCTCGACAGGTATATAATTATCACTCGAAGTACTCGGTGAAGGAAGAATCCAAGGATCCTCCATATGAGAGGTGCGAAATGTGACCGAATTCAACAAGGTCAAAGCCCTACCAACACTAGACCCAATCATAAGAATGGGTGCAGGACAACTAAAGGTTCCCATGAGAGAAGGATACATACCCACACCCACATTCTTAGTTGCTAACTAAGAAAGATCAATAATCGGGATAGAAGCTCCCGATGATGCTTTCACACTCGAATTCTAGAAATATTTTTTATCAATAGTAACGATCTTCCCATTCAATGGAAACAAAACCACTCAGAATAGGGAAGAGGCTATAGCTTGCATATTGTACATCCAGTTCCTACCCAACAAAAGATTGTAGTCAAGGGGCGCATCAACCACCTCGACCTCGATCGCAATAGTCTTCCCCCCAACTGGACCTCTAGTGAAGGAAGTATATCGTGTGGATGGAATGATATTCCATCAAAAGTCGTCAACATGTTCATAGATTTAGACAACATGGGAGAACCTAAGCCCTTTCAACAAGCCAACGACATCACGGAAGTGACAACACCTTCATCAATCACAGTGCCCATGATGGTGTTATTCAAACACTCCACGTGAATCAGAAGAGACACATAGTAAGGAAAGTGAGGCTGGATTCCATGAGTTTCAAATTTGATCACGAAAGGAGAGCTATCATCACCCACCCCAAGAGCAAACAACAGGGCCTTTCTTTGAGAAGGACAAGTTCGAAGTACTTTTAATGTGGACATTGCATAAGGAGTCTAGCCTAAATCCTTGACAATTGAATAATTCTGGGCGGCTTGAGCATTAGGATTTTTCCTCGAGTGCTTCAAGACTCCCTTAGGAATGCGAGGAAGAACTTCATGTTTATCCGTAGGCTTTTCAATTCGCAAAGAGCTCTCAAGTGGAGCAGGTTCTTTCCCAAGGTCTAGTTGTGACGAACCATAGTCTTTTGCACGTGTCACAACACTAGTAGCTTTCACCATGTCCGTGACACTAGCGACATCCAGCGGGTTTTGAGTTCCACTAGATACACAACCAGGATCAACGGTCCATGAGTTCATATTTTGAGTATTTGGTAAAGGATTAGTAAACATAGCTGGTCCCTGTGCTATGAACTTCAAGGCATCATCCATACGAGGGCACAAGTGAGTGAGGTGGTCATCCCCGCACAACTTGCAAGGAAACTTAACCTTCTGCTTAGACTTCTTGCCCCCCCCAATATTATTATTGTTATTGTTCTTGTCATTAGCCCCATTATTATTATTATTATTCCCACCCTTCTTGTTATTTTTTCCTTTCTTTTTATTCCTTCCAGGTTGCTGGTTACCTTTCAGGTTCGACGATTACACAGAAAGTACATCCGTCGACTGGGTAGGAATGGGCGAAGCCGTAGCTTGCCCCGACGCAGATTGGTTAAGCGATAACTGGCTCACTTGTTTCATAACCGAATACCTAGGTTTGGTACTTACAGAACCAACAATACAATCGACATGTGGCTCAGGTTTGAACTTGGGGTCAAAATTGGAACGTGGAGCATTAGGTATGATCTCATAAAGGATCCCAGACTGAGCATAAATCAAGTCCAACTGTTGGGCCCTAAAAATAGCTTGGTCCTCGTTTTGTACTCCGAATGTGGAAACATCCTTCACGATATAGGTTAACAACGACTTGAGGAACCACTCTAGAAGAAACTCTGGTGGTATAAAGGATTTAATCATCCTCTTCCATCTACGCCACTCTTGAATATGATCCAAAATATGGGTGGCTTTGTCTTACCAAAATGTCGACAAGAGTTCGGTAACAGCATCGTAACACACGGGTAGTTAGAAGTGGTGAAGAAAAGTTATAGCAAGGTCATGAAACAAATAATATGTCCCCCCCCGATAACTCTATATACCATTTCGTGGCAGGACCCATGAGGGTGCATTGAAATGGTCTCAAACGGACAAAATCATTGTTCAAGGAATTCAAAGAGCACCAAAGATGGAAGGTCATAACATGCTCACCGAGATCTTCACCAGCCTTACCCTTCTACTTTGGAATGTCCAAAGGAAGTTTGGTAGGAACCGTCGGCCATGCCGAGTCATGAGATACGGGATCGTTTGTCAATATCGACAGATCGGGTAGATTCAAAGTTGCAAGAAAAGGGAGCCCAGGTTGAGCCAGTTGGTTCCATGCTCCCTGATAGGACTGGTTCTCATAAGGTTGACTACTATATACACCATGGCCTTGGCCAGTGGGATAATAACCTCCTCCCATTTGACCCATATAGGGTTGCATGTAAGGATTGCGATGTGGAGTACCTTGAGACTGGGGTGCTACAAAGCTATAATTAGGTAACTGATACACAGGTTGATACTTGTACCCATAGGGTGTATAGGTTTGTCCGTAAGATGGTCCGTAAGAAGGTCCACAAGATGTTCCATAAACTAGACCATGGGATGGTCCACAGGAAGGTACATGGGAAGATACATGTCCTATTGACACGGAAGGAGGCACATGGTCCTGTGACACTACGGTGCTAGTAGAAGTAGGACGAACATGGCTAGTAGCAGAACTCTAGCTAGAAGGCCCACTAGAGTTAGGAGGAGGATGCGTGGTTAAAAAGCAGTTGAAGGGATTGGTGCTGTTAGATTTTTATCATTTTAAGCTAGCATTATCCTAAGATCTTATCTGAGAGAATAACATGCACAACAATAAACACAAGAGACAAGAGACACAAAGAATTTTCCTCGGGGAAACCATAAAGGAGAAAACCCCACAACTTCCTCAGAGATAGAATGAGCACCAATGGCAGCAGTAAAACCCGAAAACATAAAGATGATCTCCAACATCTTGTTCTCTCTCTCTCACTCATGCACCCCAGTGAGTGAGTGTGTGTGTGATAAATAGAGAGGCTCACTCTCTATTTATATTCTTTCATTCACTTAATGTCCACTTCAATATGTTGGCCCCACTTAACAATTACTTACTAGGTCTGACATCTCTAGGAGGGTCTAATAACCCTAGTGCCCCTCAACTATGGGGACTTTGCCCCTCCGATCAACAAGGAGGGTTAACCTTAACACAATGGTGGGGACTATTGCCCCGACTTACAATAACTCACCCAGGGCCAACTTCTCCAGGATAGTCTAATAACCCTAGGGCCCCACAACTGCAGGGACTTTAACCCTTGGTCAATAAGGAGAGTTACCCTCTATGACTTTACATGACTTGTTTACATTATTGAATCTCCCGATAGGAATATCAGGATATGACATGACTCAATTACATTACATATGCTTCCCGGAATAAACATCGGGGTACAATACATAAAATATACAAGTGAATACATTTCGAAGTTACAAATACATCAACACTCCCTCTTAACTAGGAAGGTATTCTCTTGACACAATTTATCAACACAAGTCTTCTTCTCTGTATCATCTGGATCATCATCAAGTCATCTTCATCATTGGATCTAGATCATCACTGGATCTGGGTCATCACTGGATCTAGATCATCACTGGATCTAGATCATCATTGGATCATCATCAAAACTGGATCATCACTGGATCTAGATCATCATTGGATCATCATCAAAACTGGATCATCACTGGATCATCATCAAGGCTAGATCATTACTAGATCATCATCAAAGCTAGATCATTACTAGATCATCATCAAAGTTGGATCATCACTACTTCCTCTATCTCAATCAAATGGTGCTATCTCTTCATTCTTCTCGTCACAAGAAGTTCTATAGAGCCAACCTTTTTTCATGCTGGTTGTAGGCCTAGCCTCCATGTAGGTCTTCTTTAGTGCTTATATATGACCCTAAGTTAGAATGGCCCGCCCAACACTTACATCTGACCATGGTCGGAAACTCATTGCAAACCATGTTAGAAGGCTCAACACTTATATCTGACCATGATAGGAAACTCATCACACATTATGTCAGAAAGGCTCTGCACTTACATCTGACCATGATAGGAAACTCATCACACATCATGTCAGAAAGGATCTCAGTCCCAGACTGAAATTCTTGGTAATTGACCAGGTGCCTCCATTCTCCCAAAGAATGGCCTCTCAGCACCTAAGCTGAGCTTCAGTCCCATACTTAAATTCTTGGTAACTGACCAGGTGCCTCCATTCTCCCAGAGAATGGCATCTCAGCACTTAAGCTGAGCTTCAGTACCAGACTGAAATTCTTGGTAACTGACCAAGTGCCTCCATTCTCCCAGAGAATGGCATCTCAGCACTTAAGCTGAGCTTCAGTCCCAGACTGAAATTCCTGGTAACTAACCAGGTGCCTCCATTCTCCTAGAGAATGGCATCTCGGCACTTAAGCTGAGCTTCAGTCCCAGACTGAAATTCCTGGTGACTGACCAGGTGCCTCCACTCTCCTAGAGAATGGAATCTCAACACTTAAGCCGAGCTTCAATCCCAGACTGAAATTCCTGGTAACTGACCAGGTGTTTCCATTCAGAGAATGGCATTCAACGCTTATATCGGATCATGTGAGAACACATCTCACAGTCACCTCAGAATGACTCAGCACTCACATCTAAACATGGAAGGAGCCAATCCTCTCACCATGACAGAATGGCTCAGCCCTTACATCTGACCATGGAAGGAACCATTCCTCTTACCATGTCAGAATGGCTCTCAGACTCATCACTTCCCCTTGGAGGGAACCTCGATCTGGAGAACACCAAGCTTCTCCTTGAAGTACTCAAACTTCACTCTGGCTAATGGCTTAGTCAACACATCAGCTATCTATTCGTTTGTCGCAACATACTGGAGCTTCACTACTCCTCTTTGCACCATATCCCTGATATAGTGATATTTGATCTCGATATGCTTTGACTTGTCATGGAACACCGGGTTATCAGACAACTTCACAGAACTCTGGTTGTCGCAATATATACAAGTAGCATCTAATTGGAGATCAAATAAATTAGACAGTAGCTTCCTCAGCCATACTACCTCACAACTAGCTGAACAAGCTGAGACATACTCTACTTCAGCTGTATTGAGTGCCACGCAAGACTATTTCCTGCTAAACCAAGAGATCATACCTGATCCCATACTGAAGTAGCACCTCGAAGTGCTCTTCCTATCAGTGGCACTATCTACCCAATCTGAATCCACATAACCTTCCAGGCTAATCATCTGATTCGCCTCATACTTTAGCCTATAATCAACTGTACCCTTCAGGTACCTCACTGCATGCTTTGCAACCATCAGGTGAACATGTCTCAATGTGTTCACAACAAAGCAAATATCTGGTCTCGTATTCATCAGGTACATCAAGGAACAAATCATTTGACGATACATCGTGGCATAAACCAAATCTAATGAAGCATCACTCAATAGCTTCATGTTCGATGCCATAGGTGTGGTCATGGCCTTGCGGTCCATCATCCCTTGTCCCATGGAGATTCCATCCGCATTCTACCACACCTCCATGCCTAGAAAGTAGTGCATCATATCCAAGTCCTTCATCTCAAACTTGGCAGCAAGTCTCCTTCTTGCAACTTTAATGAGTTCCTCTTCTCTGTCAGGAACAAGTCATCGACATATAACATGAGCATCACTGGTCTTCCGCCTTCAGCCTTGAACCAAAGGTTGGAATCCACTTTACTCTCAGTAAAGCCTAGAGTCATCAGTAATTTGTCCATCCTGTCGTACCATGTCGAACCTCAGGATCTTCTGCAATCACTCCCTCTGAAGTGAAGCATCATTCTCCCTCTGTCTTTCGTACTCTATGCACTGAAACATTCTGTACTAGAGTGACAAGTAGCTTCCTCTGCTACTAATATTCTATGTATCCATCTAGGATCATTGGATACCAAGATCCTCTATCTTGAACTTTTTCAAAATTTATTCTCGCACCCATTTGTGAGCTTGTCATCCTCTATAGACTTTCATCTTCAACCTTGTAGCAAACGTTCAGATCTTCATCAAGCTCCTCATGTATGTGTTATCCCATGGGTGTCTTCTGAGCTCGTACAAGGCCTTCTTTCATTTTTCACACATGATTATGCTTGTCATGTGTCTCAACTCCCATTGGATGCAAATTTCTCTTCGTAGTTTTTGCCTTCTTTTCATGAGAAGCCTCGTGCTACGAATCATGCCTTGTATCCCACGATGTTTCCATCTACTGCATGATGGAACTACAAACTTCTCTTCATGTCTCGATGCTGCATCCTAGACATCATTCTTCAATTTGGATTATTAGAGTAAATCTTGAACTGTTGTCACTTGTTCTTCGGAACAAGTCTCATCCTTCTTTTCTTGTAGGCGATTGTACGCGGTCTTTCCTATAAGTCAAATGCACCAGTTGTATGATTAGAAACATTTCATAATGCATATTCATAATGGCAAATTATTATGCATAAAGATATAATCATTCAACTATTTTAGCCAATACAACATTCATCCATATCTCACGAAAACATTCTAGATGCCTTCCATCTCGACCAAGACAACATTGAGATTGTGCACTAATCCAATATGACAGCAAAGAGGTTTCATTCTAGATAAGTAGCAATGGAGAGTTGTATAACACCATGAGCTACTTACCCATCACATGTATATTAGTAGTATATTGTCATTAATGGAAACATTCTATCATGCATAATACATCAACTAAATATAAACAAATGCATAACAAAAACAATATCATGAAATGACAATTGAATACTTATCTTTATTTGTTTCGTGGGTAGACTCCTTCTTGAGCCTTCCACTTCATCATCTTCTTCATTCATGACATCATCATTTCTTATCCAAATGCTCAAGATGGATAAGAGGTTCTTCAAGAATTGAGTTCTTCATATTCCTCATCACTTGAGGGATCTTCTTTGAATCATGAGTGCTTGATCTTCAGTTGCTCTCATCTTCTCTTTCTCTTATTATGAGTCGAGCTTCTACTTGTGTGCACTCTTCCCAAAGTCTGCTGAAAGTAATCACTTCCTTCTGGCACACATTCCTTGAATGAATGAATCCCATGATCTTGGGAGGCCATTCAAGGTGGCTATCACCACTTATGCATTCTCCACTTCTTCTTCTACTGCTACAAGTTGTTATTTTTATTTGAGAGACCCTTGTAAGGTATGACTCTATGGTCTCTGCATTCTAGATCTTCACATTCTTCAACTATTTTCTCAAAGTCATATTTTGATTTATGTTCTTCCCTTCAAATAGTTTGGTCAAGGAATCAAACATCTCTTTTGGTGTCTTTAGGGAAGACACTTGTGGTACAAGTTGATCTATGATTGAATCAACAATGATCTTCTTGGCCTTGACCAAGTTCTTCTTGTGTAAGGCTTTTAGACTCATCTCCCTCTAGAACTGGAACTTCTCTACTTATGTAGGTGTCCAATTCATTTTCTTCAGAGAGATAATATACTTCCATGCTTGGAAGTTGTCAACCTCACCAATCTTGTCATCAAGCTCATGTGATAGATTACTTTGAAATGAGAACCTCAAGCAAAATATTGGATCTTTCCGATTTGAGGTGTCTGTCCTGGTTTCGGAGCTAGCTAATTTAGGGTTTGTCAGAGAAATTCTAATTTTCAAAACTTGGAATCTTTTAGATCTGATTGGATAGAAAAATAGACCTCTTCAGGGCGAGCTGTCCAATGTACTCCTTTTCTAAAAACAGTGGAAGGAAGCTCCCAGAACAGGAAGCCCTAGTTTACCAATTTCTTCTGCAGAAATGCCTAATACTGTTTCTACAGTATATCCGAAATTACTACTTCTCTGTGTCTACAATTTCATATTGATGTAGCCTTGTTTGTCCTTGTTCCAACACCACAAGTTTCATCAGAATTGGTTTCAGCAATTTGGAACTTATGAGCGTTTTCCCAAGGTGACCTGTTTCAGGACTCTTCAACATAGCAAAGTTGTACAGACTGCCACGTGTCATTGTTTCATCTTCTGGGTTTGAAACTTTGACCACCGAAAGTAATGTCTGTTCCCTTTCTGGAACATCTTCAGAAATTTTATTTGGACCTTCGTATCCCAATATATAGCAATTATCCCCAGGTGTCCTGTTTAGGGATGAACCTTGGAAGAGGCTGGAACCCTAACTTGGAGGAATCATATCTCCTAGAATATAGTGAATCTGAGGCTGAAACTTGGATGAAGTGTGCATCAGTAATTTATCTATGACTTATGAAAGTTTTGGCCCTTGAGACTTCTTCAATCCTGATATATAGCGAATGTAGCAAAACTTATCAGTTTCAGTATTTTAAGGTTTTTCAGGCCCAGGGTGAAACTAGGGTTTGACTTTCCCGGAGTTTCACCCAACCAAAAATCTTGACCCAGGTCTCTAAAATTCGATTTTGATGAGGAGAGAAATCCTATGTCAGGCTCACTCAAAAATTCCTCTTCTGTAAAAATCCCTAATTTCCTGCACCAAAAACTGAAAATGCCTGGAATCAAATTTTGCTTCGACTGAAAGATGCGCCCTTTAATGGAGAGTTAGACTAGCCTTCTTTTGCTGATGGATTGTGGAGAGAGACCCCAAAAAGTAAGAATCCCTAGATTCTGCAGCTGCACAATGTCTTCTTCTCAGGTTAGCTCTAATACCATGTTAGATTTTTATCATTTTAAGCTAGCATTATCCTAGGATCTTATCTGATAGAATAACATGCACAACAATAAACAAAAGAGACAAGAGACACACATAATTTTCCTCAGGGAAACCGTAAAGGAGAAAACCCCGCGACTTCCTCAGAGATAGAATGAGCATCAATGGCATCAGTAAAACCCAAAAACATAAAGATGATCTCCAACATCTTGTTCTCTCTCTCTCTCACTTGAGAGAGCTTCTCCTCTCTCACTCATGCACCCTAGTGAGTGAGTGTGTGTGTGATAAATAGAGAGGCTCACTCTCTATTTATATTCTTTTGTTCACTTAATGTCCACTTCAACATGTCGGCCCCACTTAACAATTACTTACTAGGGCCGACATCTCTAGGAGAGTCTAATAACCCTAGTGCCCCTCAACTATGGGGACTTTGCCCCTCCGATCAACAAGGAGGGTTAACCTTAACACAATGGTGGGGACTATTGCCCCGACTTACAATAACTGACATAGGGCCGACTTCTCTAGGATAGTCTAATAACCCTGGGGCCCCACAACTGCAGGGACGTTAACCCTTGATCAATAAGGAGAGTTACCCTCTATGACTTTACATGACTTGTTTACATTATTGAATCTCTCAATAGGAACATCAGGATATGACATGACTCAATTACATTACATATGCTTCCCTGAATAAACATCGGGGTACAATATATAAAATATACAAGTGAATACATTCCGAAGTTACAAATACATCAATAGGTGCATAAGACGATGGAACATGTGAAGGAATATAACTCGTGCCCCCAATATTCACATGTCTAGGTTCTGGTCCTCGAATAGGAACACCAGTGCTAGGCCTAGGATGTGTGTGTGAAGGTACCTCCACCAAAGGGATGGAAGGTGTAATGTGACTAGAGCTACCAAACCTCTCCACCTGGAAAGGAATGGAAGTGCCCCTAGGCACAACACCAGGGTCAACACCCGATCCATCATGAGGTGTCAGACCGGTCTCGGGAATATCAGGCATGCCATACCTAATAGTGCTAGTGTTAGTGGATGCGTGGTGAGTCTCATCACCTGGAAGCCAATAACGATGATTAGGGTGTGTGGGTTCTATGAATCGTGAAAAATATTCTTGTGATGGTCCAGCTGAATGATGACCAAACCCTACTAGAGTCCCGTATGTGCTAGGAGGTTCATCTTCCCATACATGACAAGGAAAATCAGGAATCTCCAGAATCTCATGCTCGTGATCACCCATAGTATATGAATCAAAGTGAGAATGAGTTCACCCGGACTGTTTGATTCTCTCTCCCAAAGGAGGAGGAGACGTGGAAGGTGGAAGTCCTGCTAAACGACGAGAATGATGAGGTGCCGCACCCGAATCCACAATGACTCAATAAACAGAAAAGAATCGATCTAGCTATGTATCCCTAAGCAATCTAGCGTGCACAGAGCATACACCTAAGAAAATCTAAAGCCAAATC
This sequence comes from Pseudotsuga menziesii, assembly GCA_001517045.1. NCBI lineage: Eukaryota > Viridiplantae > Streptophyta > Pinopsida > Pinales > Pinaceae > Pseudotsuga > Pseudotsuga menziesii. The sequence goes on along the minus strand of LPNX010522671.1, from coordinate 446,306 downwards.
ACAAGCACACCAAGGGTAGGATAAATGAGCTCCTAAATGAAATAGGTGTGTCTCTCCTAGGAGAGGCTTGAGACTCCCATACGCAACAAGTGGAGGTTTGTAACCAATTATAGTGGCCCTCAGCTTCAATGCATATAGCGACTGTGCTGTCCAACCCCTACATGACCAGGACACCTGCAGAATAACCTCCGCAAATAAGCCCTTGATAACCTAGGTAAGGAAACTAAGGTCACCTCAATATAACCGATGCTCAAGCTGACAGTGGTAGGCGGGATCGACCGTATGGGTAGGGTAACGAAGCCCGAAGCCTAAAAGCACAACTGGTACCCCAAGGGTGCACCAATCAATACCTCAAAGGTCGCCAGATATGAATACAATCCCGAAAATATCTCTGGTGCTCACAGAAAGTGACTAGAGGTCATCCCAATCACAATTGCGTGCACTGCCTCGTGATTAACTCCCATGTAAGAGGAGCGTCCTAAGAAACACTAATTATATCAAGGGTTTCACACTATCACCTGGACATACACCTACTTGTTTTGTTTAGTGGTCTTGGAGAATTAACTCACAATGAATTATTCCAAGACCCTAAAACCTATTCTTGTTGATGCACCCTAGAAAAGAAAAGAGTGAATTCGTTTTATTAAGCGTTGATTTTAGTTGGCTGTGATTACTCAAACGGTAAAATGGTCGTGCAACTAATGAAGTTATGACTCAGCAGTGAAGTAAATATGCACACCTAGCAAGCAATGCCAAGTGCAATGTGTAGAATGAAGAATAGGGTATGCCACTACATGAGGTGCAATATTTTTCCTTCAAATGTAAATGCAATCATTCAAATATGAAACTCTAACTATAATAACAGTAAGCAAACCTAATGTAAGTACCGTGCCAATGCAAAATGCAAGAGATGCATAACTTTGCCAAAGCAAAAATATTTTTGTATTTTTTGTAATAAATGAGATATGAAATCAAATAAATGACTCTACAACCCCCGGACCCTGCAACCACTCACAAACAACATCCAAGCAAGGCACCAAGGTAAAAGAGACCTAATGCACTAATCTTAAAAAAAAAAATGGATAAATGGATGACAATAACAAAACTTAGAAAAAAAACTAAAAGCAGTCTCTGGTCAGAAACAAAGGGTGTATACAGACTCCAGAAGCATCCAAGAAGACTCAGCAATCATCAGAACTCACCCAGCAACTCTTAATCCTCCAACAAAGGCTCAAAATCAAAGCATACACGACTATTCTCAGTAAAAGAGCGTACATACGTGGTTGTTCAAGGAAAACCCGCATGTATACGCGACTGTTAAATAAAAACCCGCATACAGGAAGAAAAAGGCAGAAAAATAGGCCAAACAGACAAGCTAAGACAAAATTTAGTTCTTCAGGACCCTACTAGGAAAACATGCCCCCAGACCCGACACAGAAATAGAGAAATCAAGAGCAATTCAACTTCCTTGGATACCAAAAAAACCCCAAAGAGAAACAACTAGGAACCTCCCTAGTATGATCACCAATTCTATTACAGAGAGAAACTTCCTATGGCTTGGGGTGTACCACAATAGACATCTTTGAAATTAGAAATCAATCTTTCCTAATATGCAAGAGAAACCAAGCATCTAACACTAAGGGATACCGAATCGTACCTTGTTCCAGACGGTTGAATGTAGATCCCTGTTGAGCTTTCCAATTCATGCTTGTATTAGTAATTCACTCTCAACAACAACAAACAAAACAAGCATGTTCTATAATAGTGTGTTAGACCTACTCTAGCATACATTTTTTCCTCGGAAAAAAATCATAATTTTATTTCAAAGTAGAACAAAATTACATTTGTACATGTAATAGGATCACTAAGAATCCCTACATTGTCACAAAAATTTCAATCTCATATTATCAAAAATTACATAACTGTCCCAGCCTATTTCAGCTAGAAACAAAAACAGTATATATGAATATCATTGTTGTCTCGGACTTATCATCCTGTCAACCAAAAAGTCAGGTCACAAAAACTGGAAAGTTTCCAATTCTTTGCTGTCAAGAATATTCTGCTGTCATAAAAGCCCAAAACTAGTACTGAGCTAAAGCTCAAGCATATCAAAACTGAACGGTATCCCATTAAAAACAACACAGTTGTTGTCTCAGATTAATATGTACCAGCCCGTCATATATTAAGCTCAACTCAAATCCCTCATAAAAATAAACCAACCTATCATAAAATACCAATATGAATTGGTACATTTTCACCAGAACTATAATCAAAAGCCGATTGATCAGCCTATCCTCCAAAATGTCAGTTCACATACCTGGAATATCCAATTCTTCACGTAATTCAGATGACCTTACACAAATGCTGACCACCACGTGCACCTATCCTGTCATATACTACAACATCTGGAAAAAATAGCTGGAAAATATCCAATTCTTTACTGTTATAGATTAACATCATAAATCAAGCCCAAAACTAGATGACATGTCACAAAAAATGAGCCAAAGCTCAAGCTGATCAATACTGTATCAAATAGCCTGTTCCCATCCCTTACAACACAGCTATGTTTGTTTGACAGCCTGTCATATATTAAGCTCAGCTCAAATCACCAAACTGTAATATATATAAACATATCAGCTCGAAAAATAGAAGATCCAGCCCAAATAAGAAGAGATGACCTAGATTATCATAAAATACTGCCCCAGCCTATAAGATACCAAAATACATCACCAAACTGTAATCAATCCCAAATCAGAGTAGATGACAGGACAACCATCTCAATGCTGACCCAACACAGCTTCATGAAACGGTCTATGATAATAGCTGTGTGAACCCTTGCTAGAGTGAAAGTTATCCTCCATATGCCAAATTTTAATTGCGTCGCCTCCTTGGATAACTGATCAGCCACCCCATTCCGTTCCCTATAGACATGAGTAAAATAAATATGAATAAACTGTTGTTTTAAGCGAAGCACCTCCTCCAGAATAGGTAAAAGTATCATCACATGGCACGTTACAGTCTCTTTTGCCCATTCAATAACAAGCATAGAGTCACCAAAAACTTGAAAAGACAAACAACCCTGTTCTAAAGCAAATAAAAGCAAAAGCCTGAGAGTCATTAATTCAGCATAGTTATTTGTTCCCCTCCCTAAACCAACCGAGAAATGGAAATAATGAGACTCAGATTTGAAAATAACTCCACCCCCACCACAACTCAATTGCCGATCTTGAGATGCTCCATCAAAGAAGCCCCAAGGGATAGCTTTGTCAATCAATTCCTCCTGCACAGGCCTATTCTTGAGAGTCTTCTCAGGTTCCCTGAAATGTTGAATAATTGCAACTATTTGTGCCACAACAGATTCCATCGAAATTCTATAGTCCTGAAAAATAATCTTGTTACGAGTGATCCATATCCCCCAAGCAAATATACAAGGAACAACTCGAAGAGAATTATGGCCCGACCACCAACTATGAAATGCTTGGAGAACAATATCTCCCTGCCACCCCCCCATGAAACCCATCTGCTTACCCACCTCAGTCCATATAGTTTGAGAATACCTACAATGAACAAAAAGATGATGAATTGTTTCCTCAGCCTTCTGACACAACGCACAAAAGCCTGGTCCTTCAAGAAATCTCTTTTGTAATATGTCCCATGTCGGAGCCTTATTTTCCAAAATAGTCCAAAAGAGTAATTTGGCTTTACCCGGACATTTAAGTTTCCACAGCTGGTTCCACCACCAAACCAATTCTCGGTTATGAGCCATCACATTGAGCTGAATATAACCCTGTTTTGGAGTATAACAACCTGAAGAATGATAGTCCCAAACCAATTCATCGACCCGATTAATCAATCTGATATTTGAAACCCTTAGTCTTCTAATATATCCCCCCCAAACCACCAGCAGATCATCATGAATCTCTAGTCGTTGAGCACTAATCCAGCCTTGATGCCATAACGAAGAATTTTCCTAATCCTCAATATCAGCAATTAAACGACACCCTCTTGCTTCCAAGTGTAACCTCAGCTCCTCAGGAAGGATACTATCCCCCTCACAACCTACCCAAGGATCAATCCCAATACGAACCATACGTCCATTACCAATTCTCCACACCAAACCAGAGCCAACCAAATCAAAATGCTTTACCACTGCTTTCCAGACCACTGAGCAATTTGTCTGTGATTTGTCTACCATCCGAATCCATTCAATGAGAGTCAAAGGAGCAATATATTTATGATACACCACTCGAGTCCAGAGACTCTGTGTATGTATAAGTCTCCATGAGACTTTTGCTCCTAATGCCTTTGCAAAAAGGAAAATATTTTTTAACCCCCACCCTCCCAAAGCTTTTGGAACAGCAATTTTCTCACACCTCACCCACACCAGTGCCCTATGATCACTCTTACCTCTCCACAGAAAAACAAAACACAGCCTGCGAATCTGTTCCAGAATCCCCTTAGGCATCCACGCAAGAGACAACCAGTAGACGGGAATCGCTTCCAAAACAGATTTTACCATAACCAGTCTCCCAGCCCGAGAGAGCCATTTTTTACTCCAGCTTTGAAGTCTTTTTTCCAATTTAATCAATAACCAGAGCCAATCTGCCTTCAAGTAAGAATTCGGTTTTAATAAAAACCCCAGATACTTTATCCCAACATCCAAGTCCATCATTTTATAAGGCAAACGAAGAGCAATTCTATGTGTCTCCTGCTCAGATAAATTCGAGCATGATATAGTGGATTTTCCTAAATTAACCACCATGCCCATAGCAGCTTGTACAAGGGTAAGTCCTTCAAACACCTTATCAATATCCTGCCTCGACCCATTAGTGAAAATCATAATATCGTCAACAAAAAGAAGATGCGAAATATACAAAACCTAGGAAATGGCAATGCCACGAAACGTCCCTTCCTCTTTTGAAGCCAAAATAAAGTGACTGAGACCTTCAGCTACAAGAAGAAACAAAAGGGGAGAAAGAGGACACCCTTGTTGAAGACCCCGACCCACTTGGAAAAAAGGACTAGCAGCTCCATTAATGAGTACTGCAAAACTCACTGTACTGATGCAAGCCATAATCCATCTGACAAGTTCATAACATAATCCGAGATGTGTAAGCAGCATCCTAAAGTAAAGCCAACTGACCCGATCTTAAGCCTTTGAGAGATCAATCTTGATCACAGCTCCTTTCTGTTTCTGAACTTTCAGAGTATGTAGGCCTTCCTGAGCAACTCCAATGGCCTCATGAATTTGACGTCCCTCCAGGAACCCAAATTGCTCACTAGAAATATGATGGGACAATACAGATTTGAGTCTCTTTGCAATAACCTTAGAGATGATCTTATATAAACAATTGCAAAGTGAAATGGGCCTAAAATCATCAAAACTAGCAGGTTTATCCTTTTTTGGAATAAGAGCAATAAAAGTAGAATTGAGCGGACCATGGATGAACCCAGCCTTACGAGATTCCTCAACAACTGACAAGAGCTCCTCACCAAATAAATCAAGGAACCCCAAGAAAAATTCAACAGGCCATCCATCAGGCCCCGGACTTTTATCTTTTTGAAACGAATGAAGCACCATAGACAGCTCCTCCACTGAAACTTCCCCCATCAACATCCTGTTTTCCTCCTCATCCACAAAACGGGGAAAGAGCTGTGCTACCCGAATGACCTCAACAATATTAGCTCCAGGTTGTGCAGTGAATAAATCCCCAAAATATCTCACACCCATATTAGCCAGCCCATCGAAACTAGACACCTGTTCCCCATCTGCCGAAGACAACTCCCAAATAGAATTGGAAAATTTTCTCCCCTTAGAAAATGCTTGAAAAAATTTGGTATTCTCATCTCCACATTGAAGCCATATTGCTCTGCTCTTCAACCTCCACAATTCTTCTCGCTCACAGAGAATAACATTCCGCTTCTTTTCCAATGAAAGGAGTTCATCCTTAGCCTAATCATCCAAATACCCCATCCCTGGACTGTGAAGCAAACTGTCAATTGCCAACTCACAGTCCCTCAAGGACTTATCGTCATTCAACCTCTTAGTATGAGCCCAAGAAATAGTAGCCTCCTTTATGCGTTTCATATTTTGGTAAAAATGTATCCCCGCATGCTCTAGAGAGTTTTGTGGACGAGGTGTCCACATCTCCTTAACCAAATCTTTAAAACCCTCATCCTTCAACCAGCAGGAGTTGAATTTGAATGGACTTGAGGGCTTCCTCCGACGACCCCGTAATTCTAAAAAAATGGGGCTATGATAAAAAATCCCTCCTGTACCCACCCACTGCCGAAAAAGATCCACCCCAAGAGCCAACGATTCAGCCACCAAGAACCTATCCAATCTCTTAGCTACCCTTTGATCCCCTGCTCTCTTATTTCTCTAGGTAGGGACAATCTTGGGCGGGAGGATGTCCAGAAGATCATTCCTCGCAAAAGCTTGAATGAAAAAGTTGGCCAAAACATCCGGAGCGGCTCTAGGCCCCTAGACGTCAGAGGCACCCAATGTAATATTAAAGTCTCCCCCCAATATTACATCAGTGCCTTCAAAAAGGTCCAAATTGAACAATGAGTCCCAAAAGCTAGCTCTATTCAAATATGGCCCATAGATGTTAAGAATTGTGAGAGTCTTCCCAATCTCAGCATCCCACACTACCAACCCCACACCAGAAGAAATTCCCCAAGAACAGTCACACCTACAATTTTGAACCTTCCACCCCGAGGCCAGGCCTCCAAAGCGGCCCCTTGCGTCCACAGCCACAAACTTCCAACCAGGAAGCAAAGTTTCTAATACCCTAACAACCTCCTCACAACACCCCAAGGTTTCCTGAAGTAAAATTACATCCGGCTGATTTAACTCCACCAGCCTTCGAAGAGACGATTTTTTGAGGGGACTCGCCAAACCCCGATAATTGAAGGACATAACTTTCATATGGGAGACCCCTCCTGGGCTTTCACTGCTCTAAGTGCCCATTCAATTGAAGATTGTGTCCCCATCCCTAAATCCACCTTTGCCCGATCTTGTGCTTTGGACAAAAAAGATTTTCTGCCTCGGCCTTTCCCCACCGCACGCATAGACATCTCAGGAAGACCTTTCCTCCCCAACCCCCCTACTGATATCTCCCTACTTCGAAGTGCATATCTGATTCCCTCAGAGCTGGTAGAAATATTTGTAGTAACAATGGAAGGGGATGAAACACTATCAGTCAACGGCATTGGACAAGGAACAACAGAACAGTGAAAAGCATGGCTGTCCAAAGGATACGAAGATGAACCCCCTCCGTTATTGTCCTGCACTGAAGTCATCCTAGAGCCATCCTAAATTGGAGAAACGAAAGCACTAACCCCAGTCCCCAGGCTGTCATCAATCGGTCCCCCAGGGACCTTCATGCCTTTGTCCACCTCGCACATAGTCATGACAACTGAAGAAAGGAGTTCGCTGGAAGAAGCCTGAACCACTGGAACAGATTCCTCTGACCGACCATCCAATGACCCAGTTTGCCTTGCCCCCACATCAACAGGAACCCCCACCTCCTTAGGAGTAACTAACCCATCAATATCTTCTCCAATCAGTGAAATATTTGTAGAAACAATGGAAGGGGATGAAACACTATCAGTCAACGGCAATGGACAAGGAGCAGCCTGGCTATCCAAAGGATGCGAAGATGAACCCCCTCCGTTATTGGCCTGCACTGAAGTCTTCCTGGAGCCATCATGAATTGGAGGAACGAAAGCACTAACCCCAGCCCCTAGGCTGTCATCAAACGATCCCCCAGGGACCTTCATGCCTTTGTCCACCTCGTACATAGTCATGACAACTGAAGAAAGGAGTTCGCTGGAAGCAGCCTGAACCACTGGAACAGATTCCTCTGACCGACCATCCAATGACCCAGTTTGCCTTGTCCCCACATCAACAGGAACCCCCACCTCCTTAGGAGTAACTAACCCATCAATATCTTCTCCAATCAGTGATTTGCTGGTCTTAAATGGAAGCGGACAACTGGCCACCAAATGTCCACATGAATGACATCTATGACACCTAAATGGCACGCCCACATAGTCGAGATTTTGCACAAAGCCCTCGTCCTTAGACGGTACATTTATCTCAGAAGACAGTCCCTGGCGCAGATCTATCTTTACCAAGATTTTGGCCACCGTAAACTAACCAGTCTTCATAAAGGATAAATCAGCACAAACATAATCACCCAAAAAATTCCCAATTTCAGCAAATCGATGCTCATTCCATAAGTGCATGGGAAAACCTGGAAGTTTTACCCACAGAGGCTCCTTGTTTATCTGTTCTGATTTTGAATCAAAAAAAGGTGTCCAGCTTTTCAAGACAATAGGAACCCCCTGCATAGACCACTGCCTCCCCATGACAGCATCAACCTCCCTTTTGCTGTGCATGATGAAAGAAAACCACCATTTTGTCAATATCCGGACTTCAGGTGCTGTATCCAGCAATTGTTTCCACTGCTCTGCTGCCCACCTCCGGAGAAAACCATGACCAAAGCGTTTGCCACGGACATGTCCAACGACTGCAGTTAAGGACAAATCCTCTGCCTCTTCCATCAATACATCAACCCCCAGTATCAACTTGTCCCTACACTTCCTATCTTTAACAACCTTTGGACCTTTTCGCAATCCCACCTTTGCTGACCCCCCATGCTTGGGGGCTAAAGAAGGTTCTGCCTCAAGAAACCGTTCTTGACTACCCAGAACATCCACCTTCTGAACAACCGGGATCTCTGATGAAATTGCAGGGAAGTTTTCAAAGTATTCATTTGAACCTTTCAACCCCTCATTATCCAAGGGCCCAGAGTAAACCCCTGTCCCCCTCCCTGACAGCAGAGATCCAGTTAGCGACCCCTGCCTACCAAAAACGCCAGAAAAATCACCTTCGACAAAAATTTCGCTTTCAATGAGTCCATCTGAGGTGTAATCCACCTCCTCCTCCATACCTCCCCACCGGACTACCCCAAAACCAGTCAATCCACAATCCCTAGCCCCACAAAAGTCAAAAACCACCTCCGAACCACCAGAGAAAAACGCCCTCAAACTCCACACCTAAACCCCAGGCAAACCACCACGGACAAATACACGAGTGCCAATACATCAGACAGCCTTATCCCAGCAATGGTTTTTGAATCACCTAACAGTGTCACCTTCGCCCACCAAACAATAAACGCTGATAATCAATAAACAGACTCTCAGCTATCCTTTGCACTCTGTGTGAAATGATTTCGGACAAAAAATTTGGATGCAAATCGCAGCAGAAACCCAGGGCAACTAGATACACCTCAAGCTGCAAACTCTCAATCATGAATCCCAATGTAGACAGATCAATCGATCATAAACTGATGCGAGGCACTAGGTACAGCTCCACGCCTTCAACACCGAGAGCCAGGAAGAGAACCAAGCCAGGCAAGTATCAACACAAGCAATCCCAAGCCAGGTAAATCCTGCAACAAACCCAAACCAGGGCTACCCATAATCAAGAAAATTTGAAGTTTCTTGAAGCGAAAAAACCCCTACACACTGTAGCTCTTCTCCTACTCTAGCATACATATTCAATAATGCATAAACAATTAAACACATCCATGGATTCAATATTCATATTCAATTGCGCATAATTGGACAGGAAAATATATTTCTATTAATAAAATCAGAGATTACAATAGTGACAACCTCTGTCGGCACGTCTACGAACCGGAGAAATCGAGTCCTCCACCTAGGCCTCCACCACCTCAATCCTCCATCTCTCTATAGCAAGCTCACAAGTAAAGGCAAGCTTGGGAAGAACACAAAGTGCTCCAAAGGGACAAAGGGATGCAGACTCAAGTACAAGCAAACTATGGCAACAATGGACTATAGTTTCGTTGCTCTTCAATTCCTCCTCTTCAATGTATCCAAGGGGTTCCTTATATAACACTCCAAAAGGGTAATGGAGGGTTGAATCCGAGCATTCTCAAGGCATTTGGAAGGCCAAGAGTCAAGTTATTTGGACTCCTATGAGGAAACCTCCAAAAATATTTGGACTTATGCACACATCCCGATGTACGCAGGTTTGAGATTAAAAGTCACGTGTACACGCGAGTATGGGATTAAAAGTCGCGTACAACAATAAACATGGGTTTTTTAGGGATGATCTTGGAACAACAAAGGATAATATAATTCCATGGGGTCTAAAGAGTCTACAGAGGGACATGGAAGCCCATCAACATGTGATCAACCATGTGTGGTAAAATTAACTATAACAATGGTAGACATATTTGTTCATATTTTAGCTGACTACTTCTCGAGGAACTAGGGGGGATATCCACAGTCAGGACCAAACATCGAGGGCAACCGACCAGAGAGGTCAAGGCTTCAAAACCCAACTCGCCTAAGCTTAGGAACCAACACCAACGGGTTCTCCTGGCCCAGAAGGATCAAGTCTTCGATAAGTTTTGTCACACAACTCAGAGCCGAGACACAAAACAACATGGGATCCATCGTACATAGAGGTCAAAACGAGGAAAAGATCTTCAATCTCACAAGTCTCAAAAATTCTAATTCATAGGATAAGTTTACAATGGATGAAATTAGATGGAAGGGGGCAAGTGATAAATGGAACCAACCTAGCAGTAAGGTTTACTATTTGTATAAGCATGGCATGAGCAATAGTATTCACATCAAGCCCTTTGATTAGTTATAACACAGGTTAAAACAACAATAAATATAAGCATATGTCACCATAATAATCGTAACCTGTTAAGCATAGGTGTCTGACATACATCATAGAGCTAAACCAAACCAAGGAAGTGTATACTTGATCTTACCCCATATACCCATCTCCAACTAATAAGCCTCTCTATAACTGTGTATAAAATCTTGATATGTTTCTCTGCTATAATGAACTAGATCATCACCAAAAGCATCTCAATGGACTCCTGAATCTCAGTCCTAGCAAGGAAGATCTAATGAACAAGGCTTTGGAATGGATAAAGTTGTAAAGATCCATGCTAATACCCCATGTGAAAAATAACCTGGAATAGAAAAAGAGAGAATTCTGTATGCTGCATCATGGTAGCCCAACTGCAGAATGTCTATGTGATAACAGGACCCTAGCCATCCTTAGGGATTGTTATCTCTCTCTCTCTTTCTCTCTCTGTATATATATATATATATATATATATATATATATATATATATAATGTTATCTATATTGTCATATATATCTAATACCATATATATTAACACATATACTAACGAATGTATATATCAATATATAGACCATTGTATATATTGACATCTATATGAGTGTATATATTGGTATGTATGTTAAAGAATGCATGGTGTGGGGGATATATGCCCAGGATGGATCATTCAATCCCTAACAAAATGGTGTCATATCGTCGAAAGCATGCAACAAGGTTAATCTCTTTGTTGCAAGGTGTATATTGTTTGTCGAAAGCAAAATGCCAAGCATTAAAAAAAACAGAGCTAAAAATAAAATATTAGTGTTTTTTTAGCATTTAAATTGTTTATGTTAAGAAAATCATTTTTTTTAAAATAAGGAATTAAAATTTTGTATTAATAAATTCTTGTAGTTGCACTAGTTACCATAGTAATACAAATTTTAGGTGGTTGACCAATAGCAAAATGTCTATCATATGTCCAAAATTTTTAAAATCTATTACAAAAATAAGTCTCCTATCCTTTGTAGAAGGTGTGGGCTTCTTCTTGTCCACCTAGTGGATGTTGGGATTCACTACAAGGAAAACACCTTCTAGCAAAGGTTTTGGCGAAACCTCCAATAGAAAAATGATCTTTATCTATTTATAGTAGAGGTAGGTGGTAGGAGCCTTTTGCAGATCTTTTGTCTCCGACGTGCTTCTTATTAATATTTGTACCAATGTACTTTATAATTTATGGACACACCGGATCTTCCAAATGTCCCATCTGTTTAAATTTTGATTTTAAATTACAAAATTAAAACAAAACCTTTGGTATTCCTAACACAAACATAAGCATCGGTGCGTTTCAAAACGACACACCGACAAACACTCTCTCTCTCTATATAAAATTTACATTGTGTTTATCCTAAATAAACACACTCGTGCATTGTGTATTATCAAAATGCATTGGATTCATTGAACTGTTTTAAAATTTTAAAATATGATTATACATTACACAATGTGCTTTATAACTATAAATGCACCATTAATTAGTTTCTATTCAATGCACAGAGAAACTATTTTTTTGTCTAAAAAACAACCTTTCATATTCCACGATGCATTACTTATTAAAAAACGCACCAGTGAAGCTATATTTCAAAATGCGCACCAGTGTGTTGTTACCAAAAGGCACCATAAATTATTGAAATAATAAAAAAATATATACTTTTTACAATGCTTTTTGTTGAAACATACACACGTGTGCATTGTAAAATTTATCAACACAACACGTTAGGGTAGAATTAAGAAAAATCAACCAGACTGTAAAATCATTTTTTACATTGTTTCTGTGCTTTTGTGGAGTCATGCAAGCATCGATGCTCATGTATATGTAGAAGCACCTCATTTACAACGTTATCGTACCATCATACTTGTCGATTTCGGTGTGTTCGAGGTTTATTGGTGTTTGTTTTGGATTTTCCAAACAATTTTTTTTTTTTTTTCATTTTTCCTATACACTGCAACCATGCCTCCTAAGTGCAAAAGGCACAACGTAGATCAATTGTTATCCTTCAATTTAAAAATTCAACAGATACAATTTTGAAATTTGGCTTTATAAGTTTAGAATTCTCAAAAAATTACAAAACATTTCCGCCATGGTTCAGGTTGCCCCATCATATTGTGTGTTTGCAAGTTGCACAGGTTTTCAGTGCATTTTGTTCATATAACCACACCATCAAATTCACATCCAATGCGGTGTTGGTATATTCAAATAATTGCAACGATTCTCCTCAATGCGTCTAACTATCGGTGGGTCATTAGACACACTGGAGACAATGCACTCTAAGATGCACCTCTAATGGTGTGCGCTCTAAAATGCACCTCCAATGGTGTGTTTATATATATTAGGTGCACTATCAACATCCAAAAAGGAACAACTAGTGCGTTGTAAGATACACCTAAAATTAACAAACGGTGCACAATATGGTGCACCCTTACTGGTGCATATGTTGAGGTTAAACGCATTGAAAATGTATTTCTATTTGAAAACCATATAACTCACTGATGTGTTCCATTCAAATAAAAGCATCATGCAATTCATGCCAAATGCAGTGTAGTTGTATTCAAATACCCGCATCAATTCTCCCTAATGCATCTTGTTAGAGTTTGCACTTTAATTCAATTATGTTAGATATTTAAACTCAAAGATAGACAATCACAACAATACACAAGAACACAAAGATTTTCCTTGGGGGAAACTGTAAAGGAGAAAACCCCGCAACTTCTTTAGAATAGTTTTTCACTTAGTACAATGTCAACCCCAGATAGAATACCCAAATATAAGACGTCTTCAGCAACTTCTTCTTCTCCTTCACCGACACACTTGTCTTTCTCTCTCTTGAGCAAACTTGCATGCGAGATGTGTCTTCAAATGAGTGAGGGCACCTCCCTATTTATATTCTTTAGCTGTGTGACTCACTTACCTAACTAGGTTGGTCAAGTTCTTCAATTGGGGTCGACCTACCTAAGAAGACTCAAAATACATTTTATATAATACTTTTGTGGGTACTATTGCCCCAACTTACAACAGAGGTTTTACCTCATGACTTTTACATGACCAATTACATCAAGGACATCTCTAAAATAAGGAATAACATATTCGAAGGAGGAATACAATAAAAGTACAATAGAATATCTTATGAAGTTACATTTCTTTCAACACTCCCTCTTAACAAGGAAGGTATTCTACATCATCAACAACAACCACAACAACTGTTAGTTTTTCTAGATCTTATTAGCTTAGTTAGGATCTTTATTTGAAAGAATAACAAATACAACAAGATGCATAAGATAGAACATATACACAAGACACAAATATCTTAACCGAGGAAACCATAAAGAAGAAAACCCCGCTAACTTCCTCAAAATAGTATAGTCACAAAGACTATATCATAAGATGAACAAACCTAGTAATAGGTTGTCTTCATTAACTATCTATCTCTCCTCCTTGTCTCTCTCTCTCTCTCTATCTCTCTCCTGTGAACTTGAGTGAGTGTGAGGTGTGTATAAACAAGGGAGGGTGCCTCCCTATTTATACCTTTCAAGTGATTGACCTATTACATGACTGGGTTTGACCTCTTACCCTAACAAGGTCGACTTCTCGTAGAGAGACTCCAAAAATACATTACGTGATGTTACACTAGGGACTATTTCCCCAACTTACAACAGAGGTTGTACCTCAAGGTCTATACACAATAATGACATCCCGAAAGGGGGCAAACACATATTCTATGGGGGTACAATAACATACAATGATAATATACATCATAATATCTTTCAAAGTTACAATTACATCAACACTCCCTCTTAACTAGGAAGGTATTCTCTCTCTTTCCTAGTCATCAACGCATCTGGTCCAGTCATCATCATGGAGTCATCATCGTAGTTGTTTCCATCATCATCTTCTTATTGATCATCGAATGGTACTATCTGTCATTGAAAGTTTCTACAGAGCTAACCCTTTTTCATGTTGGGTGTAGGCCTAGTCCTCATCCAAGTTTTCATCACATTTATGAGAAATCCATCATGTAGGAATAGTATAAGACCTTCTTTACATTGCCACGACAATAACCTGTGTCTCCTACCTTTATCTCATCGTATCCAGGTCATCTCTTTTGTTCTGCTCAAAACAAAAAACACATAGAGTATGCAGAGCACAACCCATATGCACCCCACCAACGTTCTATCACCATAGTAATATGCCAAGATCTTCAACATCATCGAGACAACCTGTAACATCCATTATGCGAGAATCTCCTAATAGCACACCAAGTGCATTACATTTCTCCACGGTCAACCTACGTTCTACCAACATAGGAGAACTACCTAGGTGCACCTCAAGTGCCTTGTGACCATATCATCTCTGACATGGGAACACACACATATATATGTAAGGATTGATTATGACTGAACAACCTACTACACCAAGACTTTTACATTCCATGTCAACCTCGAGGACTTATTACATGTGAACAACCTGCGTCCAAGATCTTTTACGTTCAGGCAACCTTCGGGGCTTATTACATCCAAGTAACCTGCATACCACATGAGGGATCCTTTTTACACTCAGACAACCCACATGAATTATTACATTTGAGTAACCTGTGTACCATGCTAGGGCTCATATTTACATTTGGATAACCTGTCTCATGACTTATTACATCCGAATGACCTACGTACCATGCTAAGGCTCATATTTACATTCGGATAACCTCTCTCAGGACTGATTATGTATGAGTAACCTGTGTATCACACCAAGACTCGTATTTACACTCAGACAATCTTCAAGACTGATTACATCTGAGAAACCTATTACACCAGGGTTTTTTTCACTCGGACAACTATCTTGTTTCCCATGTGATATATCATGCAACAACGTCTTATGGTCTCTTGTTATTTCTAGTATAGAACCATATCTTGACTGATTACATACAACGATAACCTACGAGCTTCGCTAGGACTTATTACATCCAAGGACAACCTACATGATTGATTACGTCTAAGAAACCTACGATATGCTCTAGGATTTTATGCTCAAACAACTTGTCTCTCCAGCTATGCTAGAACTCATCACTCCCTCTTTCGAGGGGTCTCGTTCTGGATCACACCAAGTCTTTTTTAGAAGTACTTAAACTTCACTCTAGATAGAGTATTAGTCAACACATCAGTTATCTTCCCATCCATTGCCATGTACTAAAGCTTCATTGCTCCTCTCTACACCATATCCTTGATATAGTGGAACTTGATATCTATGTGCTTCAACTTTTCATGGATCACAGGGTTCTTCGATAGATTCACACAACTCTAATTATTGTAGAGGATACAAGTCACATCTAACTGGAGATCAAACAAATTAGAAAGTAGCTTCCGTAGCCACGCTGCCTTACAACTAGCCGAGCAAGCGACAACATACTCTGCCTCGGCTGTACTCAACACCACACAGGACTGCTTCCTACTAAACTGAGAGATCATGCTAGATCCCAAACTAAAGCAGTAATCCGAAGTGCTATTCCTATCAGTGGCGCTACATTCCCAATCTAAATCATCATAACCATGTAGGTTAATCTTCTGATTCACATCATACTTGAGCCCATATTCCATTGTACCATTTAGGTACCTCAATACATGCTTTGTAGCTATTAGGTGAACATGTCTCGGATCCGTAAGGAATTGGCATAAGGTGTTCATAGTAAAGAATATGTTTGGTCTCGTATTCGTCAGATACATCAATGAGCTAATCATTTGACGATACATCATGGCATCAACCGACTCAGATGAAGCATCACACAGAAGCTTCAAGTTTGATTCCATAGGTGTGGCTATCCCCATGTAGTCCAACAATTTGAATCTATTCAGAATCTCCAATGTATACTTTCCTTGGCTAAGAAAATTCCCATATGCACTCTACCACACCTCCATGCCTAAGAAGTAGTGCATCATCCCTAGGTATTTCATGTCGATCCTTGTATCAAGTCTCCTCCTTGCATCTTTAATGAGTTCATCCTCGCCTATCAGGAACATGTCATCAACATATAACAATAGTATCACTAGTCTTTCGCCTTCAACCTTGAAGTAAAGGTTAGTATCTACTTTACTCTTGGTAAAGCCTAGGATCATTAGGAAGTTATCCATCCTGTCATATCACGTCCTCGGTTCCTGTTTCAATCCATACAAGGCCTTTTTCAATTTGCACACATGAGTCTGCTTGTCATGTGTCTTGAATCCCAGTAGTTGTTCCATGTATACTTCCTCCTCGACTACACCATTTAAGAATGTTGTCTTGACATCCATTTGGTGTATCTTCCATCTCATAATTGCAACCAATGCAAGTATGGACCTAACGTAAGTGTACCTCGCCATGGTTGCAAATTTATCCTTGTAGTCTATGCCTTCTTCCTATGAGAAGCCTCATGCTGTGAATATTGCCTTGTATTTCTCGATCCTACCATCTACAACATGCTTTTTCTCGTAGATCCAGTTCAAATTCATGACAAACTTCTTTTCTGGTCTCAGAAATATCTCCCATACATCATTCTTCATGATCCACTGATACTCCTCGATCATGGCATCCTTCCATTCTTCCTTTTCCACAAACTCTTTATAGGTGGAGGGTTCCTTGTCAATGATGTCACACAACAGGGCCACACAGTTATTGTAAGGATTTGGTCTTTTCCTTTCTCTATGCATTCCTTATGGAGAGCCATACCTTTTTGCTTCTTGTATGAGCTCCCGTGCCCATGCTAGTTTCCTCTTATTGGATTCCTTCTCGAGAAGTGTCTCTACCGGCTCTTGTGGTTCCTATGTCATGATATTCATTGTCTTCTGGAATTTCTTCTCCAATTTCCATACCTCGGACTCTCGTTTCTTCATGTTCCTCGACCTCTCGAATAGGTATCCTCCTAGATATGAAGTATGATGAGCCTTCATCAAAGGTTACATCTTTGCTGATGTTGATCTTCTTGAATCCTGGGAAGCCTATATTTGGTAGGCCTTTGATGTATCACTATATCCTACGAATATACCCTTCCTCCCAAGATGATCGAGCTTGGTCCTCTTCTCCTTTGGGATATGTATGTACACTAGGCAACCAAATATTCTAATATGGATGACTTCTGGTTTCTCTCCTGAGAAAGCTTCTTCCAAAGTTTTGTTGTCATATACTCGATGAGGAGTATAGTTTTGTGCATACGCAACTTCCCTTGCTACTTTTGCCCAAAGGTGCACAGGAAGATCCTTGTCATGTAGCATTGCTATCACTGCTTCCATTATGGTTCGATTCTTTTGTTCTACAACCCCATTTTGCTAAGGATTATATGGAGTTCTCAACTCCCTCTTAATCCTAGAATCTATGCAGAGTTCCTTGAATTCTTTGAAGGTGAAATATCTGCCATTATCTAACCGCTTGACTGCAAAGTATTTATCTTCCTTTTGGTTTGGTTCTCGACCAAGGATTTATATTCCTTGAACTTACTGAATACTTCATTTTTCCCTTTCAAAAATATATATCCAAGTCTTACGTGAGAAATCATCTATAAAGGAAACATAGTACACATGCCTACTTAATGAGCTAGAATAGATGGGTATGCATACATCTGAGTGTACTATCTCCAGTATTCCTTTAGCCTTGCTTTCACTGTTGAGAAATGTCTTCTTTGCATTCTTTCCTTATGCACATCCTTTGAAAATGGATTCATGCTTTTCCTAGATCTCTGGAAGTCCCAAGACTGCTTTTCTTGTCATCATTATTGCTCTATAGTGCACATGTTCAAGCCTTTGATGACATAGTTCACTTGGTTCTATTGACTCATGAAGCAATGTTTGTTTAGGCTGTCCCTTTAGCTTGTACAAGCTTCTGTCTTCTTCTCCAATCACTGTTGCATCATCTATTGTCTTTCGTTTAGGCCACATCATAACTTGGCAATTGACAGATGCAACTTTTATTCCCTTTGCATCTAGTGCAGAGATGGAGAGAAGTTTTTTCTTCATTCTTGGAAGATATAACACATCCTTCATCTTTAAAGATTTCTCGGATTCTAGCTTGTACGAATCTTTTCCACTCCCTTTTATGGGGTATTGATAATCATCCTCAATTTTTACCTTATGAGGTGACTCATGCTCAGACATATTGACGAATAATTCTTTGTATCATGTCATGTGTTTAGATGCCCCACTATCCACAAGCTAATCATTGCTTCCATGTGAGACAGTTCCAGTAAGTGCTGAGATTAACAAATACTCTTCATCTGAATCATCTTTCTCTCTTCTAAATATTTTGTGTGTTGGTTCATCGTATTTGGAAATATGAGCATGGTGTCTCTTTTTCCTGATCAGACAATCTCTTGCAAAGTGTCCCTTTTCATCACAAGTATAGCATCGAACATTGGAAGGATATCTCTTGATATTCTTTTGTTTCTTGTCCTTTCATGCTGTGATGATGGTTCTCCTTCTTCTCCTTCTTCTTGTAGTTCTTCTTGGTGTGAAATGCGAGATCTTGATCTTTAGTTGCTCCCATCTTATCTTATCTTGTTACGATTCGAGCTTCGTCTTGTGTGCATTCTTCTCGGAGTCAGATGAAAGATATCAACTTCCTTCTTGCATAGATTCCTTGAATGCACGAGTCCCATGATATAGGGAGGCCATTCAAGGTGGTCATCACAATTTCTCCTTCTTCAACTACTTCAAGTTGTTCTTTGATTCGGGCAACCCTTGTGAAGTAGGACTGTATAGTTTTTGAGTTCTGTATCTTCATATTCTTCAACTGGTTCCTCAAAGTCATATTCTGGGTGATGTACTTTCCTTTGAACATCTTTGTCAAAGCATCAAATAATTCCTTCAGTCTCTTGAATGATTACACATGGGGGATGAGACGATCCTTGATTGAATCTGCAATGGTTCTCTTGGCTTTAACTAAGTTCTTCTTAGGAGTAGCCTTAACCTCATCTCTCTTTGGCTCTAGAACTTCTCCACTGATGTATTGAACCAAATCATTTTCTTCAAGAATCAGGGAGATTATGTACTTCATGCTCAAAAGTTATCAGCCCCTCCAATCTTGTTCTCAACCTGAGTGTGGTGAGTCATATTATCAAATGAGAACCTCAAATTGAAATAGCAAAGATTTAGATCTTACCAATTTGAGGTGTCCAAGTTGGTTCTGGAGCTGGCTGATTCAGGGTTTGTTAGAGAAACCCTAATTTTCCAAACTTGGAGTTTGGGAATTCTGTTTGGATAGAAAGAAGTACCTCCTTAAGGTGAGTTTCTCAACAAGGTCCTTTTCTAAAGACCGAGGTGGGAAGCCTTTGAAACTTGATGCCCTAGTTTCTCCCAGCACCAGTGACAGGGTCAAAATTGAAACTTCTTCAAATCTGAAACTGATTCCACCAAAAGATGCACCCTATGAGGCGAGTTACCCTAGCCATCTTTTCTTGATGATCTATGGAGAGAAGACCTTGAACTAGGAAACCCTAGTTTCTACTGTTGCACAGTTCCTTCTTTGAGAGAGGCTCTAATACCATGTTATTTTTTCTATATCTTATTAGCTTAGTTAGGATATTTATATGAAAGAATAACAAGTAAAACAAGATGTATAAGATAGAACAAATACACAAGACAAAAATATATTCTTTGGGGAAACCATAAAGGAGAAAATGCCACAAAGTTCCTAAGAATAGTACAGTCACAAAGGCTATATCATAAGATGAACAAACCTAGTAATAAGAAGTCTTCAAAAGGTATCTATCTCTCCTCCTTCTCTCTCTCTCATGCCAACTTGAATGAGTGTGAGGTGTGTATAAATGATGGAGGGTGCCTCCCTATTTATACCTTTCAAGTGACTGGCCTATTACATGGCTAGGGTCGACCACTTACCCTAACATGGTCGACTTCTCCTAGAGAGACTCCAAAAAATACAATACATGAAGTTACACTATGGACTATTGCTCCGACTTACAATGGAGGTTGTACCTCAAGGTCTATACACAATAATGACATCCCGAAAGGAGTCAAACACATATCTTATGGGGGTACAACAACATACACTGATAATATACATCAAAATATCTTCTGAAGTAACAAATACATCAACAACAACAACAACAATACAATTGACTGGTGAATCTGTATGTCATAGGAATTTTTGTAACAACAATATCATAGGCATTATCTTTATCACATAACACCATCTTTGTGGATCATCATCATTTGATCATCGTTGTTGAATCATCACCACTAGATCATCATCATCATTGTTGCATCAATTCTCATCTTGTCGACCATTGACTAGTGACATCTCTCGATTCTATCCATCTTCGTAAGTTCTACAGATCCAACCCCGTTTCATGTTGGATGTAGTCCTAAATCCCATCTAGGACTTAATCAACATATACGTATAGTGCCAACCCTTTTTCATGTTGGATGTAACTTGTACAGTGCCAGTCCTTTTTCATACTAGATATACATCTCTGCAGTGCCAGTCCTGTTTCATACTGGATACCTTCGCAGGGTCGATCATGTTTCATACTGAATGCGGATCTTTGTAGTGCCAGTCTTGTTTCATATTGGATTCCTTCGCAGGGTCATCCCCTTTTCGCACTGAATGAGGATCTCTATAGTGCCAGTCACGTTTCATACTAGGTTCCTTCGCAGGGCCAGTCTTGTTTACTACTAAATGTGGATTTTTGCAGTGTTAGTCTTATTTCATACTAGATGCCTTCGCAGGTCTAGTCTTGTTTCATATTGAATGTGGATCTCTATATTGTTAGTCTTGTTTCATACTAGATGCCTCCCAGGGTCAATCTTGTTTCATACTAAATGTGGATCTCTGTAGTGCCAGTTCGGTTTCATACTGGATGCCTTCGCATGGTCAGTCATGTTTCATATTGAATGCATAACTCTACAATGATAGTCCTATTTCATACATGATGCCTTCGTACGATCAATCATGTTTCATACTTAATGCATATCTCTATAGTGCCAGTCCTGTTTCATACTGGATGTAGGCCTAGAGCCATCTAGGACTTCATAGAGCCAGTCTTATTCCATACTAGATGTGTCACTCTGTAAGGTCAGACCTATTTCATATTGAATGTATGACTAAGACCATCTAGGAATTTCTTCTCACAATGGACACAGATATGCACAACTCCATTCTTGTCCCTAAAGTACTCAAACTTCACTCTCGCCAGAGGCTTGGTTAAAACATCGGTTGTATGCTCATTCATCGCCACATGTTGGAGCTTCACTGCTCCTCTCTGCACCATATCCTAGATATAGGGATATCATATCTCGATGTGCTATGACACATAAGTCGTCTCTAACTCGACATCTAATGGTCTCGCAAGTAGCTTATGAATCCACATTGCCTCACAACTTGTTGAACAAGTTGCAATATACACTGCCTCGAATGTACTCAGTGCTACGCTCGTCTCCTTCTTGCTGCACCAAGAAATCATGCTAGACCTCAAGATTAAGCAACATCTTGAAGTGCTCTTCCTATTTGTAGCACTACAAACCCAATAAGAGTCAACATATCCTACAGACAGATTCTCTAATATATCGCATATCTGAGGCCATACTCATTCGTATCCTTGAGGTACCTGAACATGTGCTTTGTCGAAACCAAGTGAACATGTCCTGGCTCCACCATGTACTGGCACAAGGTGTTCTCAACAAAGCATATATCCATCCTTGTGTTCATTAGGTACATCAACAGTTTGATCATTTTCCTATAGATTGTGGCATCAACTGTCTCTAAAGTTGGATCACACAACAACTTCAGGTTCGATGCCAACAGTGTAGCCTTGCAATCCAATATCTCGAATCTCTTCAAGATATCGACCGCACACTTTCCTTAGATAAGGAAAATATCCTCTAGATTTTGCCACACCCAAGAATCATGTCAATATTCTTGAACTCTAAGATCTTATATAGTCACCCCCTCTGAAGCGGAGCACCATCCTCCCTATGTATTTTGTACTCTATGTATTAGGACATTCTATACTGGAGTGACATGTAGCCTCCTTTGCTATTGATCTTCTATGTATCCATCTATGTCATCTCTCAAGGTCACTAGATACCAAGATCCTCCATCTCAAACTTTGTTAAAAGTTCCTCTTGCATCCATCTATAAGTTTCTCGTCCTATGTAGGCTTCCATCTTCAACCTTGTAGCAAAGCTTCAGATATCCATCACTCTAGGTGATCTTTAAGCAACTGTATGTGTTGTCCTATGGGTGCCTTTTGATCCTGTACAAATCCTTCTATGCACATGTGGTTCTATGCTCGATATGAACCTCTACTTTATTGGGGAAGTGTGTCTGGTTAATGGAGCACGTCTCGCCATAATTTACTCCCTATTTTTGATAGAAACAACAAACCTTGCTTTGTATTTCTTGATTTTTCCATCTACCGCATGCTTGATCTTGTAGATCCACATGGAAGACACTACGAACTTCCCTTCGGGTCTTAGAACCGCATCCTAGACATCATTCTTGATGATCGATTGGTACTCTTCGATCATAGCCTCCTCCCATTCTTTCTTCTTGATTGCTTGTTCATAGCTGGAAGGATCTACATCAATGATGTCACACAACAGTGCCACACAACTAGAGTTTGTCTGAGGCCTCTTACTTTATCTGGAAGTACCATCTAGAGAACCATACTTTTATTCAGCTTAGATGATCTCTCGTGCCCAAATTGGTCTTCTCTTGTGGGTGTTCTCCTCTTGAGGTGGATCTACAGGTCTTTGTGGCTTGGTCATATTAGGTTTCTCTTCATGTACTTTGTTGTAGTGAATATTCTTTGAGTGTTATGGTTGCACCATCATCACTCATTCTTTTAAGCAAGCCTCATCATTCTTATCATGTAGGTGATTGCATATGATCCTTCCTAAAAGTCAAACTTAGTTGCATGATTATAAACATTTCATATTTTTCAAAACATATTAATAATGACAAGTTCTTATGCACAAAGACATATGTCACACAGTCATGTAACTATCTTAGCCAATGCAACATTTATCCATATCTCGTATTCATATGACAACTTTCTATGTGCCTTCCATCTTTACTAGAACATTATTAAGAGTGTACACTACTCCCAATATGTCAGCAAAGAGGTTTCATTCTAGATAAGTAGCAATGGAATATTGTACAACACCATAAGCTACTTACCCATCACATGCAAGTTAGTAGTATATTTATTGTTCATAAATGCACACTCAAACATGCATAATACATCAACTGAACCTAAATATGTAGACAACTAAGCAATATAATCTAAGTAACTAGATATATAGGAAATGCTAATTTAAGAACTCATATTTGTTTGTTTGGTTGGTGGACTCCCTCTTGATTCTTATCTCCTTGCAAGAATAAATGGAGTCTCTGACAGTGTGCTTTCCTTCATCATCTGATTTTGAGGACCTATGCTTGTTTTTCTCATGATCGACAGTGTTGAGTAAGTCTTTTATATCATAGATCTGGGTGTCTCTTCTTCTTTATTAATCACAACTACATCCCTTTTTATCCAATGTTGAGATGGATACAAAGTTCTTCTTCATCATGGGTTGAATCGTTCTTAATCAAAGTACATATTCATCATCACTTGAGGAATCCTTCCTTGTTCTCTTCTTGACTGGTTCATCATCTTCAGTGGTGTGAGCATAATGCCTTTTCTTTTTGTTTGCCTTGGAGGATCCTTTGTTTCTGGGACAATCTCTTGAGAAGTGACCTTTCTCATCACATGTGTAGCATCTAATATTTTTGTAGTCCATTCTTGATCTATTGTTCTTTTGGAATTTATTAGGTCTTTTGTGAGAGTGATCCTCCCTCTTTCCTTCATTCTTCTTTTTCGAGTTGTTAGAGCTTGATCATCACTTTCTCCCAGCTTCTCTTGTCTGCTGAACTTGATTAGTTTCTTTATGGCGCATATCCCTTGAATGAATAAGTCCCATGACCTTGGAAGTCCATTCAATGTGGTCATCACAAACTCTCCTTCTGCAATATTTTCTTCAATGGCCTCTAGTTGCTCCTTAATATGAGAAACCCTTGTGAAGTAAGACAAAAAGGTTTCTGAATGTTGGATCTTCACATTCTTGAGTTGATTCCTCGAGGTCATCTTCTGGTTGATGTCCTTTCCTTGAAATAGCTTGGTCAAAGCATTGAACATCTTCTTAGGAGTCTTCAATGATGATACATGAGGGATGAGGTTATCCTTGATGGATTCTGCAACAATCCTTTTAGTTCTCATCACATTCTTCTTATGGTTTTCCTTTGCCTCTTCTCCCTTTTGTTCTGGAACCTCCTCATTGATGTATTTGTCCAATTCATTCTCTTCTAGAATGAGAGAGATTCTATACTTCCATGCTTGGAAGTTATATACTCCTTCAAGCTTATCCTCAACCTTGGTGTGATTCATCATCTTGGTGTGAGAAGCTCAAATGGAAATTGCAATGAAATAGATCCTACCAATTTGAGATGTCCAAGCTGATTTTTAATCTGGCTAACCTAGGGTTTCATAGGAAAAGCCTGATTTTCCAAACTTGGAATCTTGAAATTCTTCTTGGATAGAAAGATGCACCTCCTTGAGGCCAGTAGTTTAGTGAGGTCACCAAATCATGTGGAGGGAAACTTAAAAAACGTGATGCCCTAATTTTTTTCGACAACAATGATTAGGTCAAAATTGAAACTTCTCCAAAGTGGAATCTTTCTCCACCAAAAGATACACCTCCTTGAGGCGAGTTAGCCTAACCCTCTTTTCTGGAAATTTCATGGAGGCAGTTAGAGTTTGCACTTTAATTCAATTATGTTAGAGTTTGGACTTTAATTCAGTTATGTTAGATCTTTAAATTGAAAGATAGATAAGCACAACTTCTTCAAAATAGTTTTGTCACTTAGTACAATGTCATACCAAGATAGAATACCCAAATATAAGATGTCCAACAACTTCTTCTTCTCCTTCACTGGCACACTTGTCTTTCTCTCTCTTGAGAAAATGTTGGGCCTCAAGACAAAAGGGAAGAATTCATGTAGAATTCTGCCTAAGTAGGGAAGAAGAGTGTAACGGAGAAGAGGAAGGAGCTACGATAGAGGAAGCAACAGAAAAGGAAAGGGAAGAATACTGCGACAAAAGAAGGAAAGTGAGGAAGAAGAAAAAGAGAAGGCATGGGACAAGGAAGTTGCGCTAGATTAGTAGGATATGACAGAAGGAAAGAGCAAGATACGAGATGACATGGCAGAATATTTGCAAAAGCAGGCGTGTGAAGAAGCGTAACGATAAGAAAATGACAGTAAGGCATAACGCTGAGGAAGTGACAATCCTTAATGATCATGGGTACGTGCTCGGCTGGAGTCGGTGAAAACCACACATGTAAAGGCATCTTTGTAAGTCAGACCGATAGCGCGTTTTTGTTATGTATTTATAGAATAGGAAATACAACTTGTTGGTTGAAGATAGTAAGTCGACTGGGATAGCGACTGAAGCTGATTTTGTTAGAGTCTGTATTGAGTTAGTATTGAGTCTGTACAAGCATGTATGGGATTTGTATCGAGTTTGTAATAGGGCTATAAAAGAAGGAACCCAAGATGTAAATGGGTTAGATGGGTTTGAGCTGATTAGAAGATACAAAATTTTTGAGTAGTGTCTAAACTTTTGGAAAAGACACTTGAGCTAGACCTGAGATAGATAGATAGTTTTTGGTTAATGACCTCATGCCAATTCCAGATGAAGAGCACCTTGTGGTTTTTGACCGGATAGGTTTCCATGTTATATGCTGTTTACATGTGTGAATGTTGAGTAACTTAGTTAATTGCATATTTATTGTGACAAATGGTTGATTGATTACTGTGTTGCAATCAATTAAATACATTAATTTCGTATTATAATAATGAATATGATTATACTATTTGTCACGGTATGTTTACAAGAATAACATAGATAAGGGTGAATCATGCTTTAGTGTTGATATATAAGTGAATAACACCAACCCACCTTCCCGATATTCGTTGGAAACCTTGGTGCATATCCAAGGAACTAAAACACCCTCCTGCACAAATTGTGGAAACGTGGTTCTGGAAGTTACCCATAAAACTAAGATATCTCAGGTGAGATGACATCTATGTTGCAGGTGCTGCCAACTGGGCTCTGCTCCATCGGGCCGATATCTCGGGCTTTGTTGTGCTGACTAAAAGGGGTTGAACCTGGGTCCAACATGAGAGAGGGGCAGATAAAAAGGCCAACAAATGGTTCCATTGACGGGACCTTGAAGTGTTGTGGTGAGGGATATGTTCTGGCATCCCACGAAACTAGAAATCCAAGATTGGGTGGATGCTAAAGAGATAGAGTTTGCATGAAAAGAAAGTGAAGGATATCAATGGACGCCGACAAAGTGGCTAGAACAATACATTTATTCAGACATTCACAAGGTTTTCTTTGCCGAGTTTCCCATCGTGTTACACGAGTGGTTAAGTAAGCTAGCAACCCAGCAAAATAATTTCTAGGTAGGAGAACCGACAGAGTGGAGCCTGTTCTTAATCAAGTGGTTAAAGAGGACAAACAAATCCATGTCAAAGGTTGTGGACTTTTGGGTAGACAACATCATAGAAGGATATATTACCGAGTTTGTTGTTGACACAATAACCTCGTACAGTGAGGCAGAGCATATTTTTTTTCAAGGACTACGCAATGGATATTTCTCATCTTTGAAGACGTGGATAAAAATGCTTATATGTGAAAAAAGAATCCTACGAATGATAGACTGAACAAGAAAAGGGTGGCTATGTCTCAGCATAACTCTAGAGTGAGATGTTCCCAGGAGATAGTGGAACTAAACTAGAGCCTGGATTTTTAAGAAGTGGAAGAAGATTTATATCTGGTAAAAGAAGGAAAACTCTTTTAGAACGAGGAAGTTGTGGCACAGACTGAGAAGAAGAAGGATATGCATTTACGTCATACCTAGACAAAGGCTCTTGTGACGAGGAATAGGAACATCAGTCGATCTCAGAAGGAGACGAAGATTCGACTGAAGCTCTAGAACAGGAACATGTACACAACTCGCCTACACTACTAGAGTTAAGATCACTAGAACTATCTCCAAGTACTTCTGTAAATACGAGTAGTACTAACACTGTAAATAACAAACAAGGAAGTCTGACTAGTCCAAATTTTGTTCTGACTGTACCAACAGTCAATACAACAAAAATCAATCCAATGGATGGAACTGACATGAAGCTCCCAATATTAAATGGGAATGGGATGTAAGACCCAGAGCAACATTGGTTTCTTTGTGACATTGTTTGGACTGTACGAAAGATCCAGGATGAGAATGCCAAGAAAGCACAACTAATCACGATGCTACGAGGTCATGCACTAGACTGGTATATGAAGTTTTCCATAGTACCAGTAGGAGTTGTCCTGGAAACACTCAACGAGTTTCGACTCGGGTTGATTGATGAATTTAAGAAATCAAAGTTCGAATCCCAATGCATCTTCGAGATCAAGGAGATCAAGTAGCTACTGATAGACTCTGTTTGGGATTTTGACCAGAGATTTAAGACATTATGGCCAAAGTAAGTTTCCAAATGTCGGATGTGCGACACAAGGGATGGTTTATTTCTGCATTGCTGCCACATATACGAACGTTGTTGATGCAATACAAACATGTGTCACACATAGAGGCTATGGAAATAACAATGAAGTTAGAAGCCTCGCCAGTTGGGGACACTGGCTCAGGAATGATGCAAATTTAGTTGCAGCTAACCAATCTTACGGTGCAGCTCCAGGACATCAAAAGAGGTAAAGAATTTCAGGAGGAACTATGGTGTACAAGATGAAGAACAGATGGACACCATAAGGATAATTTCCTGGTGCTGATGAACTATGTCGCAATAGGTGCATTGAACCCATTAAACACCTAAGGAATGCCTTGGTGTGGAGTATGTCAAACTAGGGGTCATAAGTCCGAAGAATGTATGTACTTACAAAAGATTGTAAGTGCACCCACTAGACTGTATTGTAAATTTTGTGGATCAATGGGTCATGATGAAAAAGATTGCAGAGCACTTCAGTTGTTGCAAGAGAAAACGATGGATACCTACTTAATGAAAAACGATGAACAAATGCAAGTTGAATGAGCGCAAACTCAATATCAGTCTGCGCATTACCAACAACAATAATATCCTCAACCACAATACCAGCTGAATCACTATCCCTAGCAACAACAATACCCTTCGCAAAGGGGGGGTGAGAATTTTAGAGGTCGAGGATAACAACCAGGAGGAGGATTTGGTCAAGGAAGAGGCCAAATCGTATGTTATAATTGTGGGAAGCCAAGACATTTTTCCTGAGATTGTCAAAGTCCTGCGAAAAATTGTACATATTGTAAAGTAATTGATCACACTGTTGAACAATGTCCACAACTTATTGCGAAATGGAAGGCTAGAACTATCGTTAACCCCAACCTAGTGCAGAATCCGAATCCAAACCCCAATCTGAATATTCAAATGATTTTTGTTGAACCAAGACAACCTAACCTTGTTGTAGTCACAAGAGGAGGTGTTGCGATAGGACCAGACCAAAATACATTGCAAGGACAACCGCAGGTGCGACCTGCGACACAAAAGAAAGCTCCGTTAGATGTTCAACAAGAGAAAGAAGTCTTCTTGGAGGCACGTTAAAACTTTGTTGATACCAATCAGCTGTTGACATCTGGACAAGTTAGAGCTATGCCCAAACAATTTGAACAATTAATCAGGAAGACGCCAGTGAAAAAGGTTAGTAAGCTTAAATAATTTGTCAAAAGTTGTTTAGCGCTAATCCTTGATAAAGATGTTGTCACAGAATTGAAAAAACTCATAGAAGAAACCACACAAGACCTGCGACCTGAAAAAAGACTCAATTATACCAACATAAATCTAAAGACAGGCCAAGAACTACGAATGACTGCGCATATAGGAAATTATGATATGGACTATATCATACTAGACTTGGGCTTAGATGTCAATATATTGACAAGACGGAAATGGGAGAGCATGGACAATCCATGATTGGACTAGTCTCCTCTTTAGCTAAGGCTTGCAAACTAGTCGAAGGTTCTACCAATTGGTAGACTATCCCAAGTACCTGTGGAAGTCGAAGGCTTAAGAACATATGTCGACTTCGAAGTTATTGAAATTGTCGATGACACAAACCCATATCCCGCGCTTCCATGAATTGATTGGGAAATATATAACCAAATATTATAAAATTCAAGAAAAGGATCTTATCTTTTGAATATTATGAAATAAGAGTGGTTGCACCCATTGATCCGCTTGAAGGACAACAATATGTTGAGCCTGTTCATAGTGAAGGGAAATAAAATTAGCTAGACCAACTGTATAACATTATGTCTTCAAAGGATGATTATATTTATCCCACAATTGATGGAAACCTGAGTTGGCTGAGTGTGAGCTCGTGCACATTCGACTCAGGCAAAGCTTTGGAAAATTGATAGAACATGCTGCACTAAGTCTCCATGTGCAAATGTGCGAGAATTACAAGAGATGTTTGAAGGGTAGGAGCTGAAGGAAGCGTGCTGCCTACATATGAAGGATTTCCTAATCTTGCATCCTTCTTGGAAGAATTTGAAGCAAAGGTCACATAATCATAATGATTGTCTGCTTTGGACCATGTGCTAAAAGCTACGCCCGCTAGATGGTGGGGTACACATAAACAATCTATCTCTGAATGGCTGCAATGTAGGAGAGAAATGGAGATCATATTTGGAGAAGAGATCAGTTATTCTGATAAAAAATATAAAAGATTGATAGATCATGGAAAACATCTTAAGCACTGTCACACAGTTTGGTAAGAATATTTGCTAGAGGAATGGGTTCACCGATTCATCCACACCTTGGAAATGGTGCCAAGAAATTGATACACCTACGAAGAGCTATGATGAGGAACCAGTGAGTGGGAAAGCTTAGCTATAAACTTTACCCATACATTTGAATTTACAAGTGAACATCCAGCAGTCGATGTTGCACTACAGGTAATAAAGAAGAATATCTTTGAAGAAATACCCATTGCAGACACATACCTTCATCAATACAACATAACTACTCATAACTACACAGTGTGGAATAATATGACGAAGGATCCAAGTGATAGTGAACCAGCCGCCATAATCTCCACGCATTAGATGGAATGTGTGAAGGGGAAAGATATCGCATGTGTGAAAATAAATGGCACCCTGTTAGACATGACATTAAAAAAAAATGTTATACCAACGTTGCACAACAAGAGAACCAAGTCGCAAGTAGTGCAACAATAGAAGGGGAGAATGCTGGCAAAAAACATAACAATCAACTGAAATGACCCTATCGCAAATCGATACCATGATTGGCATAGTAATTAAGTAAGGTACTGACAATTTATTTGTCAGTCATTAATTTGGAAATCTATGTAGAACTGGATGGTATACCTTGTATTAATGACCACCATAAATAATAGTAACCACCTTTCTAAATGACAAGCAACTGCATTTGGAGCAGAAAAAGTTCAAGACAGTAGAAGTGCACAGACGACAGCAGCAAACCACTGCGTTGCATGCACACTAGTAGCAATGCGAAGAAAAGGTAGAGGAATTGCAAGAAGAAGTAGAAAGAGTCACAGCGATAATTCAGTATGTGCATCAGAAGATGCACGAGGTAGCAGCCTTGGTAGAAAGTGACATGTTGAAACACGTCATTTCCAACCTGGTGGAGCACATGCAGAAAACAAAGGAGGAAGTGCACACAGAAACATAGAAGTTGTTGAATATCGTGGAGGATTTTTCAGACCAAAATCAACACAAGTCAGTTTATGGAGCACTAGCTCATGTGGCTCAGGACGAGCCACAATTAAGTGTTGGGGGCTATTGGGCCTCAAGATAGAAGGGCAGAATTCATGTAGAATTCTGCCTAAGTAGGGAAGAAGAGTGTGAAGGAGAAGAGGAAGGAGCTACGACAGAGGAAGCAACATAAAAGGAAAGGGAAGAATGCTGTGACAAAAGAAGGAAAGTGAGGAAGAAGACAAAGAGAAGGCGTGGGATGAGGAATCTACGTGAGACTAGTAGGTTATGACAAAAGTACATAGCAAGATAATAGGCGTGTGAAGAAGCGTAACAATAAGGAAAATGACAGTAAGGCATAACGTTGAGAAAGTGACAGTCCTTAGAAATCGTGGGTACGAGCTCAACTGGAGCCGACAGAAACCACATGCGTAAAGGCATCTTTGTAAGCCAGGTCGACAACAACTTTTTGTTATGTATTGCTAGAATAGGAAAGACAACCTATTGGCTGAAGATAGTAAGTTGGATGGGATAACGACTGAAGTTGAGTTTGTTAGAGTCTGTATCAGGTCAGTATTGAGTCTGTACATTCATGCATGGGATTTGTATCGAGTCTATAATAGGGATATAAAAGAAGGAACCCAAGCTGTAAATGGGTTAGATGGTTTTGAGCTGATTGGAAGATACCAAAATTTTGAGTAGTCTCTAGAATCTTGCAAAACACGCTCAAGCTAGACCTGAGATAGATAGTTTTTGGTTAATGACTTTGGATCGCTTAGTGCATTAGAGTAGTGGATCTGCAGCTATGTGTGCAAACAGGTAGGGAAGGTCAAGTCGATCTAGGCTGTGTGCAAGAAGAGAGAATATCAGAGAGCATGAGAGAGAGGAAAGTATGTAAACAATAGAAGGGAAGATCTTGAACAGAGTTTGTAGCTTTGTGTGTATACAAAAGGTCCATCTATTTCCTCATACCAATGCCAAAAGAAGAGCACCTTGTGGTTTTTTCCTTGATGGGTTTCCACGTTATATGTTGTGTAGATGTGTGAATGTTGAGTAGCTTAGTTAAGTGCATATTTACTGTGACAAATGGTTGATTGATTTCCGTATTGCAATCGGTTAAATACATGATTGTCGTATTATAATAATGAATATGATTATATTTTCTGTCACTGTCTGTTTACGAGAATTGCATAGATAAGGGTGAATTATAATTTAGCTTTGATATATAAGTCCAAACCAACAATCCACCTTCCAAGTCTTTGTTGGAAACCTTAGTGGAGAGCTAAGGAACTAAAACACCCTCTCGCACAAACCATGGAAATGTGGTTCTGGTAGTTGCCCATAAAATGAAGATATCTCGGGTGAGACGTCATATGTGTTGCAGGTGGTGCCGGCTGGGATCTGCTCCTTTGGGCCTATATCTTGGGCTTTGTTGTGCTGACCAAAAGGGGATGAACCTGGGTCCATCGTGAGAGAGGGATGGAGAAAAAGGCCAACAACAAACTTGCTCGAGAGATGTGTCTTCAAATGAGGGAAGGTGCCCCCCTATTTATATTCTTCAGTTGTGTGACTCACTTACCTAACTAGGTCTCCCAGGTTCTCTAATTGGGGTCGACCTACCTAGGAAGACTGAAAATACATTTTATATAATACTTTTGTGGGTATTATTGCCTCGACTTACAATGGAGGTTTTACCTCATGTCTTTTACATGTCCAATTTCATCAAGTACATCTCCAAATGAAGGATTAACATCTCTGAATGAGGAATACAATAAAAGTACAATAGAATATCTTCTGAAGTTACATTTCTTTCAACACATCTATGCAGGGTGCATCTAATACAAGGTGTTGCACAACACACCTATAGTGGTGCGTGTATAAAGGTAAGGTGCACCACTACAACAAAATACCCTTTTGGGGGCGGTTTTGGCTTGCGGAAGTTTTTCTAAACCCCCCAAAAATTTGTTTTAGGTCTTTGGGGGTGGTTCTTAAACCCCCCCCTCAAAAGTCCCAAAAATTCAACTTTTGGGGGTGGTTTTTAAACACCGCCCCTCCAAATTGCAATTCTTAGGACTTTTGGGGGCAATTTTTTAACAACCCCCTCCCAAAATTCCAATTCTCAATATTTTTGGGGGCAGATTATTAAACACCCCACCCAAAAGTCCAATTCTCAATACTTTTGGAGGCGGTTTTTAGACCTCGCCCCCCAAAAAATGTCTAATTCTGAGGACTTTTGGGTGTGGTCTTAGAAACACCCCCCCTGAAGGTGGCTTGCAGCAGTTTTGCTAAAACCCCTACCAAATTTTTTTAAGCTATTTTGGGGCAGTCCTTAAAACCCCCTCAAAATTCTAATTCTCAAGACTTTAGGGGGGTTTTAGAAGGACCCCCCCCTAAGGGTGGCTTGCGGTAGTTTTTCTAAGCCCCCCCAAAAGGTTTTTATTGTATTTGGGGGCGGTCCTTAAAAACCCCCCTCAAAAGTCTAATTCTCAGGACTTTTGGGCGGGGGTTTTTAGAAAGCCCCCCTTTAAAGGTGGCTTGCGGTGATTTTACTAAATCCCCTCGCCCCCCCAAAAAGGTTTTTAAGGTATTTGGGGGAAGTCCTTAAAAACCCCATCAAAAGTCTAATTCTCAGGACTTTTGTGGGGGGGGGTTTAGAAATACCACCCCTAAAGTTGGCTTGCGGCGGTTTTTCCACTCCCCACCCCCCAATTTTTTTTTTTAAGGTATTTGGGTGGTGGTCCTTAAAAAACACCCTCCAAACTCTAATTCTCAGGACTTTGGGGGGGGGGGGGGGTTGGAAAGATCCCCCCTAAAGGTGTCTTGCGGTGGTTTTGCTAAAACCACCCCAAAGGTTTTTTTTGGTCTTTGGAGGAATTCCTTAAAACCCCCCCTCAAAAGTCCCGAGAATTTGACTTTTGGGGGTGATTTTTAAAACCCCCCCTCAAAAGTCCTGAGAATTTGACTTTTGGGGGCGGTTTTTAAAACCCCCCAAAACTCGCACGATTTATAGTTTGCCTCGGCGTTGCGAAATTCTGTAGGGCCCTCCACATTGAACGGCGAGGATTAAAAAGAGGCGGAGATCTCAGATCGTGAAGGATTTCGTAATGGTAACATGCATGCAGGATAACAAATATGCGTATCGTAAAATCTAGTAGGAGCCACACTAGTGAAAGGTCCAGATTCACCGTAGACTCAGATATATGGATGAAATGTTTTTCGCGATGAAAAGATGCGAAGGGAGAGAGAGAATACAGAGCTTGAAAAATGCGGATAAAGGCCTAACTAGATGAATGATCCATATCTGATTGCGTAAGGATCTATGGCCTAAAACTTATTCGCAACTAGAAGATGCCCTCTCTGAAGGTGCATTTCAAATCGCGAAATCAGTAAGGAAACAAGAAATCAATGGTTAAAAAGGATACATGATGAGATTGATCGTTGAGATATAATTTCATAATGCGAGCTGCATAGAAGTTATGGGCAATGAAGATCAATGGTGCAAAATAGATCGGGAAGAAATGGAAGGATGAGAAAAGTTTCGGCCACCAAAGATGCAAGAGAAAAGTTTCTATTATAATTGGTTTTTGTTTTCGAATAAATTTTTCATTATATATGAAATTTGTAAGTTTGAAACGATAATATACATTTCCTAGCATGTGGGTTATTGTGAAGATGCTTCTATATTGTCTCCAAATTGTCCGAAAAACCTCTTATTATAGCCTTCTAGATATGGTTGGATGCACCATACAACACTCTAGATATCCACACTCTCATAATATTTTGATCATCATCCTATGAGCTATGGCGGGAATTTCCCTAACCAGTTATGCAGATTTTACATATAATTCCATACTTGGACAATTTTTGATCTTCTCCTAGGCTTTGTCTAATTTCCCTAAACCACATTTTTGGTAGGTCCATAAATTCTTTTTCAGGGTCTCTTTGGACAAAATGAGACCATGGTTGAGTAGAAAAAACAACATCCCACAATATCCCCATGTGGTGTGGGAATTTTCTTCAACACACAATTTATGGCGGCCATCCTTTTAAGGCTACTTGGACCAATATTCCCATACTTGGTCAATTTCCCGATTTTCACTAATTTGTCGTATTTCTCCAAAACGATGTCATAATGCAAAAATGATTTCAACTTCATGCCACATCATCATCTATTCATTTCCATGCCATGCAAGCATCATCCTTAGTGCGGGAATTAACCTTAATGCGGGCATCTCTTAGCCCCTTTACAACACAACCATTTTTTCTGTCTTTAGTATGCAACATAACATTTTTCTTTTATTTTGGATGGTTCATATTTTCCTTATCTGATCACCATAAGAAAAAACAAGAGCATGGCTAGATAGCCATTTCAACAATGAACATGACCATATAATATGATGAATTGTATCATTAAAGGAACACCCCCTTACAGGCATTTCCAAATTGTCTCTCAAACTCTTTGTCTAACACTTAACCAGTTCTCTTCAAATCCTAGGTCACCAAGGTGATTTCATTTTTCCTTCAAATTTGACAAGTGAGATACCCAATGGGTAGAGGCCAACAAGGTGAATCTAGAAATACCACTTTCATCTTCTGGAGCTTCTTTCTCTCTCCTCGGTGGGCATTTTTTTGGAGTAGTGCAAATATGGCTGAGAGGCACTTTTTGCAGATTGATATCTTCTTACTGAAAGATGTTTTGGTTAGGCTAATGCTATGGTTGGATACACCATACACAACTCTAGAGATCCACATTATCATAATAGTTTCATCATCGTCCTATGATATGTGGAGGGAATTTCCCTAAGGCCAGTTAGGAAGATGTTACCAATAATTCCATACTTGGACAATTTTTGATCTTCTCCTAGGCTTGGTCTAATTTCCCTAAACCACAGTTTTGGCAGGTCCATAAATTCTTCTTCAGGGTCTCTTTGGACAAGCTGAGACCATGGTTGAGTAGAAAAAACAACAGCCTACAATATCCCCATGTGCTGCGGGCATTTTCTTCAACACACAATTTGTGGCAGGCATCCTCTTAAGGCTACTTGGATCAATTTTTCCATACTCAACCAATTTCTTGATTTTCACTAATTTGTTGTATTTTCACTAATGGTTTCAACTTCATGACACATCATCATCTATTCCATGCCATTCCATGCCGACACCATCCTTAGTGTGGGCATCAACCTTAATGCGGGCATCACTTAGCCCCTTTACAACACTTAGTCATTTTTCCTTCGTCTTTAGTATGCAAAATAAAAAATTTCTTCTATCTTGGCATGTTGATATTTTCCTTATCTGATCACCATAAGAGAAACCAAGAGCATGGATAGATAGCCATTTCAACAATGAACATGACCATATAATATGATGAATTGTATCATTAAAGGAACACCCCTTTGCGGGAATTTCCAAATGGTCTCTCAAACTCTTTGTCTAACACTTAACTAGTTCTCTTCAAACCCTAGGTCACCAAGGTGATTTCATTTTTCCTTGAAATTTGTCAAGTGAGATACCCAATGGGTAGAGGCCAACAAGGTGAATTCACCAAGACCACTTTCATCTTTTGGAGCTTCTTTCTCTCTCCTCAGTGGGCATTTTTCTGGAGCAGTGCAAATATGGCCGAGAGGTACTTTTGGTAGATTGATATCTTCTTACTAAAATACTTTTTGGTCAGGCTAACACTATGGTTGGATGCACCATACAACACTCTAGAGATACACACTCTCAAAATATTTTTATCATAATCCTATGAGTTGTGGTGGGATTTTCCCTAAGGCCAGTTAGGTAGATGTTACCAATAATTCCATACTTGGACAATTTTTGATCTTCTCCTAGGATTAGTCTAATTTCCCTAAACCACAGTTTTGACAAGTCCATAAATTCTTCTTCAGGGTCTCTTTGGACAAACTAAGACCTTGGTTGAGTAGAGAAAACAATAGCCTACAATATCCCCATAAATTCTTCTTCAGGGTCTCTTTGGTCAAACTGGGACCATGGTTGAGTAGAAAAAACAATAGCCTACAATATCCCCATGTGCTGCGGGCATTTTCTTCAACACACAATTTGTGGCGAGCATCCTCTTAAGGCTACTTGGACCAATTTTCCCATACTTAACCAATTTCCTAATTTTCACTAATTTGTCGTATTTCTCCAGAATGACATCATAATGCAACAATGATTTCAACTTCATGCCACATTATCATCTATGCCATGCCATGCCATGCCATGCCGACATCATCCTTAGTGCGGGCATCAACCTTAATGCGGGCATCACTTAGCCCCTTTTCAACACTTAGCCATTTTTCCTTTGTCTTTAGTATGCAAAATAGCATTTTTCTTCTTTGGCATGCTGATATTTTCCTTATCTGATCAGCATAAGAAAAACCAAGAGCATGGATAGATAGCCATTTTAACAATGAATAGGACCATATCATCTGATGAATTTCATCATCAAAGGAACACCCCCTTGTGGGAATTTCCAATTGGTCTCTCCAACTCTTTGGGTAACACTTAACCAGTTTGCTTCAAACCCTAGGTCACCAAGGTGATTTCATTTTTCTTCAAAATTGGAAAGTGAGATACCCAATGGGTAGAGGCCGACAAGGTTAATCCATCAAGACCACTTTCATCTTCTGGAGCTTCTTTCTCTCTTCTCGGCGGGCATTTTTATGGAGCAGTGCAAATATGGGTGAGAGGCACTTTTGGGAGATTGATATTGATTGTTATTTTGGATGACTTGGATTTTACTATAGATCATACAATTTACAGAAGTGAGTACAAGAGTTTGTAGAAAAGGTTGGTATGCCTATGTTATATTGCAATTTAAATAGAACATGAAATGTAGGCCAATGTTTTCATTTCCTTGAGGCACTCAACTGTGATTTTTACCATGTGGAAAACACATAAATTTGGAGTTTCCTTGTAGACCATCAATTTTTATGTCTAAAATTTAAAATTTGAAAGCTTATTTAGGTTTTTTATGCTTGAACAGACACTCTGTGGTTTGAACCAGTGAGTTTGGCTCTATAATGCATTTGAGTAAAGCAACCCAAAATTGACTTGCTTCAGTAAAATGTGCGCACATGCCTGATTTCTTTGTCAAATTCAATGAATAAAATATGAGAGTCTTTTTTATTATTATTCCTCCTTTAGCATTTTAATATTTCCAATTTTTTACCTAATACCTTCTCATTTAGAATTTTTTAAAACTTCTATCCTTAATATTGATTTTTTTTCTAGGACAATGTGTGAATTTCCTTGAGGGACTCAACCCTGATTTACAGTTTACAATTTTGCTAGTCATCTAAATTTCTAAAATTCTAAATGGCAGTTTTTCATTTTCCCATAACTCAACCTATCAAACATGTGCTGAACTAATTGAGTGTTAAATACTTCATTTAATCTTATAAACTTGTAAATGGTGGTTTTCACTTTTCCATACCTGTCATATTATGAATCTTCAAGTGAGTGTCAAATACGTCTCTTAATAAGGAAAAAATGTTCTACATAGTACATACCATCAAATTCTATGATTAGATGAAGCTGAATCGAGTCGGATTCTGACGGCATTGAGAAAGATTGCATCACCCAGACGTGAACTCAGCATTTCCTCATGATTAACCTTTTTTTCCCACCTTTCAATTATTCGAAGAGCCAACACAGTACACATATCCATATTTGGCCTGACTCCATGGATTCCTTCCTAGCAGCTGCAGTTAATTACCAATCATGCTGCTTCTTACATAACATTGATAAATAGGGGTCATTGTTATCAGTAGGCTATGTATTGACTCCATTATCTATGTTTGTTGATTTTTGTCTAGTATGGCCGCAGATGTGTGCAAATTTGAGTTCAATGATAGTATGAGTGAAATGGGTAGAATTGGAGATAGTCTCATCCGGGTTCAATGGCTTTAACTAACAGTTCCATTCCATCTTATCATTTTTATGTTCGTTTCAAAGTCCTTTCCCATCACTCAGTGAATTCTTTCCTACACTAAGTCAACACCCTGTCCCTCTTCAACAACCTGAGCATTCCCTCTCGGTGGCATAGGAGGATTGATTTCTTCAATTCTAGCTATTAATTTTTCCATACCAGATGGGATTGCATGTTTTTTTTGCTGAGCCATTTTGTCTCAGCATTTCTCTCTTACTTATCATTTTCTTATTTCATTGGAATTTCCCTTTTGTTTTTGTGAGACATCTCACGTAATGTATATCACTGTTATAATTCTTCTCTGCTCTCATCTCCCATCTAGATAACTGGAATGCAACTTCCTCTTCGAATACCTTTCTAACCCTGTTGTTGAAACATGTCCACTTCAGCCCTGTTTCCCCCCTGTGTTGCACTGTCATGTTAGCCTTGTTCCATAGTAGTTGGTATCTTTGTTTGAAGTCAGGAAAGTACAACAGAGGACAGGTTGGCTTGAGGGTGAATCAACATTTCAGTTTCACTCTAATGAAATCCACTTGTAACATGGTCAATCTGACCCTTGAGGTCTATAAATAGAATGTTATAGGTAGTAGGGACAATTATTATTGAAGGAGTTGTTTGATGTTACTGATTCAACTATAAACTAGCCCTCTGCTTTGTAATGAAAGCATAATATAATAAAAAATGCTCTTGGGCCCCTTTTAAAACTTTCTTGAGTATCGATCTGGTTATATTTTTGCATTATCTCTGGTTTTTTTCTAGGATTGTATTATATCTGTTATGTTCTCGTTTAATTATTTCTGTAAGGAAGGATGATGATTTATATTATAATAAAAAAGATACATATGGTATAAACTTGCAGAGCCATGATATTGGTTTCCAAACAACTATCCAATTCAACCTATTTTCTAAGTTGTCCTTGTCATGCCAAAATTCTATAAATACAAGATTTACGAGAGAAACTATGATGCCCGTGAACAAGAAATCAACATTTACAGTTGTTCTATTCTCATTTCAAATGTTGGATGCATTCTTATTTCACAATAGAAGTTTTTATGTCTGAAATTAAAACTATACTAGTCTAATTAGGTTTTTGTATGCAAACTTCCAAATTTCATACATAGAGTGTACTTCGATTGGAATTGGTGTGCATTTTTAGTTATGGCCATGAAACATTGGAAAATACTATCAATTGTTGTTTTGGATGACTTGGATTTTACAGTAGATCATACAATTTACAAAAATGAGTACAAGAGATTGTACAAAAGGTTGGTATGTCTATGTTATAGTGCAATTTATTCAATATAACATGAACTGCAGGCCAATGTGTGCA
The DNA here is from genome assembly GCA_001517045.1 of Pseudotsuga menziesii. Lineage (NCBI taxonomy): Eukaryota > Viridiplantae > Streptophyta > Pinopsida > Pinales > Pinaceae > Pseudotsuga > Pseudotsuga menziesii. The sequence continues at coordinate 405,523 of LPNX010522671.1, read as the reverse complement.
TTTCCTTGAGGGACTCAACCCTATTTTTTACAATGTGGAAATCACGTAAATTTGGAGTTTCCTTGCAGAGCATAAGTTTTTATGTCTAAAATTTAAACATTGAAAGATTATTTAGGTTTTTTATGCCTGAACAGACACTCTGTGGTTTGAATAAGTGAATTTGGCATTGTAATGTAGGCTGGACATGCATTTAAGTAAAGCTATCCAAAATTGTCTTTCCTCAGTAAAATGCATGCACATGATTGATTTCTTTGTCAAATTAAATGAATAAAATAGGAGTCTTTTTTATTATGATTCCTCCCCTTTTAGCATTTTAATATTTCCAATTTTTTCCCTGATACTTTCTCCTTTAGAAAGTTTTTTAGTGTCAGGTAGACCAAGTGTTAATTTTTCATAACCTCCAGTGATAAAATTTCAAGGGCTAGTTTTAATCCCGTCTTGAAGGGTTTTTTTATGTATTGCATTGGAGATGATGATCTGTCAATTCATTTGTAGAATATATTTCAAGAATATTTCATATGTCAATGCATTTTTAGAATATATTATGAAGAATATATTTCATCATTCGTAGTTTCATACACACTTCTCAGTATGGGTTGCACATTAAAATCTCATAGATATAGGAAAAATGCACATATGGATTACACATTACACTTGTATTACACATTAGAAACACATTAACTATATCAAAATATATGCATTACCGAGAAATACTTACAATTTATATTACAACAATATTAGTATGTACATAGACATCAATTGTACACCATATTATTCTAGAACCCTAGGCTGCTTGGGAGGTTTTTGCAATTCCTCCTTTTTAGAATCAGAAAATTTGCTATAGCTTCTCTTACCTTTTCCAGAACCCTCCAGTTCTACAGAAGCTTCATCGACCATCTGTTTTAATTGTTTTTCTTGCTCTTTCACTTTGTTTGCAAGAGTTATCACTTTTGTATGCAATCCATCTTTTTCTATTAGGCATTTCTTCAACATATCTACATTTTTATTTTTTTGCTTTGAGTGCTCATCTTCCTTTGTTTTAAGATCATCCTTCTTCCACTTCATCTCATATTGAACTACACTTAATTTTCTCTTGAATTGTTGTACCTCCTTCTCGAGCTCTTGTGCCCTCAAATCTGTATCAGATGGAGTATACAAAATTGCTTCTGCCATAGGTTTCTTTTGAAAATATTTAATTTGGGATTTCAAATCTTGTATCTCACTATCACATCCCAAATGTAGTGCTTTTCCCTTCTCCAATAGTTTTTGGTGAAGGTCTCTAATTTCGGCCTCCTTCTCCTCTATCTTCTTCTTCAATGTTGGATATGATGAGCCAAATGTTAATTCTACAGCATGGATTATTGAAGAAGCTTCATTCAAGGTCCTCTATCGTTGTTGTAAGGAATTCTGAAACTGGATTAAGCTCTCCATAGTTACATCACAAAGTTTTATACTGCCAAAAAGTTTTGGTGTGCTAACATTTTTACCCTTGACTTTGGATTCTTTTGGTGTGCTGACCTTTTTACCCTTGATTGTTGATTCTTCTGGTGTGCAGACATGTTTACCCTTGACTGTTGATTCTTTTGGTGACCAGACCTATTTACCCTTGACTGTTGATTCTTTTCCTCTTCCAAGTCTTTTAGCCTTGAGAGTTGCTGAAATCCTTTCAATTCTCTTAGTTTTTAACAACTCATTTTTTTTAATTGTTTTATTCAAATTTTCCAATCTTGTTTCATATTCTGTAGTCTTATTTTTCTATTTAATGATCATTTCTCTCATTTTCTTTTCAAACTCAACCTTCAAACCTGCAATAAATGTTTCTTTCTGCTTCAATTCTTGCTGAAGTTCTGCTTCCTTACCAAATACAGTCTTCAGTGGTGGCATGTTCAAAACTTGAGGCCTGTTTTTCAGCTCATTTTCAAGTCTCCCTACAGTTTCCTCATCTCTTTTCTTTTCATCCTAAAAATTGTCTTTCAGTTTATCAAGGTCAGCAATTAATCCTTCTATAACTACACTAAATGTAGAACATTGATCCTTAATAAGTTTATTCTTCTAGCCAATTATTTTTTCAGTTTCCATAATTTTTTTTCTCTAAACTTGTAACACGATGTACCAAATCAAGATTTTGGACATCCTTAGTTCTACACAATTCGTCACTAGCTGTGAAGGAATCCTCCCACAAGGTAGATTGTTATTTGAAATGCACCATTTTATCAAATAAAGAAAAAACAAATCTACCATCAAAAAAATATTTGGCATGAATTAGGTCTTCATCACTAGTCGGTGAATGGTCCATATCATTGTTCACAAATTCCTCCCATTGATCTGTATTTTCATTTCCATGCATTCCAACCAAAGTTTTGGCAGCAACATCTTCTTCAGGGAAAATTGAAGGGATGTTGTTTCCCATAGATTCCATATTGTCCTCGAAAGGTTGTCCATGTATTATTGATGTAGTGACAATAGAAACTCCTTCTACATTGTTCTTTAAAGACGATTGAGGTAATTCCTCATTTTTTTTGTTGTTCTTTAGGCTTCCTAATGTATGTTCTAATAGAATTTGACCCTACAACACTGGGTCAACATAAATCAATAATTTTTTGTAGTGTGCCCAGGTAACTAAACTTGACCCTCTTCATTTTACTATCTTGCAATGTAAAGTGAAATTTCATAGCCAATAGATGAGGGACATCTACGGCCATGTCTTCAACCCAGTGTATGGTAAACTTCATGCAATCACTCGAAATATCATTCCGCTTGTGGTGATTCATAATGGTCCTAAGGATAATATGAATCAGGGTTTTGTATATTCCCTGAGGAACATATTCCATTTTTAGACCATTCCTGGGAACAACAACCCGTTTCCCACAAATTTTATTGGCCATCTGAATCTTTTCTAGCTTGGGGGTTTTCCATGAGTTTAACATTTCCCCCTCTCTTCGTGGAATTTTGGTTGCTCTGGCAACCAAATCGGGGTCTAAATGAAACCTCTTCCCAAAAATATTCAATTCCATAGCCCCATGATCATAACTATAGATGGCATCATCTATCTCATCATTTTGGAAATTAAAATGTCCAAAAATAAACCTATCCACTCCTGTTCTTAAAAGGATATTTAATATACCAGTTGGCCATATGCTTGTATCACTCCATTCATCAACATTCTCTTGGAATTTTATCATCGTGAACCATTCAACCTGGGAACCCCGCGCTTCTCCTGATGCCGTGGTAGAGAAGGCCCCTATGTTTGTTGCTATGGTGTAAGATGCCCCTGTTTCATCTGTTGCCATAGTACGCGACGACCCAATTTCAATTGTGGTCATGGTTGGTTTGGTATGCACGCTGAGGAATGCATGCTAAGGAATGAAAGCTTAGGAATGCATACTAAGGAATGCACGTTGAGGAATGCAAGCTTAGGAATGGACGTTGAGGAGTGCAAGCTTAGGAATGCATGCTGAGGAATGTACGCAAATGAGTTTTAATAATTGATTTCATGTATATTGTTTTTTTTTCACAAATTCAGGTATATTGGGTTATGACGTCAATGTCCCTATATCATATGAAATAAAGATTTTTCATATAACGCATAAACTTATCCTGGCCTCAATTGAGTTAAGAAATCAACTTACTATTATTGTTATTTATTGCATATGAATTTGTTTCTTGATGCAAGCTTATTCCTTTAAATATTTAATATTGGGCATTTCCAAATGGTCTCTCAAACTCTTTGTCTAGCACGTAAACCATTTCTCTTCAAACCCTAGGTCACCAAGGTGATTTCATTTTTCCTTCAAACTTGGCAAGTGAGATGCCCAATGGGTAGAGGCCAACAAGGTGAATCCATCAAGACCACTTTCATCTTCTGGAGCTTCTTTCTCTCTCCTTGATGGACAATTTTTTGGAGCAGTGCAAATATGGCTGAGAGGCACTTTTGGCAGATTGATATCTTCTTCTTGAAAGACTTTTTCGTCAGGATAATGATATGGTTGGATGCACCATACAACACTCTAGAGATACGCACTCTCAGAATATTTTGATCATCATCCTAGGAGATGTGGGGTGCATTTCCCTAAGGCTAGTTATGCAGATTTTACCAATAATTCCATACTTGGACAATTTTTGATCTTCTCCCAAGCTTGGTCTAATTTCCCTAAACCACATTTTTGGCAGGTCCATAAATTCTTTTTTTAGGGTCTCTTTGGACAAACTGAGACCATGGTTGAGCAGACAAAACAACAGCCTACAATATCACCATGTGGTGCGGACATTTTCTTCAACACATAATTTGTGGAGGGCATCCTTTTAAGGCTACTTGGACCAATATTCCCATACTTAGGTCAATTTCCTGATTTTCACTAATTTGCCGTATTTGTTGAGAATGATGTCATAATGCAACAATGATTTCAACTTCATGCCACATCATCATCTATGCCATGCCATGCCATGCGAGCATAATCCTTAGTGCAGGCATCAACCTTAATGCGGACATCAACCTTAATGCGGGCATCACTTTGCCCCATTACAACACAACCATTTTTTCTATCTTTAGTATGCAAAATAACAATTTTCTTCTATTTTGGTAGGTTTATATTTTCCTTATCTAATCACCATAAGAAAAAACAAGAGCATGGATAGATAGCCATTTCAATAATGAAAACGACCATATCATATGATGAATTTTTTCATTAAAGGAACACCCCCTTGCAGGCATTTCCAAATGGTCTCTCAAACTCTTTGTCTAACACTTAACCAGTTCTCTTCAAACCCTAGGTCACCAAGGTGATTTCATTTTTCCTTCAAATTTGGCAAGTGAGATACCCAATGGGTAGAGGAAAACAAGGTGATTCTAGAAAGACCACTTTCATCTTCTGCATATTCTTTCTCTCTCCTCAGAGGGCATTTTTCTGGAGCAGTGCAAATATGGTTGAGAGGCACTTTTGGCACATTGATATCTTCTTACTGAAAGACTTTTTGATCGGGATAATTCTATGGTTGGATGCACCATACAACACTCTAGAGATCCACACTCTCATAATATTTTTATCATAATCCTATGAGTTGTGGCGGGAATTTCCCTAAGGCCAGTTAGGCATATTTTACCAATAATTCCATACTTCGACAATTTTTTATCTTCTCCTAGCCTTGGTCTAATTTCCCTAAACCACAGTTGTGGAAGGTCCATAAATTATTCTTCAGGGTCTCTTTAGACAATCTTAGACCATGGGAGTAGACAAAAAAACAGCTTACAATATCCCCATGTGATGTGGGAATTTTCTTCAACAAACCATTTGTGGCAGGCATCCTCTTAAGGATACTTGGACCAATTTTCCCATACTTAGCCAATTTCCTGATTTTCACTAATCTGCCGTATTTCTCCTGAACGATGTCATAATGCAACAATGATTTCATATTCATGCCACATAATCATCTATGCCATGCCATGTTGAAATCATCCATAGTTTGGGAATCAACCTTAATGCAGGCATCACTTAGCCCCTTTACAACACTAAGCCATTTTTTCTTTGTCTTTAGTATGCAAAATAAGATTTTTCTTCTATTTTGGCAGGTTGATATTTTCCTTATCTTATCACCATAATAAAAACCAAGAGCATGGCTAAATAACCATTTCAACAATGAATAGGACCATATCATCTGATGAATTTTATCATCAAAGGAACACCCCGTTGCAGGCATTTCCAAATGGTCTCTCAAACCCTTTGTCTAACACTTAACTAGTTCTCTTCAAACCCTAGGTCACCAAGGTGATTTCATTTTTCCTTCAAAATTGGCAAGTGAGATACCCAATGGGTAGAGGCCAATAAGGTGAATCCATTAAGACCACTATCAAACATAGAATGAACAATGTAATAACATGGTGACTTCAATGTGCAAATTGAGTAGTATGTATTTAAACTTAGTTTTGATTTTCAAATTCAAAATTATTTGTAGATTGGCTATTTTGTACAACATAAAAGGTACCGGCCTCAATTCAGTTAAGAAATCACCTTACTATTATTGTTAATCATTGCATATGAATTTGTTTATGGATTCAAGCTTATTCCTTTAAATATTTAATTTTGGTCATTTTCTTATTATTGCTACAATGTGGAAAATAAATTATATTAATGTGGTTTTTTTTTGTTTTTTTCTTCTGTAAATGTCTGTTTTTGGAAATAGAAGGCAATAGAAGGATACACTAATTTACAAAAAAAAAAAAAACTTAATGAAAATATGATAGACAGACTGCTCATTCCACATATTCACAACAGAACATCTCATTTCACATGCAACAAAGATTACATAACATTGATGTATTACAAAATTAGAAATTGTGCCCATGGCATATAATTGCAACTTGTGCCCAAAATTTTAATTAAATGTAAAGATTAATCTTGAAATACAAAAAAATTATAAACTATGTCCTGATCTAAGTATAAATATTCAATAAATCAACTATTCTCAGTTGATACAACATCACTGAAATCACTAGTCACACAGTATAAGCACTAGTTACATAGTTCAATGTCATCCTTATGCCAAGGAATGAAGCTCAACAAAGCATCTGCTAGATTACATAATGCGCTACTGGGACGTGGTAAAGCAATATTTTCAAATAGATGATCTAAAATTTCTGTTGGATTCACAATATAATAGCCTTTTTCGACAGGGACACAATGTACCATTGCATTTGGGCCAGTCTTATATATTGTCGCCCTTGCAACTTTAACCCTTGAGTTTAATGCATTGAGAAAACATTTATTTTCTTCCAGCCCCAATTGGGAAGTTGGGGTCAACTCATTAGAATTATCTTGATCCTGCAAATAAATGAGACAAAGTAAGATAGATACATGGAAATAAGAATTTAAACATTGATGATCCTAGATTAAATAATTACAATCTTACCTGAATTGGTGTTTTCATTTTGTCAATTTGCAGTTTCAATGGAACCATTGGTGTTTTCTATACCAAATGTTCATCATATTTTGATGCACGACTCTGCACCTGAAAGAAAATTATTTCTAATATATTGATAAAATAAAATCAGATTGAACTAAATTACAAAATTTTTCAATACTTACTAGGGATGATGGAGTATGCATTGAAGTTAATTTCTTTTGTATTAGTCTATTCATAGGGGTTGTTATGTCCCCTGTATTACTCTGTCAAGGAAAAAAATGTAATATATATATATATATTCAAAAGATGAAAAAAATATTATTTAAAATAATAATTAAACAACTAACCTCCACCACAGGCGTGATTTCAGCATGAGCATATTGTACAATAGGAAACTATTTATATGAGCAATCAGATATTAGAATTCATATCATTGGTGTGAAAATATGTATATTGAGACAAGAGTAAAGAATCTGACACTAACACTTTCTTTGTTGACCACATGTTGTCTCTCCATATCTTCTACTCTTTTCTGTAGTTCAATTATTGTTGTTTTCAAAGATGTGATTTCCTCTGTTTTTTCTTTCACTGTAGCTTCGCTTACAGATAGCACCTCCTTGTATGGAATTTTTCCAAACAAGTTAGTTGGTGTAAATCCTAATCCAATGCCACGACATCCTCCTCTTGCATCAACCCCTAGTACCTTGGCATCCCTAGCTGCAAAGTCTTGAGATGCAACTTCTACTTGTGCTTGTTCAATTTTTTGGTAACATTGACATACACTTAAATAAGATCATAGAAGAAAACATTTCCAACACGTAAAATGAAATTTTAATCAATATCTAAATTAAAAGGTTAAGAACATACTATTGTTTCTCCTACAGCTGGTGTGATTGGAGTGCCATCCTTCTTTTGATGACACTTCTTCCATAAGTTTGCAGTAGTAATGCTTGTAGTTGTATCATCAGAGGCTATAGATTTTTTCAAGTTGCAACAAGTAAAATAGTATGGTTAAGTTTTGACATTACAATGAAACTAAAATATGCTAATATTTCTCATATAGGATAAAATATCATCACAATTGTTTACCATATCATCTTCGACCTGTTGATAACCTTGATGTCCAGAGCTATGCAAGTCCCTCTCCTTTTCTCTACTTTCCTTGTTTTTTTTCCTTATATCCTAGAAATAAATTGAAAATAACATATATAAGTCAACATTACAATCCAATAGACATTCTAAAAAACTTGATTATATAATATGTGAGCTTTTTGGTGGCTCGTGATAGGACGAATTCTGTCCACACTTTCTCACTTATTCTAATTAGAGGAACATTTTTTAATCTTTCCTCTGTTGATTCATAAGGGTCACAATATTTTTTGGTCAACTGATATCTATGACTGTTTTCCTTATGGCCAATGGATTTCATACAATATTCTTTAAAGATCGAAGGGATTATGATTTTTTCCTGCAACATACAAGAATTGCATTTTTAGATGTCATACATGGTTTGAAAATAATCTTCGAAATCATACAAAAATAGAAATGTTGAAAACAAATACACGTAATGTCTAATACTCACATTAATAATGTTCCACAAGTCCTCCTTTAATTGATCTAAAACCTTCCTCCAATCAGAATAATTGATTGGAACCATTTCCGTTACGAGCAAACCTAGTAATGAAGATAGCTTCATGGAGTTTGGACCAATTGGTTGGTTCCTTTCATTGATATGAATTTTGATCATTTCCTCAAAGTTATTGATTTATGCACATTTAGTTGCTCCTCTACCTTTCTTCTTGACTTTCTCCATCGATGCTTGTGTAGAGGGATCTTCACCTTGTATACTAATATCTTGTTGGCATTGTTCTTTGTGAACATCTTCTATAAAAGAAGGGCACGTAAAGGTGTTATGGATTTCTAAGTCATAAAATTTTATTTATGAAGACCTACAAAATTATACATTAATGAGCTTACCTTGTTCTTCATGTTGCTCCGCCTCTTTTTGTGTCGAGGTATCTTCCCCTTCTACAATATTATCCATATGGCATGGTTGTTTGTGAACATCAGCTTCTATAAAAGAAGGGTACATACAGGTGTTATGGATGACTTAATCATAAGATTTATAGTTATAAAGTTCTATAAAAATATGAATTAATGGGCTTACCTTGTTCATGTTGCTCCTGATCCTCTTGAAAAGAGGAAAATGCATCTTTGCCATTTGCTTCTTTGTTAGGACTAGTAGAGTCATTCAAAGGCATAGAAGGTGTAATCTTCTTTGCTATTGTTTGTATTTTACTCTTCTTTGTAACTGTAGCCAAGAATGTTATTAAACATATGCCTAACATCATCATAGAATAAAAATAAGCATTATATAACTACACAAGGAAATACATTGTTCTATTTCTAAATATTTACCTTGTGAGATGCATGTCCCTTTCTTTCCCATATGATCATTTTGATGTGTTCTTTTTCTAAAGTTCATAGTCAGATTTTTTTGATTTCGTGGCATAACCTGCTTTGCCTGTTTTTTTTAAATGATTAGAGTACTGATTAGCCATATCCTATTATATTGGTATTCAAGTACAAAGTATTATGTTCTAACAATTTAAATTAAATGATGGGGAGGCAGGTACGGGTGGTATTATACTTGATCCCAGAGGAAATACACTGGCAACCTTTGCTTGGGGGATTGGATGAAAAGCCAACAACGAAGCCGAATGGCTAGCCCTATACCTTGGTATGGAACTAGTCAAAATGGAAAATATCAGAAAGATCATCGTCTTTGGAGACTCCAAACAGATCATTTAGAAAATGATTGTATGAGCACATTAGAAGAATGAGCACCACTCTTCCTACCACCTTATACCACATCCTAAGGAAGAACAATGAACTTGTGGGTAAATGACAAATCAAGGAGTTAAGAATAAGTTGGGAATTGTCTCAATAAGAGACCAACACCACCACAAATATGTTCCTTAGCCCTTATTCACCTAGGGGGTCTTCTAACCTACTCTCCTCCACCCCCCTCGACATCCTCCCTCTCTGCATTCTAACCACACATCCTCTGACGCGACGGGCATTGAACGGTGACGGTCTCAACCCTGTGAAGGGATTTATGGGAAGTCCCTCCCCCCTGTATTTTGCATTCCATAACGAATTTCTCTCACGCTCTGCACTGTTGGTGATCATCATGAACTCCTTTCGACACTCTTACGACTTGGATATGTGCTCTCTTCTCTTCATTCCTGTAGAAGAAGATACATCATCCCTCTTTGCAGGTTTGCTTAGCTCTGAGACTAATTGTGAATTGGTTCATCTTCCCGCAGAAGAGGTACGAGAACCACTGTGGTTATTTCAGGATCAGCTTTCCACCCAGGCTTCACTGAGAACAGTTATAATTTCTTCTTGCAATTTTAACTCTCCTTCTTGGCCTCACCTGGTAACGCAGGATCAGGATAGAATGACAATCCCCAAGGACATCGAAGAGATCAAGTCTTCGCTCGCAGAGTTGCAGTGGTATGTGCTGTATTTATAGAATGGTTGGCACTAGTGTTAATTGTAACATAACGGTTGTAGTAGAAACTAAATACATCTCAAATCAGCTTGGATGTCATGCATCCAGAATCGATGATAACACAATATACTTGCATGAATTAATGGGGAAAGTCGACATTGTCAAGGACGATGTTTAGAAGCTTACTAGCATGACCCAATGCAGTCACTTCCAGGACTCCCCTGCTATTGGAGATTTACAGATGGAAGATTCCTCAGTCGTCCATCCGACCCATGGGTAGGAAGCTTAGAAGATTTAGGTTCTACTTTCCTGGTTTATATGTTTTTTTTGTATTTTGTTGAGCAAACAATTTGTAAGGCAATACCCTTCCATGGGTTTAACTTGTTTCAACAAGAAGTCTAGATTCATTTACTTTTCTGTTTACAGCTTAGAAACCTCTGTTTATCCTTCTATAGTAGCTCAAAATTTTTGGTTACAGACCTTGTACGGATGGCTGTGCTCAACCTTTTTTTATATATAAAATTTTATCAGGTTTCTGTTAAAAAAAACAATTTAAATTAAATAAAAGTAGTATTGCCATTTTATGTGATGGGGAATTTTGTTTTTTGCAAAGAACTCACAGATGTAACCTCTTGGGTGGCTCAACTAGAGTTTTATTAATATAAAACTTACTCGTTTCTATAAAAAAAACAATTTAAATTAAATAAAAATAATGATATACTTCAATCACAAACAATCACTTACCTCCATGTCTCCACTTGTACAAAGCCTGCATAACCAAAAATATAAAGTCTATCATCACTCAATTGTAACTGAAATTTGTTTAAACGATTAATATATATAAGAAGTTTCAAAAGTATAAGGGAAGACTATCTGTAAGGACTATCTGCTAAAAGGAACAGATGCCATAACTTGAGATGTCATAACTTGAGAGAGAGAGAGAGGGTTAGAGTGTTGTAGGTTTAGGTTAGACATGTACAGTAGCCAACAAGATATCTTAGTCTCCAAGAGTGAAGACCCCTCAGCCTTAGAGCCTGCAAGTAGGACAAGGTTTACACAAGCAGCACCAAATATGAACACGGTAATGGTCTTGCAACAGTGGGAAAGTCTAGTCCAACTTTAGTGGTCACAAAACAATCAGAACCCAACTAAATGAATGTCAAACTATCCATGACTCAGCTAGGAAGAGGCACCACAATCCACGGTTAGCCCCAGAGGAAACCAAAATTTTTATAGAATTTTTAAATTTTTGTAGCATAGGAACCACTATTTTGATTTCTGTCAATAAAGAAACCACAAAATGCGTATTACACTTACTAAGCATATGATAAAATTTTGTACAAAATGCAGCATGAAATGCGTATTACACTTAAAATTTTGTAGCAGAGGAACCACTATTTTTATTTCTGTCAATAAAGAAACCACATAATGTTTTTAGTGTTTGTTGTTTTCAATTTTTATGTTGTTTTCACGAAAGCATTGATAAAATACCTACAATAACAACGAGCACATAACTTAAGTTACACCTCATGCAGTTCACCTTAATATATCCCAACAGCTTAGCTTCAGGTTTCGTGGTGTTGAATACCATAATAAAATCAAGTAAACGTTGGCCTATGCAAAAAGAAAACACCGCCCTTTCCTAGCAAAACTATTCGCGGGAGATAAAATGTGAAAATTTATGTTAGGGTTCCCATTTTTTTGTTTTTTGTTTTTTCCTAAGGGGAAGGACCATGGCGGTACTGCGAGTCATGTAGGCGGACCAAAGGAAGGTTGGAGGGAACCAAAGAAATGCATCAAAAGGAAATGAAATATTAGCCTATTGCAGTGGATGACATGAAGTTTAATAATGTAATAAGCATGGATTCTAAGGCATTGAATGTGAGGTTTATTTTTAGAAGGATGGGGACAATGAGTTTGTTTCAATGGATTCAAGTGCACTAGTAATCAATTTTAGCTTACCACATAAGGGATTTCATTTTCTTTGAGGTTAGATGTTGAGGTTACATCCAAACATAGTATTATTTCTAGTAGGTATCTACTGCATTTATACCTAGGGATATTATAATAATTAGAAGACTAGATATACGATGTTACATTTAATCTATATTCTCTCTATAAGTTTGACAATTCAATACATTGGTTAAGGTCCTACCTAGATAAAACCTACAAGAACCTATATAATCCTTTTAAATAATAAGAATTGTTATCATTAGTACCTCTTCCAACCATATGCAATTCTTATAAAGATAAAATGAATTTGAACCATTAACATATGTTTTTTAGACCAGTTTTATACCAGTGAAACTATTCTCCTAATGAAAATCTGACAACTTGCTTGATGGACCATATGAATATGATGTGAACCCCATCTCCTTATAAGTATAGTTTTTAACCTCCAATGTCAACCTTCCATCTCTTTATAATTATAAGCAAATTATAGGTATATACTAGCTAGTATTGTAGGCGTTAATGATGGAAAGGACACCTTTCTAATTCCTACAACACTTGTAATATGAATTAGTGAACCATGACAATATTGTATGTAGATCATAGAAAAAGATGGCTATATAGATCCAAAATTTGATCTAGTCTATCCTTAATTATTCCCTTAATTAACCATCATCCCTAACTGAAAATGATTGACACCAAATGAAGTAACATATACTACCTTGAATAGTGGACATTGCAAAGGAGGAAAAGTTGTCATTTATCTTGCACTAGTGGATCATATGAAGGAAAATGGTTGTGAGCAACCAAATATTCATACTTAAAATCCTTTGATGAATGGATTTCACAATAAAAATGACTTGATACAAATCATAAGGAGGTTGAGAGGGTATACCATGAAATTGACCATGTATATATATTAGCCTATTGTGGTGGATGACATGAAGTTAAATAATGTAATAACCATGGCTTATAATGCATTGATTGTGAGGTTTATTTGTAGAAGGATGGGGGCAGTGAGTTTGTTTCAATGGATTCAATTGCACTAGTAATCAATTTTAGCCTACCACCTAAGGGATGCCATTTTCATCTGGGGTTAGATGCTGAGGTTACAATATCCAAACATATTATTATTTATAGTCGTATCTACTGCAATTATACATAGGTGGATTTACCAGTTACTTGATCAAATTACTTATATATCATTCAAGGTCCCATGCCAATAAGTAAGGATACCATAAGGATAAAATAATTGTACTAAATTAGTCTATTTCCATAGACTCTCTTATGATTCTACACAAGATATTTTCTCTTTTATCTGCTATTTGTAACTACATGTGGCATCACGATATGACTCATTATTGTTTCTTGCCTTATTAAGAGATCTTGGTTGGATTTATGATCTCTCTTCTCATGGAGATCATATGAGCTAAAATCTCAATGGTGGTATGCCTTACAAATCTACTCTCTTAATAGACATATCAAGTAGGTAACCAGGGATATTAGAATAATGAGAAGAGATATACAGTGTTATATTTAATCTATATGCTCTCCATAAGTTTGACAATTCATTAATATATTGGTTAAGGTCCTACCTGGAGAAAACCTACAAGAACCTATATAATCCTTTTAAATATTAAATTTTTTTCTCATTAGTATAACCTCTTCCAACCATATGCAATTCTTATAAAGATAAAAGGAATTTGAACCATTAACCTATGTTTTTAGACCAGTATTATACCATTGAAACTTTTCTCCTAATGAAAATCTCATAGCTTGCTTGATGGACCATATGAATATGATGTGACCCCCATCTCCCTATAAGTGTAGTTTTTAACCTACAATGCCAACCCTCCATCTATTTATAATTATCAAACAAATTATAGGTATATACTAGCTAGGACTGTAGGTGATAATGATGGAAATTAGGACACCTTTCTAATTCCTACAACACTTGTTATATGAATTAGTGAACCATGACAATATTGTAGCTAGATCAGAGAAAAATATGGCCGCTATTGATCCAAAATTTCATCTAATCTATCCTTAAGTATTCCCTTAATTAACCATCATCCCTAACTAAAAATGATTGACACCAAATGAAGTAACATATACTACCTTGAATAATGGATATTACAAAGGAGGCAAAGTTGTCATTTATCTTGCACTAGTGGAGCATATGAAGGAAAATGGTTGTGATCAACCAAATATTCATACTTAAAATCCGTTGATGAATGGATTTCAAAAGGAAAATGACTTGATACAAATTATAAGGAGGTTGAGAGGGTATACCATGAAATCGACCATGCATATTAGCCTATTGTGGTGGATTACATGAATTAGTTAAATAATGTAATAACCATGGCTTATAATGCATTGATTGTGAGGTTTATTTGTAGAAGGATGGGGGCAATGAGTTTGTTTCAATGAATTCAAGTGCACTAGTAATCATTTTTAGCTTACCACCTAAGGGATGTGTTGGGTGTTATATCGTCTAGATTAATTCACCTAATATTTAATTATTGACCTGGGTTGGTAGGCTTAGAGTTGACACAAAATATATGCGAAGGTAGAGGGATTCCTATGGTGTCGTGGAAATATTTTAACAAACAAAAGATCGAAAGATCTTTCAAAATGAAAAACCGAGTCAAACTATTAAGAATTCAACTATTAAGGTAATTGAACCGGAACAGAATACTAAACCAAATGATTGATAATTTATTTTATAAGCAAATAACTTTAGACTGAAAAGGATACTATCAACAACTAACTTTTCAAGTGAAAGACTAGGATGCAAGGAAGACCTAATTTATAAGTAAGTAGAAAACTTAATAAAGGAAACAAGTAGGAAACTTAATAAAAAGAAACAAGTAGAAAACTTAATAGGAATGACTTTGAAAAGAAGCAAGTAGAAAACTTAATAGGAATGACTTTGAGTTCTATCCTACAAGTCTATTTCGGTAATCACACAGTGAAAAAGGAACAATCTACAAAGTACTAGTATATTTTCCTAAGTATAACACATCTAATACTAAGTTTCACATGCAAACGGATATATCAATCCAAAGGCATGATTACAAAACAGTACAACAGTATTAATTCAAGGAATCAGAAACAAAACATAACATAGCTCAAAACATGTTCAAAATGAGAGGATAAAACTTTAATAAATAATCTAACTTTTAGTCTTAATGTTAAATAGTGTTAAACTAGTAGCAACAAGGAAGGTCTTCCTGCATGCAAAAGACTTAAATTAGGAAACCAGTTGTATTAAATTTACTTTTCCTAAGTTTACTTTGGAAAATAAATTAAAGTGATCTAAATTAATTTTAGTGAACCACTAGTTAAAGTGAAAGTAAAATTATGGTTTTTGCTTTACCACCAGTTAAAGTGAAAGTGAAATTAGGGTTTTCGCTTTATCTAAAGTTATAAAAGAGAGATCAATTGGTGGAGAGAACACACACACTTTTATTCCGACATAGACAGGATACAGACAAGGAGAGAAAGTCAGATAGAAGATTTAGCTGAGAAGACGGAGGAGTGAGTAGCGGGATCATCGAGCTTCGTACAGCTGGGTCGTTGAAGAGAATAATTATTCGCTTACACAAATAATATTACCAAAATACTTGGAATATTAAATAAGCCATAATAATATATAAATTGATGATAGAATAGATATGATGATAGATTACAAAGTGAGTGCCATATATATATTAATCGTAAAGGCACTTTGGATACTATCCATGAAAGGATGCATCATTTTAGAATTGTTTACTAATAACTATTTATTAATTATTAATTATCAATATCAATATGTATTAATATTGATAATTAATATTGATATTTAATATTTATTATTAATTATATAATAGTTATTTAGTGATTATTTACTATATATATTTTTGTTCATTACATTGCCTCTCCCTTAGAATTGCTTTGTCCTCAAAGCACAATTATGGAAGACTTTATCCCTTGTTCTAGCTCGTAACACTTTCTCATGACATTGTGTGTTGGTAGTTGCAACATTTGACGAAATAAGACGATACTTTCTTTTAAACATTGTGTGGAAATGTTGCGTCAGTTATGAATTCATCAATTCGAGATATACCCTTAACGGAATTATTTGCGGATCGATTGTCGAGAGTTGTCAATTTTGTCTTTGCTCTTTGTAGGAATAATACTGGTAATTTTCCTTTTGATTTTCTCGTCTATCATAATGACTCTTTTTATTTGGATCGCGATAAGGAACTCGAATTGCTTGTGAAGTGTTTACTAGAACTTCAACTTTTGGTGCTTCTAACGGTTTTTGTAGTTGTTTTTCGGAACCATTTTCTGTTGATGCTTGTAGCGATGTGACAATAAGATTGTTCTTTTGAACTTTGACGAGATTTGCATTGCTTCCCTTTTCTGATGTTTGAATTTGAGCCTTTGATGACTTCTCTATTGCGTTAGTCATCACTTTTGCTTTAATTTGATGTTGGCTGTATCGAATTCTGTGATTTGGGTGACGATAAGGTATTCGAGATGTTTGTGGACCCATGTAGAAACTTTAATTGTTTGTGATTCTTGTGATTTACTAATTGATAATAAATCTAAGGATTTTTTTAACTTCTCATTTTTTAATTTTTTTATTTGTTCAGTCAACCCTTGATTCAAAATTTTAAGCGAGAATTTTCTTCATTTTTTTGTAATAGTGTCTTATTGAAATCATTTTGGAGATCCACTTCCTTTTGGTGGAATTCCTCTTGGCTTTCCTCTTGTGATCTGTTTTCCCTTTTTAATTTCTTAATCTATGCAATCAAGTATTGACTATGATTCTTGAAACGAGTAATTTCTTCATCCTTACTAGCGACGATTTTTTCCACTTCTTTCTGCTTCTTTTGTTCTAACTTCTGATTACCCAGTGAAATCATCTCTGATATATCCTAGAATTCTTTAGATGCTAGAGGTTCTATTTGTGACTTCATTGTAATATCTTGAAATGCAATTCTCTTTCGCTTATAGGAAAATGTCAGAAACTTCTTTTCGACATTTAAGATGAAAGTCCCCAATGTTTTTATCCAGGGTAAACCCAAAATTATGTCACCGTCAAAGCTTCACAAGGAACTAGTAATGAATTTCGATGTGATCATATAATCTCCAACACTTAGTTGTAAGCCACTTATATCAGTTGGTTTTTTGTCCAAAAAGTCTAGCTCTTCTCTTATATTTGACTCAGAAATCACTAAATGGTTAGCGAATTCAGTTTAAGATAATTATTTCTTTTTACAAGTGCGATAGAAATGGTGATATCCTTCCCTGCAAGTGTCCCTTTAATTCTAAATAATATTGCAACATTTTTTTGTAAGGTGATAGGAAAATTTTGCTTCTTTTTAATATTAAAATCCATATTCTTGAGTTTTCTTTGAAGTTTAATCAATATCTCCTTCTTTTTTTCCAATAGTTTGTAAAAATGTCAGTATATTGGGTGGTTGGGAGGAATGGGTGTTACCTTCCCCACCTAAGTTCAAATCCCACTTGCTTTTTAGTAGCAATTATTATGCACCCTTTTTATCTTTTTTTTTCCCTTAAGTTTTGTAAAATGTGAGTAGATTGGGTGGTTGGGAGGAATGATTGTTACATTCCCCACCTAAGTTCAAATCTCACTTGCTCTTTACTAGTAATTATTTTGCACTTTTATATTCAAACTCAAACCCACTTTAATAAACGAGGTGTGGTTTCACTTTTACCCTCTCTCTTTTTTTTCCTTTTACTTTTATCTTTTCTTTGTCTTAACTTTTTTTTTCCCCTTTTTTTTACGTTTTTCTTTTTCTTTTGGACAATGTACAATATTTTAGGGAAGCCCTAAAATAAGGCTATAAGTAAAAAATCAGACAAGGTCTGAGAATTAAGGCCAAAGGCCGGGATCTAGCCAACGAGGCTCTGATACCACTTGAAGCGAATAATTATTCGCTTACACAAATAATATTACCAAAAGACTTGGAATATTAAATAAGCCATAATAATATATAAATTGATGATAGAATAGATATGATGATAGATTACAAAGTGAGTGCCATATATATATTAATCGTAAAGACACTTTGGATACTATCCATGAAAGGATGCGTCATTTTAGAATTGTTTACTAATAACTATTTATTAATTATTAATATCAATATGTATTGATATTAATAATTAATATTGATATTTAATAGTTATTATTAATTATATAATAGTTATTTAGTTATTATTTATTATATATATTTTTGTTCATTACAGTCGTACACTCACACAGGAGGGTGTTGAGGTTTAGCTGGGATTTGCCCAGTGATTTTGCCGGGTACTGCATTCACCAAGTTTGGGTGAATTTGCAGTGATTGTAAAAGTTCCATATTTTCTCATAATAAAATCTATATCTGACTGCTGCATCAGTTTTCACATCTTGGGTTTTTCCGGGGGTTTCCATACCCAAAATAATAGTGTCAATATTATGATGTGATGTTGTGATTTATTTCTCAGTTTTATATTCCACTGCATACTATAAAAGATATTCATGTGTGGTTATTAGTTGATATTTTGCATGCACTGTTTAGCCCTAGTTGAATATTAAAGGAAACTTTACAAGGTATTAGAGCTCTGGTGAGTTGAAGTCAAGAGATTTGCAACAACAGTGATAGATTGGGGGTAGATCTATAAGAAGACACAAACCTAGACATCTAGATCTAGGATTTGATAGGTACACTTCACTATGGCCGTGCAGTTGAGAGTTGAGGATAGACTCCAGGGTGCTCAGAAATTTCCTACATGGAAAGAAAGGATCACAAGGATCCTAGACATTAGTGATGCAGAGGAGAACATTGACTCCATGAAGGTTGCACCCACAGATCCGATAGATTTAGCAGCTTGGAAGAAGATTTATTCAGAGCCATGCTGATTATCATGGATGGAGTGAAGGACGATATAGTCCCTCACCTTTCTGGTAAGAGGATTGTAGTAGAGTTGTGGACGACTTTGGAGAGTCTGTACCAAAGCAAGAACGAGAACCAGAATATGGTGTTGCAAGAGAGGATGCGCATCACCAAGATGGCCAAGGGAGAAGGAGTGGTACCTTATCTCACGAGGCTCACACAGATCAGGGATGAGCTTGGAGCTGTTGGATATAAGACAATGGATGAGGAGTTAGTTCAGATAGCCCTCAATGGCTTCTCTAAGCCATGGGACACCTTTGTCAAAGGTGTTGTGGCTAGGGAGAATCTCCCTGATTGGCAGAGACTATGGGATGAATTTGTGCAGGAGGAGAGCCGCATGGGTCAAGGATCAGGCTCATCCTGTAGTGCCCCATAGACTGTGGATGAGGAGGCACTAGCCCTTATAAGGAAGAGAAAGGGGAAGGAAAAGAGGAATAAGGATGGTAAGAAGAACCTTGACATATCAAAGGTCAGGTGTTTTATCTACCACAAGCAGGAAAACTTTGCCTCCCAATGCCCAGATAGGAAGAAGAGGAGTAACACTCAGATGGCTAGATCTGCAGATGTGGATGAGTTCAGCAAGAACTTCGATGAGGAGTTTTTCTTGATAGCTTGCATGGAAAGCACCACAGGGAGAAACATATGGTACATTGACAGTGGAGCATCTAGTCACATGACTGGACAAAAGAGATTCTTTAGAGACTTGGAGGAGGGTGTAATAGGGATCCACGTTGAGCTGGGTGATGATGCGTGGTATCAGGCACAGGGAGTTGGCACTGTTTCATTTGAGAGGGAGTCCGAAAAACCCCTCAGTTTTTCTAATGTGTTATATGTTCCAGGACTAACCAAGAACCTTATATCAGTCTCCGCTCTAGAGGACAAGGGATATTAGGTGAAGTTTCGTGACCATAGAGTGTATATCAGGCCCAAGGGGTCAGATAGGAGCTTAGATCGGGTGATTGGTAGAAGGAGTAGGAAAGTGTATAGATTACACTTTGAGCCTGCAAAGGCTCTAGTCAGCAGCATCATCAATAGTCAGGGTGAGTTGTGGCATAGGAGGATGGCACACTTACACCATGGAGAATTGAAGCATTTGAGACAGGTAGTCATTGGAGTTCCTCAGGTATAGGAGGAAAAGCATAAACACTGCAAGGTTTGTGATTTGGGGAAGAACATTAGGAAGCCTTTCCCACAGAGTGAGCACAAGTCTAAGGAGCCCTTGGACTTGGCGCATTCGGATGTATGCGGACCTCTGAGTGTCCATTCATTCAGTGGTTACAGTTACTGCATAACCTTTATTGATGACTATTCCAGGAAAACTTGGATCTATTTCTTGAAGGCCAAGTGAGAGGTCTTTGATAGGTTCCGAGAGTTCAAGACTCTTGTGGAGAACCAAACAGGAAAGAATATTTGAGTGTTGAGGATAGAAAACGGGGGTGAGTACACTTCCAATGAGTTCATGGAGTATTTTTCGGTTGAGGGGATCATCAAGAAGGAGCGCACTGTGCCCCATACCCCACAACAAAATGGAGTTGAAGAGCGAAAGAACATGACTATGGTTGGAGCAGCCAAGGCCATTCTATTTGAGTAGGGATTACCACTATTCCTCTGGGCCGAGGCATTTATGATTACAGTATACATTCAGAATAGGTGTCCCCACACAACCTTGGGGAGGAAGACACCAGAGGAGGTATTCACAGGCACTAGGTCAGATGTGAGTCACATTGACAGATTCGGCAATGTCTGTTATTGTCATGTTCATGCTGACAATAGGAAGAAGCTGGACCCTTCTGGAGAGAAGGGGTTACTTGTTGGTTATCGTGAGATTTTGAAGCCATATAGAGTTTACATTCCTGCTTGTAGGACGATCATTGTGAGTAGGGATTTCCGGTTCGATGAGGACAGGGCCTTGTGAAGATCTCTGGACTTACCAGCAGAGCAACAACCAACACAGGAGTTGGGAGTCAAGTTGGAGGAGACATATGTATAGGTATGGGTACAGACATAGAGCACAGGTTATAGTGGTCAGAGGGAGTCAGGTGGACATGATCCTTCAGTCATTGACTTGAAGGATGAGCTGTAGAAGGAGATGGATATCCAGCAGCTACAGTAGGTTGACACTAGGCCAAGGCCTAAGTGGTTTAGATCCACAGTGCAAGATTCCAGGCAAGTAGATCCTACACAGACATCTTTTAGACAGATTGTACCACCAGAGAGGCTTAGTTATAAGGCACATATGACAGATTTGATTAACTCTGAACCTTCTAGCTTCGAGGAGGCTGCACAACATGATGTGTGGCAGGAAGCTATTGTTGAGGAGTATGACTCCATTATGAAAAACCATGTATGGGAGGTTGTGTCAAGGCCACAAGGGAAAAAGGTGGTGGGATCCAGATGGATCTAAAAGGTGAAGCATGTAGTAGGCAGAATCATGGAGAATTACAAGGTGCGCTTCATGGCAAAGGGGTTTTCATAGAAGGAGGGTATTGATTATGAGGAGACCTTCTCCCTTGTTGCTAGGTATTTTTCCATTCAGACCATTATCGCACTAACAACTGAGATGGGTTGGCGTGTCCATCAAATGGATATCAAGACTGCCTTCCTCAATGGAGTGATTGAGGAGTAGGTGTATATTGAGCAACCAGAGGGGTTTGATGTGGAGAACAGCGAGACACAGGTATGCAGACTGCATTGAGCTCTTTATGGGCTCAAGTAGGCACCTCGAGTATGGTACTTGAGGATTGACATCTATCTATGGGAGATGGGATTTCAGCAGAGTGAGGCTGACCACAACCTGTACCTCTTGACAGGTGAGGTGCCTATCATACTGGTATTATATGTGGATGATCTATTTTTGACAGGAGATGAGAGGTTTATTGGAGACTGTAAGTCCATCCTTGCAGTGGAGTTTGAGATGAAAGACCTTGGGCTGATGCATTACTTTTTGGGCTTGGAGGTTTGGTAGAGAGATGGATGCTTCTTCATCGGACAGGGGAAGTATGGAGTAGAGATCCTGAAGAGATTCAAGATGGAGGACTGCAAGCCTATGGCAATACCTCTAGTTTCTAACTGGAGGAGTATTGATGCATCAGGATCAGACGGATTTGATCCAAAACTTGTATCACCAGCTCATCGAATCACTTATGTATTTGGTTAACACTTGACTAGACATCACCTTTGCAGTCAACTATTGGAGTCAGTTCATGGTGGGCTCTCAGAGAGTGCATTGGACAGCTGTGAAGCACATACTTCGCTACATTAGAGGTATAGTGGAGTATGGATTGGTTTATGAGCGTAGGGGGAGTGTACAGTTAGCAGGTTTCATAGATGCTGACTGGGCATGGTGTGTAGAGGATCGAAAGAGTACTTCAGGTTGTTGTTTCAACATTGGATCAGGGGTTGTCTCTTGGTTCAACAAGGAGTAGAATTCAGTTGCATTGAGCTCGGTAGAGGATGAGTACATGGCAGCCATCATGACTACTTGTGATGGTATGTGGCTGAGGAAGTTACTTGTAGGGTTTTTCGAGTGTAAGCTAGAGGCTACAGTAGTTCACTGTGAAAATCAGAGTGGCATCAGGCTATCTGAGAATCCAGTGTTCCATTACCAGAGTAAACACATAGACATCAAATACCACTTCTTGAGGGATTGTGTTCAGAGGGGAACCATTTAGTTGGAGTACATACAAACAGATGAGTAGGTGGTGGGAATTTTCACCAAGGCACTTTGCAGACAAAGTTTTGTGAAGTTCAAGAATAAGTTGGGGTTGCTACCGAATCCCTTCCTCGTTGAGAGGGAGTGTTAAACTAGTAGCAACAAGGAAGAGCTTCCTACATGCATGTGTTCTTGCATGCAAAAGACTTAAATTAGGAAACAAGTTGTATTTAATTTACTTTTCCTAAATTTACTTTGGAAAATAAATTAAAATGATCTAAATTAACTTTAGTGAACCACTAGTTAAAGTGAAAGTGAAATTAGGGTTTTCGCTTTACCTAAAGTTATAAAGAGAGATAAATTGGTGGAGAGAACAAACACACTTGTATTCCGACAGAGACAGGATACAGATAAGGAGAGAAAGTCATACATAGGATTTAGTTGAGAAGACGGAGGAGCGAGCAGCAGGATCATCGAGCTTTGTACAGCTGGGCCGTACACTCACTCAGGAGGGTGTTGAGGTTTAGCTGGGATTTGCCTAGTGATACTGTCGGGTACTGCATTCATTAGGTTTGGGTGAATTTGCAGTGATTGTAAAAGTTCCATATTTTCTCATAATAAAATCTATATCTGACTCCTGCACCAGTTTTCCCATCTTGGGTTTTTCCGGGGGTTTCCATACCCAAAATAATAGTGTCAATATTGTGATTTGATGTTGTGATTTATTTCTCAGTTTTATATTCCTTTGCATACTATAAAAGATATTCATGTGTGGTTATCCGTTGATATTTTGCATGCATTGTTTAGCCCTAGTTGAATATTAAAGGAAAATTTACAAATAGGACTATCATCTAACTATTACAGTCAAAGCATAATTCAGATGCTAAATAAACAGAGCTTTCAACAGGTTCAAAACACATTAAAAACACTGAAATCAAAATGACTAATTGGATGACAGACTGAACTGTAGGTCTGAAAGGGGTGTCTGAATAAAAGTTTAAACAGGCTGTCCGAATGATAGTCTGCACAACTAAAATCACAGAAAATAACCTAAATGATCTAATCTTTAGCTGAATTTATGCACATGTAAATACAATGCAGAGAGGTAGTAAATAAACCTACTTAATAATCAAGTTTAACAACGAAACAATATTAAACTAATTTATAAAAAGAAATCATTGCATATTAAGAAACAAACTGAAATTTAACTTGAATGAATTTATAACAGAAAGGAAATGAGCATAATTGAATCTTTTCTAACTTGATAAAATAAATATATTCTATTTACTTGCTAATAAAACTGAACAGTAAAGCTGGAAATGAAATGACCGAAAGCAAATTGAAAGCAAACTATGCGTGCAACTAGCTATTTAACTTTAGAAATAAAATGCATTACAGGAAGCAAATGAAATAAATGTTTACATAATTTAATAACAGAAACACACTAGAAATTTAGACTAACTACAAAAGAAAAGGTAACGAAACTACACAACAAAGAAACCTCTGGTTGATGAGGGGCCCTCTCAGCAATCAGGGGTGATGCCTGGCTAAGGCTTACGTGAACGCAATCATAAACAACAGAACATACAACTTCTATTAAAAATAAGGAACAGATTTACAACGTGCTTAAGAACGACGAATCACATGCATAAACTGGTTAAACTGCTCTCTAACTGAGCTCTCATGTAGTTGCTAATATATATATTGTTTACAGAGATGAGCAAGTCGACCCTTTAGTGGTCGACTGCTCTCTAAATTTAGTCAACCATTATGACCATTAACTGATCAAATGCCAATGCACAACATTCTCCCTCTCCTTTGCGCATAGGCTAGCGTGGCTGGTGGAGTGGTATCAAGTAAAGGAGAGCACGCCGACGAGTCTTCTAGAACGAGAATCGTGCTATCATCCAAACGCATGGACTGGTGGTGTGGTGTCAAGCAAAGGCAACATGATGGTGAGTCTTCTAGAACAAGGGCTTCTCCATCACCTAGACGTGTGGATGGTAAACAGTTGCAAGCCATTCCAATGTTTTAATTCTTGGAATATGTTATCAACAGTGCATAGTTCGGTTAGTGATCTGGATGGTAAGTTGGACAATGAGCTGGATATGCTCTACGCATATCTAGCTGAACGCGTGTCTCTTTGTTAACTTGTCAAAAGATTATATAACCTGCAAACAATTATACACATAAATTAATATATCAAACGCGCTTCAAACAATGTCAATTTTAATCAATGAAATCGTAAAAATGATAATGATAAACGAATTTTACATAAACCTTAAATTCATTCATACCTAGGGCTGAATAGTGAGCTGCATGACAGAAAATATGCAAAAAGATGACAAAACATATGTTTAAATGCATAATTTAACTGTCGAAAATGATGACAAAACTGGGATCAACATTCACCTAAATCGGAGAAATGCCAGGTCCCACTGAGCAAAAAGAAAGATAACTTAGGAAGAAGGAGGAGTTGCGCTAGCAGCTGCCTTCGACGTGGCAGATGAAGGAGGTGATTTAAACTTTAGTCTTCTGGATTGTGCTTTCAAAATAACATGTATTTCTTGTCAAACGTTGTATGAAGATTTAATGGCTTTGTTGAGTTCTTCAAAATTCTTAATTTGATAACTCTCAGGTTCGAAACAATTCGTCATTGTTCAATAGTTATGATACAGGATCTTTTTGTAGAGGGTGTACGAAGAAAATGGCTAAAACATCTCTACAAAAATAATGAAAATTATGGAATAGAAAGAAGTTTGGCATGTTTAAGAGATCACACTATCATAGCGAACCTTGAGACGTGTGCCATTAACGAGCATATGCACTAATGGGTGAATTCATAAGGTTTGTAATTAGTTCAACCATGTCCAAAGTAAAATTTTGGACAGGTTGAATGTATGACATGAAGGCATAAATCACATTTTCAATAACCTTGATAAATAAGAAGATCGATCATTTGATAGATTACATGCATGATTGGGTAAGAGGATAGGATTTCCAGTAGTGAAATGATGACTAAAAATCTTTTAAGGTCAAAGCGTCCACATGGAGGTAAAAACTATTTTCCAAAAATACAAAATTTGGTTAGCAAATTTTAATCATAAGTGTTTTAATATCACAATGTTTTATTCAGATCGTCATTTGGTATTTCATTTGGACCTTCATTAGATCCTTCATATAGTCCTCCATATTGATTGTTCTGTAAAAATATGCTTCATGCTATAACCAAGTTCCACTTCTTACATTATCCCGAAAACACTTATCATTTGTCAGAGATAAATAGATCTATCATAAATAATGAAAAATAAAAATAGTCTAATCTTTCCTAATCCTCCCCCAAACCAAAAATATGGCGTGTCCTCAAGCCATACAAAAAAGAAAAATTTATTGTTCCAGATAATAAAATAAAAATTTCTATCATGCTGTTATAATTTTGTAAGAAAAAGGAAAACTAACTAGTAAATGGAAATGATTCAGATATGTATATTCATGAAAAATATAACAGTGCTTAGAAAGACCACTTGAATGATGATAATATAACCAAAAGAATGCCATAGGAAAAGCTAGTCATCCATGCCTCATTTTAAAGATATCTTGTCATCACAAAATATTTTAAGTTTACCCCGGAGTGTGTGGGATTTAGAGCTATGGGTCCCATTTCTAGGATAATGACATCCTAGGTATTTGTTGAATTAGATGGCCGGGTCCAAGCCCAACTTACAACCATTCTCAAATGACATTATAAACAATTGGCCTTGACATATTTATTCATAAATTCTAAATTTTTTTCTTTATATTATCATTGTTCTGCGAACTATGTGCATAGTGGTGCATTAACTAGATCCCTTTTACCCGGTATTGCCCCACTGCCAGCAGGCCTGTTGTTCAGTACCCCAACAGGTTTACCTTGGTACCATGCAAGTATAGTCTTGCTGCCAGTGAGCCTATTTAGTACACCGATGGGTTTACTTGAATTTTATCGAGCGTCCTTGTTTTAAGTTATTACTTAGCATTGACCCACTACCAGCAATCTTATTCAATACCCTGACGGGTTTGCCTTGTATAATGATATTAAACATATGGAAGCCGATTGGTACTAGAGCGTGTTAAGCCCTGCTAAACACATAATTCAATTTTTGTAAAGTAACCTTATAAGTAACTTTTCATTTAAAGTTGTTCTTTGTTGTTACAATCCTTCTTCATAAGAGACAAGTAATGTTCCCCACAGACAAAAAATCCACTTACTCTCGAGTTATTACCAAAATACTCGAGAGACAAGTTTTGATAACAAGTATAGGATGAACTAGTAATCCATAGGTGTGAGATAAGATTGTGAAAAATATAATAATGGAAGTAGGTCTGTCAAGCAACTGTTCAAAAGAGAACTTCAGAAATATACATGTCTGAATCAAAATACCAAAAACCATATGAATCATAGAGAAGCTGGTTAAGAATGATATATAGAGGATTGTTTTTTTGTATTGTCACTATAAGCTGCAAATTATAAAAGTAACCCAAGAAAGGTTAAGATACCTGATGAGTGTTTTAGCGTACTTCCCTTTTCCAAATAATACTCCATGAGCTGCTTATAGAGATAAAGTACTTGTAATCAAACTGCAAAACCACTTGTTAGATGATTCAATTTATTCATGAAAACATATATAACATTATAAAAATAAAGAGTCCCTTGTAAGCAATTTGTCATAAATGACTCTTATTTATTCAAAGAAACAAACACATATTTACATATATACAAGTGATGATAACCCAAAATACTTTTTAAGGATAAGGAGGAGGAGGAATAACTTCCCCTTCAACTAATTCCATTTCCCTCTGCTACAAAACATTCTATATGAAATCATGTTTAGATATTGGTTGGTGATAAAGTCTAAGTTTGTGTCCATTTACTACAAAGGAAACCTGTGAACCATCAATTGTCTTAATTTCTACTGACCCATTGTCAAAAGCTGTAACTACTTCATATGGGCCCATCCAACGAGTAGTTAACTTTCCCTTAAAATTTTTAAATAGTGAGTCGAATAGTAGTTCCCAATCTCCAGTATTAAATTGCTTTTGCTTAATAAATTTATCATGCCATGTCTTCTGTTGATTCTGTATTAGCATGGTTCTTTGGAGTGCATCTTGTCTAATTTCATCAAACTCATTAATCTGTAATACTCGTTGTTTCTGTGCTTCATCGAAATCCATGCCTAATTGTGCTGCCATATGAAAGGTCTTAACTTGAAATTCAATAGGTAAAAGGACTTGTTTCCCATACACTAACTCATAGGGGGTATGTCTGGTAGTGTTTCTCCATGTTATCCTATAGGCCCATAAGGCCTCCGGGAGTATATCTACCCAATCCTTATGATGTAAGTGAATGGTTTTGATTAAAATGGGTTCTAATACTTTATTGGTTGATTCTACCTGGCCATTAGCCCGAGGGTGATAAGTTGAAGATTTTCAATGTCGGATGCCATATTCCGTAGTGAGTTCTTTCATTATTTTGGAAGTGAATTGAGTACCTGGGTATGTGACAATTTCTCTAGGTACATCAAATCGGGTGAATATTTCTTCATATATAAATTCTACCAATTATTTCTTTGTAGCCCTAAACAAAGATTTAGCTTCTACCCATTTGGTGACATAATACGTGAAAACCAGGAAATACTTCTGTTTATGAGACATGGGAGAAATTGGTCCTACAAAATCAAGAGTCCATTTCTCGAAAGGCTCAATCATGACCTGAGGTTGTAAGGGAATTTGATCAGATGACGTAGGCCTACCCATTCTTTGGCAACTATCACATCCTTTAACATACTTGGCAGCATCCTTGAAAATATGTTTCTAGAAATAACCAGAGTGTAGCACTTTGTATGCTATTCGCCTATCATAAAAATGTCCTGCACATGGTCCATTATGGCATGCATGGAGGATGTCTGTCATTTCATCCTCCCACACACATCATCGAATAATAGGATTTGGACTGGTGCAGAAGAGGTCAT
Source organism: Pseudotsuga menziesii (assembly GCA_001517045.1). Taxonomy (NCBI): domain Eukaryota; kingdom Viridiplantae; phylum Streptophyta; class Pinopsida; order Pinales; family Pinaceae; genus Pseudotsuga; species Pseudotsuga menziesii. Next base: position 376,549 of record LPNX010522671.1, on the reverse strand, counting down.
TATCAACCCAAGAATAATTAGAACTTTGTATTATAATACGACACTTCTCGTGTGGGGACAAATGGTTTGGTAATTTCCCAGTTGCTAAATAATTGGAAATATCTGCAAACCAAGGGGTTGAACAGACACAACAAACAAATGTTCATTATGAAAAGTGTCATCAATGGGTTTAGCACCATCATCATGTTGAATGCGAGAGAGGAAATATGCTCCTAGATTTTTTTTACCAGGTCGGTCAATGATGGTGATGTTAAACTCTTGTAATAGAAGAAGCCACCGGGTCACTCTACCGTTGGTAATTGGTTTATTCATTAAAAATCTAATGGCAGAGTGATCGGTATGCACAAAAACTTCGTAACCCATAATGTAATGGCGAAATTTATTAATAGAATAAACTATTGTCAAAAATTCCTTTTCAGTAACAGTGTAATTCAGTTCGGCAGGAGTCAAATTTTTGCTAATAAAATAAATGGCATAAGGTGCTTGTCCCTCTTTTTGGCCCAGGACTCCTCCTATGGCTGTATCAAAGGCATCGGTGGATATATGAAAAGGAAGGGACCAATCGGGACCCTTAAGTATTGGTGCCACCGATAGTTTAGCTTTTAAAATTTCAAAAGCATTTTGACAAGATTCTGTCCAGTGGAATTCTACATCCTTTATAAGCAATTTAAACATCAATGCAGCTATTTTAGTAAAATTTTCAATAAAGCGGCAGTAATAGCCTGCATGACTAAGAAATATTCTTGCCTCCTTTTGAGTTTTTGGAGAGGGAAGGCCAATAATTACTTCGATCTTAGAAGGATCTACCTTAAACCTTGGGAGGAAACATGGTGTCCTTAAACTATACCTTCTGTCAGTAACATTTTACATTTTTCATGACTAAGGGATAAATTCATTTCTTGACATCAGATCAGGACCTTTTTGAGGTTGTCAAGAGCTTCTTGAAAGGTATTTCCATAGGATGTAAAATCATCCATGTATACCTCCACATAGTCATGCATAAGATCATAAAAAATTCCTAAGACTGCTCGCTGAAAAGTGGCAGGTGCATTACGTAAGCTAAATGGAAAAACTCTATAAGCATATGTTCCCTAAGGGCACGTAAAAGTGGTATTGTCTTGATCTTCAGGTGCTATTAAAATCTGGTTATATCCACTATATCCATCAAGAAAGGAAAAATATTGTTTACCTAACAGGGTATCTAACACTTGATCAATAAAAGGTAAAAGAAAGTAGTCTTTGAGTGTAGCTTTGTTTATATCTCTAAAATCAACACAAATGGACCATTTTCCTGTGACTTTCTTTGGGACTACCACTAGAGGAGAAATCCATTTACTATCAGAGATAGGATAGATGAAACCAACATTGAGGATTTTTTGTAATTCTTCTTTTACTATATCCTTTAGAGTAGGATTCATCCTCCTATGAGGTTGCCTTACAGGTGAAATGTTTGGATCCATATAAATATGGTGAATACAGGTGTCAAGGTGTATACCCTTCAAATCAGTGTATTCCCATGAAAATGCTCCAGCTTGTTTTTTAAGAACCTCAAGCAGATGTGCTTGTTGATTTTCACTTAACCCTGCGTTTATATGTAGAAATTTTTCAGGGCCAACTTCACAAGGTATGGTATAGGGTCCTATATTCTCTTCAATTGTGAAGATAGAAGGTGTCTTCATAAATGTTGAGAGAGCCATATTCTCTTGGAACTCGTCTCCAAAAATCTGATGGAATTGAGCAAAAGACTGAGGAAAATCTATACAAGTTGTTGAAGAAACAAACTGATTTAATACATTCTCAGTGGTCTACTCCTGAAGTTCCTAGGAGAAATCACTAGGGAGGGATAGGTCATCAAAGTCCTTGTCCCTGAAAGAACAATTTAACCACCATGAGTTTTCAGTTATTGGTTGTCCTGGGGGGTATAAAATAAGTCTCTGTGTAGAAAACCCGTTGGAAATAGTCATCTCTCCATCCCTACATCCTATAAAATCATTTGTAGTAGCTAACCACGGTCTTCCCAAGATGATAGGATGCCCTTTCGAAGGATCCTTTGATTCTACGATCATAAAGTCGACAAGGTATTCCGATGAAGCTACTGATACAATAATGTCATCCAGGACTCCAACAGGTTTTACCGTATTACGGTATGCTAGTTCTAGGATGGAAGGGGTAGGTCAGAGAAATTGTCCTAACTGTAAAACTTTTAAGATTGCGGTGGTCATCATGTTGATAGCAGATCCTAAATCGATTAATGTATTTTCTATGGCGGTATTGTTTATAATTACAGTCGCTACTGGGGCTCCTGGATTTGTATATTTTGCAATCCGGGACTGATCTGTCATACATTCAGACCTCTCTCCTATAACATGAATTGTGAGAGGGTCCTTTTGCTTCTTCCCTAGGCATTTAATGCATAGTTCCTTTATTACCTTGTTGTAGATTGGTATGTCCTTGATAGCTTGTAATAGAGGAATTTTGACACAGATATTCTTTAATTCATTCAAAATGTCATACTCAGGATGAACTACAGGTTTTTCTATTACTATTCTTTCTGGAAATGGAGGATCTGTTTGCTCCTGAATGGGTTCTTGCGGAGGATGGGTGTGTACTGGAATCTTTGGAATGTTCACATTCTCTAAAATGACAACATTCATGGGTTCATTTGAATCATCTTCTTCTTCATTTTCCTCATGAATGATGACTCGTGACTTGGGTATGTCATTCACAACTATTCCAGATCATAATTGAATCTCATGTACAGGTACAGTCGAAATAAGGTACGATGGAAGAGTTTGCAACTCAATGCTATTAAGAGCTTGAGTTGGTTTATTATTTGGGTTAGGTATCGGTTGTGCAGGTAATAATGTCGGTCATGGGGGATTTATATTTTGAAAGTGACGAGGTTGTTGTGCAATGAGAGGAACTAGAGGCACAAATCCAAGCGAAATTTGTTGGAAATTTGTTTGGTGCTAAGGATAAGGATGATTAGGTGAAGAGATAGGTTGTGATTGAGGGTATGGTTGTCCTATCCATCCTTGTGACGAATATTTATGCTGTGGAAATTGAGGAGGAGGGTATTGAGGTGGCCAATTCTACCAACTTAAATTGTTCTATTGTTGAGGTGGTTGATATAGAGGATAATAGAGTGGGGTTGTGGTGCAAAATTTTGGTATGTTGGTTGGTCTCTAGGTTGCCAAGGAGGCCTCCTAGATGTTTCACCTACATCTCCACTCTTATAGATGGCTTGAAAACTAGGCAAGGATGGGCAATTATCTATTGGATTCTGTTCTGTACAGATGTGACATACAAAGACGTTGTTTAATGGGCATTCCCTTGGGTGATGTTTGGTCCTACATCTTGGATAAAAAATGCTCATTGCTACTTGTTCTTCATCCTGCCTTTTCTTTGCTTGTAAAGCATCTATGGTTGAGAACCCATTGATCCTAAGATATCATTTTTTAAATTCTCCAATAGGTTTCCTAACTCTATCCTTGTAACTCCACTTGAACTGGGAATGTTTCCTCTTACATTTCTACTATAAGGCTCTCAAAATTTTTTCCCAACTTCCCCCCTACTTCTAGAATAATTTTTACACATCTCACTGATTTGTGCAAAGGTTTTATGAGAAATATTGCCGGATTCCATGAGATTAAGAATTTCTATCAAGTCCTCAGAGATCCCTTTAAGGAAAAGTGTACGTACTGTATCTTCTCGGAGGTCACTATATTTTGATTTATGTAGTGTATAAACAAACCTTTCGAGATAATCCTCTAGGATTTCGTCTTCAAGTTGTTGTATCTTGAATATATCACGTCGAGAGTCCTTAGGTTTGCAATACTCTTGATATTTTTGCAAAAATGAGGTTTTCATATCATCCCAAGTCCTGATAGTGGATTCGCCTAATCCCATGAACCATCTCAAGGAATAATATTTTAGTGTAGCGGGAAAGAGTTTTAGTTTGTGAGCATCTTGTAGATAATTATATCTCCTACAAAGGATATCGAACTCAAATAGAAATGTGTCCGGGTCCTCATTACTTTTTTCATAGAAAGTCGGTAAGGAGGAATGAGGGATGTTTTTCATAGTTACATCATGTATAGTGTCTAAAATAGGAAACCTGAAGGTAGCCTCTGTTCTTTTTTCCCCTAATCCTTCATCATGATCTTCGCTTTCTCCCTGTGTCTCCATATAGGTTGGTTTTTTAACGTAAATATACCTAGGAGGCTCCTTTCGAGGTGATAGTGGGGCGTCCCAACGTTCTTTTTCAGGAGAGATATTCCTCTGATCAACCGTGTTTTTATTGAATCCTAGAGGGAGAGTAGGTTCTACTATGGATGTTTCAGATTGTGAGATAACTAGATCTACGGAGTTTCCAAATAGAGCTTTTACCTGGTCAAGATCAACAAAGTCAATGAAATTCAGATCTCCTACTAGTGAAAAAGTTGTATTATTTGGATTCAATACTAGTGGCGCGTTAGAGGTTCCTAGTGGCTGATCCTCTTGAACTTCCTCAAGGATGAGGTCCTTAGGACCTCCTTCCAAGTTTGCTTCTCCTTCTATGGCTTTCATTAGTAATATCTACCGAGAGAGTCTCCTTAGGTTTCAGGGTAGGACTACTTCCTCCAGGTGTCTTTCGATACCTTTTTGCTGAGTTAGTGGTTGGGGTATTACGTCCCCTGTAAAATTTAGTAAGAATTTCAATAAGTTTTCTTGTCTTAACAAATCTACCCTGAGAATCTCTCAGTCTGCTCATGAAAAACTTAAATTAAAGAAAAACTTATGTTACTACTATTGATTTGGGGGCGCCTGTCATAACAGATGTGCAGGTTCTTACCTCTCATCTTCCTGCTCCCTCGCCACCAGCCTATTACTAAACTTCATAAATAATTCTATATATTCTACCTTACAGAACAAATCTCCAGCAATGATGCCAAAATGTTGGGTGTCATATCATCTAGATTAATTTACCTAATATTTAATTATCGATTGGGGTTGGTAGGCTTAGAGTTGACACACAATATATGCGAAGGTATAGGGATTCCTATGGTGTCATGGAAATATTTTAACAAACAAAAGATCAAAAGATCTTTCGAAATGAAAAACCCAGTCAAACTCCTAAGAATTCAACTATTAAGGTAATTGAATCGGAACAGAATACTAAACCAAATGATTGATAATTTATTTTATAAGCAAAGAACTTTAGACTAAAAATGATACTATCAACAACTAACTTTTCAAGTGAAAGACTAGGATGCAAGGAAGACCTAATTTATAAGTAAGTAGAAAAATTAATAAAGGAAACAAGTAGAAAACTTAATAAAAAGAAACAAGTAGAAATCTTAATAGGAATGACTTTGAAAAGAAGCAAGTAGAAAACTTAATAGGAATGATTTTGAATTCTATCCTACAAGTCTCTTTCGGTAATCACATAATGAAAAAGGAACAATCTACAAAGTACTAGTATGTTTTCCTAAGGATAACACATCTAATACTAATTTTTACATGCAAATGGATAAATCAATCCAAAGGCATGATTACAAAGTAGTACAACAATATTAATTAAAGGAATCATAAAAAAGTAAAAGAAACAAAACATAACAAAGCTCAAAACATGTTCAAAATGAGAGGATAAAACTTTAATAAATAATCTAAAATAATCTAACTTTAGTATTAATGTTACATAGGATTGTCATCTAACTATTACAGTCAAAGCATAGTTTAGATACTAAAGAAACAGAGCTTTGAACAGGTTCAAAACACATTAAAAACACTAAAAATGAAACGACGAACTGGATGACAGACTGAACTGCAGGTCTGAAAGGGGTGTCTGAATAACAGTTTAAACAGTTTGTTTGAATGACAGTTTGCACAACTAAAATCATAGAAAATAACCTAAATGATCTAATCTTCAGCTGAATTTGTGCACATGTAAATACAATGCAGAGAGGTAGTAAATAAACCTACTTAATAATCAAGTTTAACAACAAAACAATCTTAAACTAATTTATAAAAAGAAATCATTGCCTATTAAGAAACAAACTGAAATTTAACTTGAATGAATTTATAACAGAAAGGAAATGAGCAGAATTGAATCTATTCTAACTTGATAAAAGCAATCTATTCTATCTACTTGCATATAAAACTGAACAGTAAAGTTGTAAATGAAATGACTGAAAGTAAATTGAAAGAAAACTATGCACGCAACTAGCTATTTAAATTTAGAAATAAAATACATTACAGGAATCAAATGAAATAAATGTTTACAGTAATTTAATAACAGAAACAAACTAGAAATTTAGACTAACTACAAAAGAAAAGGTAACAAAACTACACAAGAAAAGAAATCTCTAGTTGATGAGGGGCCCTCTCAGCAATCAGGGGTGATTCCTGCCTAACGCTTACGCGAATGCAATCATAAACAATAGAACATACATCTTCTACTAAAAATAAGGAATATTGTTACAAGGTGCTTAAGAATGACGAATCACATGCATAAACTGGTTAAACTGCTGGCTAACTGAGCTCTCATGTAGAGGCTGAAACATATATTGTTTACAAAGGTGAACAAGTCAACCCTTTAGTGGTTAACTGCTCTCTAAATTTAGTCTACCATTATGATCATTAACTGATCAAACACCAATGTACAACATTCTCCCTCTCCTTCGCGCGTCAACTCTCTTCATCACGTGATGTAGCATAAAGGCTCCTTCTTTAGCATGGTTGGTGGAGTGGTATTAGGCAAAGGAGAGCACGCTGGCGAGTCTTCTAGAATGAGAATCATGCTATCATCCAAACGCGTGGATTGGTGGTGTGGTGTCATGCAAAGGAAACATGATGGCGAGTCTTCTAGAACGAGGGATTCTCCACCCCCTAGACACGTGGACAGTAAACAGCTGCAAGCCGTTCCAACGTTTTAATGCTTGGAATCTATTATCAACTGCGCGTAGTTTGGTTAGCGATCTAGACGATAAGATGGATATGCTCTATGCATATCTAGTTGAATGCGTGTCTGTTTGTTAACTTGTCAAAAGATTATATAACCTGCAAACAAATATACACATAAATTAATATATCAAACACGCTTCAAACAATGCCAATTTTAATTAATAAAATCGTAAAAATGATAATAATGAACGGATTTTACATAAACCTTAAATTCATTCATACCTGGGGCTGAATAGTGATCTGCGTGATAGAAAATATGCAAAAAGATGACAAAACATATGTTTAAATGCATAATTTAATTGCTGAAAATGATGACAAAATTGGGATCAACAGGATGCCATTTTCATCTGACGTTAGATGTTGATGTTACAATATTCAAACATAGTATTATTTCTAGTCGGTATCTACTGCATTTATACTTAGGTGGATTTACCAATTACTTGATCAAATTACTTATATATCATTCAAGGTCCCATGTCAATAAGTAAGGATACCTTAAGGATAAAATAATTGTACTAAATTAGTCTATTTACATAGACTCTCTTATGATTCTACACAAGATATTTTCTCTTTTATCTGCCATTTGTAACTACAACTGGCATCATGATATGACTCGTTATTGTTTCTTGCTTTACTAAGAGATATTGGTTGGATTTTTATGATCTCTCTTCTCATGGAGATCGTATGAGCTAAAATTTCAATCATGGTATGCCTTACAAGTCTACTTTCTTAATTGACATATCAATTAGGTAACCAGGGATATTAGAATAATGCAAAGAGATATACAACATTACATTTAATCTATATGCTCTCCATAAGTTTGACAATTCATTAATACATTGATTAAGGTCATGCCTGGAGAAAACCTACAAGAACATATATAATCCTTTTAAATATTAAGAATTTTTCTCATTAGTATAACCTCTTACAACCATATGAAATTCTTATAAAGATAAAAGGAATTTGAACCATTAACCTATGTTTTTTAGACCAGTATTATACCATTGAAACTATTCTCCTAATGAAAATATGATGTCTTGCTTGATGGACCATATGAATATGATGTGACCCCCATATCCTTAAAATTATAGTTTTTAACCTACAATGTCAACCCTCCATCTTTATAGCTAGTATTGTAGGTATTAATGATGGAAAGGACACCTTTCTAAATCCTACAACACTTGTTATATGAATTAGTGAACCATGACAATCTTGTGGCTAGATCAGAGAAAAATATGGCTATAAAGATCCAAAATTTCATCTAATCTATGCTTAATTATTCCCTGAATTAACCATCATCCCTAACTTAAAATGATTGACACCAAATGAAGTAACATATACTACCTTGAATAATGGACATTGCAAAGGAGGCAAAGTTGTCATTAATCTTGCACTAGTGGAGCATATGAAGGAAACTAAATGGTTGTGATCAACCAAATATTCATACTTACAATCCTTTGATGAATGTATTTCACAAGGAAAATGACTTGATACAAATTATAAGGAGGATGAGAGGGTATACCATGAAATCGACCATGTATATTAGCCTATTGTGGTGGATGACATGAATTAGTTAAATAATGTAATAACCATGGCTTATAATGCATTAATTTTGAGGTTTAATTGTAGAAGGATGGGGGCAGTGAGTTTGTTTCAATGAATTCAAGTGTACTAGTAATCAATTTTAGCTAATTACCACCTAAGGGATGCCATTTTCATCTGAGGTTAGATGTTGAGGTTACACTATCCAAACATAGTATTATTTCTAGTCAGTATCTACTGCATTTATACCTAGGTGGATTTACCGGTTACTTGATCAAATTAATAATAATAATAATCTATTTTTAAGGTCACCACCAAGTGAGACACCAAATTGGTGTATGAGACCCCCTTGTTTGTGAGACAAGGGACCCACCTCTTCGCAGCGATTTAATTGCTAAAGTCTACAAAGGTGTACATACACTTCCCGACCCCCTCTGGATTTGAACCTGTGACCTCCTAAGAGGAAACACATGCTCTTAACCATTAGGCCCACCCATGCCAATAAGTAAGGATACCATAAGGATAAAATAATTTTACTAAATTAGTCTATTTCCATAGACTCTCTTATTATTCTACACAAGATATTTTCTCTTTTAGCTGCTAATTTTAACTACTGGCATGATATGAATCATTATTGTTTCTTTCCTTACTAAGGGATCTATCATATGCATTCAAACAATTATTTCTTGTTTTTTTCTTGGTTGGATTTATGATCTCTCTTCTTATGGAAATCATATGAGCTAAAATTTCTATGGTGGTATGCCTTACAAATCTACTTTCTTAATACATATCAATTAGGTAACCAGGGATATTAGAATAATGAAAAGAGATATACGGTGTTACATTTAATCATGCGATGCCAATCTACAGCCTCCACCTCATTTATGTATTTGCATTGTTCAATGAACCATTTTAGTGGTGGAAGTGTAGTAGTTTTTACAAATGCTTGCATGGGAATTTCTATTTAGTTAGGTCATTGGAGAGTAAACGACAGGTGGAATATGAAACTATTGAACCAAGTGATCTCTAATAATCTTATGGCCATTACACTGCACCTTTGACTAATTTATTCACTCCCAAGTGAGATTTCTTGAGCTCTAAAGGAAATGAAGTTTCCCATACCTTCCAAGCCATTAAATGAGGTGATCAAAGCCAGTTCTAACTCCTCCTAAAAATACATTGATATATTAAAATGGTGGTGACAACTTTAACATCGTGATCTCCTATCATACTAACAACATATTTTAGTTAGTATACAGGTTGGGATATCTCCACATTAGAAAGATATTTATATTTAACCCATAGAGCCTTCCTACGATGCAAGTTATAAATATCCTTGACAAGCAATAGAATAGAATCTAGAAACACTTATGCAATAATTAAAATAAGAATACAAGAAAATAGGACTCCCTGGTGCCTTCCCCATACCATATTCTATAACAAGGTTTATCCCAAGGGGGTCTTCCTATGAGTCTAACAAGTAACAATATTATATTACATCCAGGATTATAGGCTAATGCCGTGGCTATACACACAACAAATTTCCAAGCCCATCTAGATATAAGATGCTATAGATTCATGAATATTCTCTTTTTGGTTTTAATGTTTTTGAAAAAAAAGGGGTAACAAAGGGGTCGATTTCATCTTGTGTAGGCCGTATTCTTCATTTATTGGCTGAGTTTGGACTGCGTGGGACGTAACGTCATCTGGAGAGGACACAGTCTTGCTTGTGAGGATGATTTACTTTATGTTGGCTGCATATCCTTATAGTTCCACATCTAAAGTGATTCCCATGCTTCATCTGGGACAATATAAAGGGTTGTTACAACAAAAAAGGGAGCTGCAATCCATATTGACACCTACAGGAATCTACTATGACTATGCATACCGTTTCTGGGTAGTGAAGGAGGGCGCTGCAACATAATAAGGGAGTTTGAGAAGAAGATGATTTGGGTTGTTTTGAGGAGCTGGCAGGGCAGGTTAGACACCAAATAAAAATTGAGACACCAAAGCTCACTTCCATAAATCATTGTGCACACCCAAGAAGCTACAGGTTAGAGTTAAAGTAATTCTAGTTTTGCTTGTCCACCTTAGAACTGCTGATACAATAATTGTAAACTCAAAGTTATATGAATATTATATTTAGGGTTTATTTTCCTTGTTATTTATGCAAAGCAATATCCATTGCATTTACTGTTCATTATTAGTGCTACGAAAATCAAGATCTAAAAATTATAGTCAATATACAAGCCAAACATTACACATATGATAGCGCTGATTTATGTACAGTCTTCAAAACCCTTGAGATCCAAAACAAACTCTCCATGTTAAACAAAATTTCTGCAATGTCTAACTTTCTTCCATAGTGGAATTCTAGGTTTCTGCACGTTCCTTTTCGTAGTGGAATTCTTTCTGGAAGGCGAGAATCAGAAGTAGCCTTTTCGACTTTTGACACTTCTGAAACAAGAGTTTCCGCACAACACTTCTTCCCCGCCTTCGATCTCGATCGTTGATCTATCAATTTCGCGGCCAGCCTAAGTGTTCATACAACTTACTTTTACATGCAGCAAAATGGATTTTTGATCATTCGATTAGTGTCCCCACCAAATCAACGGTGAATTCTAAAATTTATTAAGCGCATTCCATAGAATGCACATGAAAAGTTTTTCAAAGATTGGAACTTCTCCTGGTGATATCACTATAAATCGTCGATCTTCCCCACGATCGATCCCCACTCTACGTTCTTGTTTTATTTGAGCGACTAGTTAAGGTTTAACCATCTACAAAGCTTCACTTAATTGATCACTGACAGGATCAATTCTTCTCTGCAATTCAACAACTATGACAATCCAAAGCCACAAAGTTTATATACAGGTTTATATGGAGTGAATACGGGATGAATTCATACTTCTATAGAACTTTATGAAGACATGAAATCCATCAAAACCACACATAGAGTCTAATCCTATGTTCTTTATTCAATTCACCAGAAATTCAAATACACATAGAGAATTCTACTTGTTCACTCCTTGCTCACTCTTCTATGCACCTCTCATTCCTCCATTCATGATATGTGCAATTTACCTCCCTCTCAAGCTCTATGAGCTAATCAAAGATTCTTTGAGCTATCCTCAAACCTCTATGACCTATCCTAAGGTCTGTGAGCTAACCTAAGCTTCTGCGAGCCAATAAGCTCTGTGAGCTAACCTAAGCTTCTGCGAGCCAATAAGCTCTGGAAGCTAACTAAGCTGCTAAGAAAATAACTCGAACTGATTTAAATACAAGAGGATTCTATTTCCAGGTCCTATAATAAAGGAGTACAGTCCTTATTGATCTCTGCTAACCCTATGACTCACAACTAACTCAATCATAACTATTACATGTGGAAAAGGATCTAGATTCCTTATCCATTTTATTCAACTTTTAAAAAATAAAGCAAATTACAAATGTATGAGACCCTAGGTCTCTTAAGAGTTCCATTGACCTTGTGAAGTCATGAATGACTTCGCCCTGTTGAGCCTATGATCCTACATCAACATATCATAATTACATCGAATACAAAAACCAACTAAGACTATTTGGCACACCTCAGTGGTATTTTTGACAATTATTTTTACGAAATCCCTTAACCAAATTACATAAGCAAATAAGCCAAAAAAATCAGCAGGATCTGATGGGGGTCATTACAGTTTACTATTCAAGGCATATCCCCCTTGTATAAAAATCGAACCCTCTCACTTCCTTTAGATAACACTTGTTCATTGGTCACTATCTCATCATGTTGAGTGGAGATAAGAACTGTGTGAATGTGCAGAGGAACCATGCACCACTCTCATTTTTGTACTCAATGGTTACTTGTGTTTTTCCATCAAGCCTCAACCAGGAGTAGGTTCCATTCTTTCTGACCTATGTGATATTTTATCCCAGCTTGGTAGCCAACACATGGGTGAGAGGAATCAACTCAGGGGTTTCATTAGTTGCATAACTAGTCCAATAAAGGGTAGCGACCCACGTACTAGACCTCACACAGACTACCATCCATACTAACAGATCACACCCTAGTCAAGTAGTACACAATTAGGATTTCAACAAATTTACACACCCTCATGACACCCTTAGTAACTAATAGTAGGTCATGGTACCTTCATACACAGGATTGGGACCCTTAATAGTCCTCAAGGCACTTTCAACTAGTGACGACAGTGACCATATAAACCATCACGCTCCCTAAAAATGAGTTTTGTACCTCCAATCTTCGAGCGCAATATCCAATGGGGAGGGGCCCACCAGATTTCGCAAATTTGTTTTTTTATCTTCAGAGTTATATTAATGGGTTAAAATATTAAATATATTGGCTTTAATATAAAACCAAAATATTATGTAATTGATGTTTGGATTTGGTTATTATAAGGTGGAAGCTTGTATGGTGTAATATATGGTTGTCATGTGCTGGTAAAGGCTATTTTGGAAAGCATATGGGTGTACTACATGAATATTCCTAACAATATATTGGAAGGAAGTTGAGAGGCCAACTCTAGAGGAGCCAATTCAAGAAATTGGGTTGGTTTTATTTTCAAATGGCCAAAAAAAGTGATTGGACAGATTTGAAAACGAGGTATACTTTTTATATTTGATTCTTCAATATGATATTTTATAACATATGTCTTCATTGTAATTTGTAGTGGTTTTTTCTTACTTGATGTGCAAATTGGTTCTATGTAGGATGTCAAAGGAATATCAAGTCGGGGTTGACGAATTCATAGAGTTTGCAAAAAGGCATTCAGAGGATAATAACACCACAATATTCCCTTGTAAAAAATGTTGCAATGTTGCAGTATTGACATTTGAGGAAGTACAAGACCACTTGATGATTCATGGTATAATAAGTTCATACAAAACTTGGTTTTTCCATGGAGATAAAGTTCCTACTCAAGACTTTATATTTGATAAGAGAAAGAAATGCCACACAACGTTAGAGATGCATGATTTTCCTCGAGAAATTACACATGTGATGGACACATAGTTGGACATCAATATGATAATCATAATGATGAGTTTGCAACATTACTTACAAATGATACTGAAGTTCTTGATAATGACGAGCATAACGAGGAAACCATGGTTGATGATCATATGGTTGAAATGGTGAATGATGCTTATCAATATTATAATGAAAATCCTGATGTGAATTGTGAAAATGACCAAGTAGAATCAATGAAAGAAAAAATGATATCAATCAATATCTAAAGTTAATTGAAGATGCCAAGGCACCATTGTACCTAGGTTGCACTAGTTTCACTAAGCTATCGGCCATTGTGAAATTGTACTACCTTAAAGTGAGAAATGGATGGTCTAATGCAAGTTTCACCCAATTGTTGAAGTTGCAAAGAGAAATGCTTCCAACAGGAAATACACTTCCAGAATCTACATATGCTGCAAATTTTTTGATTAAATCATTGGGATTGCACTATGAAATGATACATGCATGCCACAGTGATTGCATTTTACATTGGGGAAAATACGAAAAAATAAATGGATGCCCAACATGTGGCGAATCAAGATGGAAGGTTGATGCTTGTTCTGAAAAGGTGCGTACAGGTGTCCCGACCAAAGTGCTGAGGTATTTCCCTATAGTTCCGAGGTTGAAGAGAATGTACAGGTATGATTTTGAACTCTTATAATTTCATTATATCATACACCTTCATGTACTACCAACCTACTAAAAAATCATCTTCCTTAATCTACTAAGTATTGCAATGTATATATGATTATTTATGTTTTTGTTACAACTCTACATATATTTCATAGAAAATGAGGTGGCATCATGAGAATGCAAGTAAGGATGGAATAATGCGCCACCTAGTTGACAGCCCGACATGGAAAACTATAGAGTCTAAATGGCCTGATTTTTCCAACGATCCTCATAATGTACGACTTGCGATGGCAGTGGATGGATTTAATCCTTTTGGAAGCTTGAGTAGTACTCACAGTGTATGGCTAGTAGTACTAGTCACATATAACCTTTCGCCATGGTTAAGCATGAAAATGAGCTTTTATTTGTTGTCATTGTTAATACCTGGTACCAAGCAACCAGGAAATGACATAGATGTTTATTTGGAACCATTGGTAAATAACTAAAACTAACATGGGATGAAGGGGCAAGGACATACGATGCTCATTCAAGGTCATTCTTTAATATGAAGGCTATATTGATGTGGGTAATCCATGAATTTCAGCTTATGGAAATATGGTTGGTTGCACAACTAAAGGGTCTTGTGCATGCCCTATATGTGGAAAAAACACAGATTCAATGTATCTCAAATATAGTAGGAATTGTGTGTACATGGTACATAGGAGATATCTTCCAATAAATCATAAGTATCATTCTCAAAAAGGACCATTTAATAGGAAGTCTGAGCATCTCATTGCACCTACAATTGTACAAGTGTCAGATATTTTTACAGAAACAAAAATGGGGAAAGTCTAAAAGTACAAAAAGAAAGAATTTTTTAAAAAAAGGTGAAAATTCGAAGACTGGCGTGTGGAAGAAAACGCCAATTCTATTCAATTTACCATATTGGGAGGTATTTGCACACATTAACTTAAGGCCTAAAATGTACGATGCTTGAGGGATTTCATTGTGTTTAATTGGAATATATTTTTTCATTTTTCTTTGATGTTATAATTCATTGATTTTTTACACGGTTGGATGCAAAAACTCCTAGTGCGTCACATTTTAGATTTAATGCACATAGAAAAAAATGCATGTGAAAGTATTTTTGGAACCCTTTTGGATAAAAAAGATAAATCAAAGGACGGGAAAAATTCTCGTGATGATTTAAAATAGTTGGGTATAAGGAAGTCACTATGGACACAACAAAAAGGAAAAAAAATATTTCTTCCACCCGCACTACACACTCTTTCAAAAAAGGAGAAAGAGATTCTTTGTTGTGTTTTGTTCACGTTAAAAGTTCCAGATGGATATAGTTCAAACCCTAGAAATAATGTATCTATGAAAGATCTCAAGCTTCATAGTATGAAAGCACATGATTTCCATGTTCTCATGCAACAAATCCTCCCAGTGGAATTGCACCATGTGCTACCAAAAGCAGTTCGAAACACTATTTGTAGGCTTTGCTTCATTTATAGGTGAATTTGTGCAAAAATGGTGGATCCAACAGATCTTGATAACTTACAAGATTATGTTGTGGAAACTTTGTGCTTACTTAAAAAATATTCCCCCCCCTTCATTCTTTGATATAATGATACATTTGATTGTACACTTGGTGCAAGAGCTACGTTATTGTGGACCAGTTGCATATCGATGGATGTACCCTTTTGAAAGGTCAGTGAAATTTTATTAAGTGAAAATCCACATAAATTCCAACATTTTATGTGCATATAATAATAATACATTACTAGCAACTCTTTATTCATACTTTTGATTTCACTACAAATTGTGTGTTTTTTCTAGGAACATGAAAGTTTTCAAAAGTTATGTGAAAAATAAGAATAGGCCCGGAGGATGCATAGCAGAGAATTAAACTGTGGAGGAATCCATAAAATTTTGTGCTGGATATGTTGAAGGTATGGAATATATTCAAAGCACGCCTAGTAGAAATGAAGCTTGGGACGATGAAGAAGGAGAGGTTGGACAATATGGGAAGGCCTTATCTAGTGAAACTTCTATGGAATTAGATAAAACTAGTTTGTTACAAGCCACAGATGGGTCTTGCACAACATAGATGAAATTCAACCTTGGACAGAGAAAGTAATAAGCACATCCTTATGAAATCATTTATTATTATAATATATCACAATATTTTCATAAATTGTTTATTGACATTACTTGAAAATAGGATGCACTTGACAGAAATTGCCAATAGTAACATCCAAGCCCAAAAATATGAAGTCTTACTACAAATTCTCCACAACCAACAATTTAGTGATTGGTTAAGAAAATAGGTAATGATATGTTCTTCATATTAGATTTATTTGAACTTCATTGATCAAGAATATTATGATGTATGAAGGTGAGATTCTTTTAATATATTTTGAAATTCAATGGTTTCCTAATGACATTTAAAAATTTACAGGTGGAAGGAAAAGAAAATATTTATGATACTGTTGGCATGTGGCCCAAGGACATATGCAACTAAGTATGATGCCTACTTAATCAATGGGTGTATATTTCATGTTAAAATCCTAGAAAATGTCAGGGCCACCCAAAATAGTGGTGTGTGCACAGATGCACAAACATTAATGAGATCAAGTGCAAAGGATAAAAACCCTATACATCAAACAACAACATATTATGGAGTGATTCAAGAAATAATGTTATTGGACTACTATTTGGTGCAGTATCCATTGTTCAAATGTGATTGGATAGATGTACACAAGAGTAATGGAATGAAAGTTGATGAAATTGGTTTCACCATGGTGAATCTGAAGAGATGCTTGAGTAAGGATAGAGTGCAAGATGATCCATTTATTCTAGCATCAAAAGCGAAATAGGTATTTTATGTACAAGATTCGGTAGAGAATGACTGGTGTGTAGTTTTGACATGCCCTCTGAAGGGAACATGAAATTGTAATAAATATGAATTGGAGTATGCATATTTATCAAGTGTTGCAGATTTTGAAGGGACGAAATGAAAAGAGGATGAAGCTATAGGTGATGGTGGCATGGATTATGTTTGGCAAGATTGTGAAGGCACATGGTTGGATGTTGTTTAGTAAGTAGCATGCATGTCTTCACAATGGAAAGGAATATATATAATGACTATTTATATCGTTCTCTAATGCATATTTGTAAGTTATCACCATAACAAATTTGTCAATTAGATATCTTATTTTCATTTCATTAATTATAACGTGTTGATTTCTTCATTTTAAGTACAATTTTACTTGTTTATTTTATGAAATGATTTTATTGCACATTTTTTGAAGGAGATAAGTTGATTGCGAGATGACTATTGACCACGGGAATGTAATGTAATTAACAATATTGGAAGTATTTGATTATAACATATTTATTACAACCATAAGTATACCCGATTGAGGGTGTAACCACTATTTTGTGTGAAATATTTATGTAAAGCATAGAGGACGCCAAGATCATCTGACGTTATTGGCATCAAAGCTGAACTTTGAGGTATATATCCTTATTATCAATACAATTTCAACATTATTTGGCAGTATCACCTATAGGTTTCCTTTTAGGCATTGGGAGTATCACCTATAGGTCTCCTGAAGCTGCCATGACCACTATTAAAGGATTTTACATGATGTAGTTAGCAATCCCATTGACTACTTTTTAGTTGTTTGTGGCCATTGGTGGTAAATTCCTTTTCTTTTAAGACATTAATATCAAACTATATATGAATTGTATTCATCATTTTTGATGAAAGGTGAGAAATTAAAGCACTTGTAGAATATTTCTCCAATTTTTTTTTTTTGTAAATAAAAGGATTGTATTACTGCATAGTCACTTAATTATATTTTGAATAACAGATCGAGAAGCCACCTACCTAGTTCTGACAAGCTTTACATTCGTCCCAAAACAGAACCACCCATCCCGAAAGATTTACAAGGTTTCAACCCTTTCCCCTTCTATAGAGGGTATACTTATAATGTTTCAGGCCCCCGAGACTAACCTTGAAACAAGGCCAGAAATCAGTTACAACCATAACCAAACTCCTAACAAACTTAGACATGGAATGTTTAACATTATTAATACATACAAAATAGAGAATATGGAGAGATGCACATGCTGGATTTAAATAGTAATGCAACATCTACAGTTTTCAGGATTGTCAGTCATGAAAATGATGGCTCAAGACACCTTTAGCGATTTTATGCTGACTCAGCTTGATTTGTTTCTCCTCCTGTTGGGCATGCCACATGACCTTTTGCTTTTGGACCTTTTATGTTCATTTTTTGTTCGATGGCATATTTTGCCTATGTTCACAGCTGGTACAAACATAGGTAGACCTGGGGAAAGACCGCCCTATTTTTTGACAATGACAAGTCCTTGATGGGAATTTCATTCTTGTGCTTCTCTTCTCCCAGGAGCATGGTCCTCCTACAGGTCATACGATGCAACACCTTCTTGGACTCGTCATCACCCCAGATAAAGTTGGCAAGTGGAGTCGATGGTAATGACAACAAAGGCCTCTGATCCTCCATCCCCCTCGTATGAGCATCCGCTCCAACCGGATTCCCCTAGCAATGGATACTACATGCTGTGATTATGGAGACAATGACCACGTTAGGAGGCTTTGTCGGGATACCCATTGGACAGGAAATTCCAGGCACCGCTTCCGTGGGGGTGTTGCATTTTATTAGGACATCAATTTGCTCACCAGCCTCATAAGGTATTTCTAATGTGATGAATATCCTTACTTCGACCTTACTGGTGTCATAACACTTCTCTAATGTAATGAAAATATTTACCCTGATGGTTGGAGCCTTCTTAGCATGAAAGCTTAGGAATGGAAGAATTTCTGAGTGGTGCCCATCAGATACCTCAGCAAACAGGTTTCTCAAACTGGACAGCCATCACGGACCTCCTTTCAAGACTCCCAGGATTCTTGCCCGAATAACATTCAGCCACCTTTGCTTCTCTTCAAAATTTACCTAGTCTGTATCTTCGAATGGCTAAGACTGTGGTGCTTATAAAGATCTAGGTGGTCGAACTCAGCAACGGCTCCGTCAAACCCTCACACATGCCATCACTGAGTAACATGATGACAACATGATCGATCACATGGGTTTAAGATCTGATCCTTATGTGGAGATATCAGCCATGCCACTGCTTTTTGTTACGACATCATGCTACCAATTGCGGAAGTGACCAATGGCTCCAATCTTCATCATCCCTCAGTTATCTCATGGCATGCAGACCAGACATTTGGTGTTCATCAAACTCTCCTAGTGATGGTATCAGAATGTCCTTACTTTCCATGTTCCACTTCGTGTGAGGGCCATACTCACCTTTTGTTGTTTGATCATTAGGGTGCCTCCGATTATCATACACATGAAACAACGAACCTTTGGATTCCAGGAAGTGATCTACACCATGGATTTGATTTTTTGTCGTAGATCTGTTTAAATGGTTTCTAGACCTTTGATTACCTGTCACATATATCCTTTACACACTCACCCCTAAAACGTCACTTCTTTGCATCTAGGATGAGAGGAACTGCCTACAACTATGGCTCTTTGTTTTGGTTTTGGTTTTGATAGGGGATTCTTTGCATCTAGGATGAGAGGAACTACCTACAACTATGCCTACACTATCGAGGCATAAAGTATCAAGTCTTTTATATCATCCTCAAGGCTTATAGATGAACCTTAGGGAAGTTTACATAAAACTCTCGGTATTTTTTGAGGTCGTATGATGCAAAATTTAGCAAATCTTATTCCTACAACTATTTAGCACAAAAATAATGCTAACAAAATGCACAACTAAAATTGACTTACTGTGTGTAAATGTCAATACTCAAGACATTTTTTCATTCAACTAACCATACATTCAATGTGGTCACAAGATATGATTCAAATGGGAAATTTCTTCCAAACTCAATCAATAAACTCAATTAACCTAAAAATACAGGCATACAATCTTATTTCATAATGGTCCTTTATCTGAACCTAAATACAATGGATCGATCATTACAAACATAGACCTCTCTCTCTCTCTCTCTGTAAGCTCCAAGAGTCTAAAATCTAAGCTTGTTCCTCTTGATCGAACCCTCCTCGAGCTAACTAAGCTCCGATAAGCTACCTAAAAGCTTTTGCGAGCTAACAAGCTCTATAAGTTAAAGCTAAGTTATCCATCTAAATGACTCAACTGGATTAAATAAAACTCTTACTCAGTTTTCCAGATCCTTTAAAGAAGGAACAAAGTCTTTATTCAACTCTACTATCCTCTATGACTTTCTATGCTTGATATCTGTTATTTTACAGTAAGGTAAACAAGCAGCTCACTTTAGTTTTGCTTGTTGTGGTTTTTTTACTTTTGGAAAATTACTGATGAAAATTGTCAAGGATTAGAGTGAAGAAGGAATATCTTGCATGTCAAGCATTTCTACATTCAGAGTGACTTATGAGAAACCTATACATTGGGTATTTTTCCCTGCATTAAGATTTGGTAAGCATTAATATTTTGTTGAAATCATGGTTGTGTAATAGTTAATTTATTGACCACCTTACAAATTGGGGTAATATCATATGATATTTGTATAAGATGCACTTTATAATTGTATAAATGGTAGATGAAAGGATATTTCTACTATTTATTTGTGCTACATCTTTTAGAATGGGAAACATATTAACTTTGATTTTGAATTGGGGTGCAGAGCAAAATTAGTGGATTATGATCTTGCCTCTGGCAAAATCTAAGAGGGAGAAGGGTTTAAATACATTAAGGAGTGCTTTGAAAATGGCACACTTCATCTCATTGGCCTTTTGAGTGATGGTGGTGTTCATTCACAATTATATCAGTTGCAGGTATTCTATATCTATAAATGCATTATTATGAGTTGTTTATCTTAGAAAATATTATAGATTTATCCGTGTTATGCAATTTTTAATCTTTGTATTTATCCACAGTGTAGTTGAATGATTTTTATATCACCAGACTGGATTGAGTTGGGTCTAAATATGTTATAATCGTTGAACCCATTGATCTACTAATATAATTTTAAGATAAGGCTACTCTTACATGGATCCATCAAGCGACCATTATAAAATATGCTCGTTTTTATCCATGAATACTTGAAATTCTAGTTAGATTTTCACTTCTAGAGTATGTGTATGAACTTGAATGCCAAATTTGTCCTGCAAAACATTTCTGTATTACTATTTTCTTCATTGAATCAATGCTGCATATGAAACCTTTCAAGTTCAGCCAAATTATAAGGTTAGAGCCATTCAGACTACTTTCTTAGGTCTCTTGAGTCAGAAACAATGTTGGGATTATTAATCTTTTCTTGGAATTACAAATGATGCGATCTTGGTGTTAATATTTCCCCTTTCCCCAATTGTTAAAGGGTTCTAGCTCAATGGTAGAGTGCTTGCTTTACAAGTAGGAGGTTAAAGTTTCGATTCCTTCATGCTCTAATGATATTGCAATATTGATGTTTTATAAATTATGGCTACGAGGGGGGTTCATAACCGCCCCCAAAGGTTTGTAAAGAGTTTTAGGGGGGGTTTCGAACTGCCTCTGTAGGTTCCTCTAAGGGGGGTTTATAACTACCCCCAAAGGTTTGTAAAAAATTTTAAGGGGGGTTTTAAACTGCCTCCATAGGTACCTACGAGGGGGGTTTTGAACCACCTCCATCAATACCTGGGAGGGGGGGTTTGAACAGCCTCCGTAGGTAAGTAAGAGGGAGGTTATGAAACACCTGCATAGGTACTTATGAGGGGGGTTAAAAACATCCCCCACATTTTTATAATAGATAGTTTTAAGGGCAGTTTTGAACCACCCCCATAGGTACCAACGAGGGGGGTTTATATCCACCCTTAAAAGTGACTTTTTTGGGGGTGGGGTTTAGACCGTCCCCAAAAGTCACTTTTCAGGGCGGTTTTGATCTCTTCCAGGACAACCCCTAAAAGTTAAAACTTTTAGCATCGATGTTATTCGAGGCGGTTTTGTAATGACCGCCTCCAAATCCAAAACCTCTCCCAAATCACTTTTGGGGGGGTTTAGAACCGACCCTAAAAGTCACTTTTAGGGGCGGTTTTGAGATCTTCTGAAACTGCCCTGAAAAGGAAATTTTTTTGGCGTCGGTGCTATTAGGGGTGGGTTTGTAAAGACCACCTCTGAAGCCAAAAATGCCCCCAAATCACTTTTGGTGGTGGCTCAAAACCGCCCCTAAAAGTCACTTTTATGGGCGGTTCTCATCTCTTCCAAAATTGCCCCTAAAAGGCAAATTTTTTGGCATCAGTGCTATTAGGGGCAGTTTTGTAGAGACCACCTTTGAAGCTAGAACCGCCCCCAAAAGTCTCTTTTGGGGGGGTTTAGAACCGCCCCCAAAAGCGTCTTTTGGGGGGGTTTAGAACCGCCCCCAAAAGCGTCTTTTGGGGGGGGGATTTAGAACCTCCACCAAAGGTCACTTTTGGAGGGGGTTTAGAACCACCCCCAAAATTCACTTTTGGGGGGGGGGGGGGGGTTTAGAACTGCCCCTAAAAGACACTTTTCGAGGAGGTTTTTATTTCCTCCACAACTGCCCCTAAAAGTAATTTTTTTTAGCATT
Source organism: Pseudotsuga menziesii (assembly GCA_001517045.1). Classification (NCBI taxonomy): domain Eukaryota; kingdom Viridiplantae; phylum Streptophyta; class Pinopsida; order Pinales; family Pinaceae; genus Pseudotsuga; species Pseudotsuga menziesii. Next base: position 353,801 of record LPNX010522671.1, on the reverse strand, counting down.
GGTGCTATTAGGGGCAGTTTTTTAAAGACCCTTGCCAAATCCAAAACCACCTTTAAAAGTGACTTTTGGAGGCAGAAGACAACCGCCCCTAAATGTCAAAATTGTTATAGTGCACCATTAAAAACTATAAATGAAGAACCTATGTCATGTAAGACATGCCTAAAATTAGCAAATGATGTGCAATATGGTGCACCCTTACTGGTTTGTCTATTTAGAGTAAATGCATCGGAAATACATTTTTAATTTAAAAATATTAGAAGTCACCTATGTGTTAAATTTTGCATCGTAAAAGGTTTCTAGGTGCACCTTTTCCAACACGTTTGAATAAATCTAGCACACGAACTATATGTTTGCATAAAAAAATATAGAATTCATTTTGGTGCATCATTTTGCGCATTGTAAACAATGTGTTTTTCGCGAGCATAGTTACTGATTTTTTTCACTGGAGGTGGAGCACCATTAATGCATATAATAATAAAATTCATAAATAACCATTGGTGTGCTTTGTTGAGCATCATTATAGTTCTAGGTTAACGATGTGCTTGATGAGAACCCGCCACATTGTTTATGGTTCTATAAGGAAAACAAAGAGCATCGTTAGTGATGTGTCGTATTTAAAATATACACACCGCTTATGAATGCTCCTCTCCAAGCTTTTTTAGTACAAAATAAAACTCTAAAGCAAACCAAGTAGTTCCTTACTTTTCTTTTTCCAGGTTTGATAGACCAAAGTTGGTGTAAGTGGACATGAACTATCATCATCATCATGAAAATGTTTGTTGGGCCCCCAAAAAGTTTAAATATTTATAATAAGTATTTCACGTCCTACTTTGTATAGATTTTTTATTTTATTAATATAGTTCAGGATGAAATTTGTATGTAAATAAGAGATAGGAACCACAACCACCTTAGGTCAATCCTTATGACGTTGCTCGAGTATGGAAGGCTAGAGAGGGGGAAAGGGTTTTGGTTCATCATCCTATTTATGATGCCACTCGGCATATATTATTTTAGGTTAGCCTCCTCAAGTTTTATGAGGAGGCTAATTCTCTTAGGGGGGAAACTAAGCTATTGAAATAGTTGATCCATCCATGAGATCACAATAAGAAGGCCTTCAAGGTTTACTACAAAAAAACATGCAATTAGTGCCAAAATTTAGTGTATTTTAGTTCACGAATTAACACTTTTCTCAGTGCCACATTGCATGTTCGCTTCGGCACCGGCAATAGCGCTTGAATAGTGTTGGATGTAATGCCTAGTAAAACACCAGATATAGCACTAAAAATGTGGCGTCTAAAACAACGCCATATTTTGTGCCTATATTAGCTCCTACTTTAGTGTCTAAAATGTCACCAACAATAACGCCTAAGATGGCTTCAAGTTTTCCTTCCATTTCGATGTCTAGTTTTGCTTATATTATTACTCCTAGTCTCGCTTCCAGTTTTGATTCTAGTATTGCTTCTAGTCGTGATTCATGTTTTGCTTATGGTAATGCATCAAAAATATATATATTTTTGCTTCCATTATGATGTCCCTTGTTGCTTTTATTTTGGATTTTGGCTTTGTTTCTGGTTTTTCTTCAAGTTTGGCTTTTAATTTTGCTTCCACTTTTACTTTTACTTCAAATTTTGTATATGATTTTGCTTCTGGTTTTGCATCAAGTTTTTCTTATGATTTTGCTTCTAGTTTTACATCTTTTGTTTCTTCTAATATGGCTTCTATTATGAGTCCATTTTTTGTTGCTTCTAAAATTGCTTCCATTATTACTTCTTTGTTTTCTACATGAATTGCTTCTATTTTTTCTTCCTGTGTAATGCCAAGTTTTCCTTTCGATACTACTTTTGGTTTCTATATAGTTTGGCTTTCATTGTTGGTTTTGTTTTTGCTTCCAATAATGCTTCTTTTTTTTCTTCGACTCATTCATTTAATAATTTTTATTTCAATTTTATTAGTTAACTACATCATGCCTATTACATAACTTATATGATTATAGATTAAGTCATATTGCATTTGAAATATTTTATAGGATGATATTTATAAACAATTTTTAGGGAAACAAACATCCATACAAACTAACAACGTCATTATATTTATTAAATCTCCATCAAAATAAAATTACAACAAACATTACATATAAAATAACAAGATAATTATTATAACATGATCATCATTTATAATTAAAACAAGTGAGTCAAACCTCTATAATTTAATTGAATTTGTCAACATCCATCCTCAGCAGCAAATTAAAATAATCATACATTATAAATATCTATCCAAAAATTTTCAACAACTTCCAATATATATATATTGACAAGTCAATACTGATAAGATCATCATCATATATAACTAAAACAAGTGAAAGTCAAATATGCCAGTAGATCAATAACATGTCAAAATGATACATGTCCAATAGCCGACATAAGTCAAAATGATAAATGATGTAACTCAAACCGATACATGTCAAAATGATAAATTATGTAACTTAAATGGATACATGTCAAAATGATACAAGTCAAGATGATACATGTCCATGTTAGGATTATTTAATAATCCTTCCTTGTCCACCTTATTCATTTTGTCACTTTCCTAGTTTAGGATGATGTTATCACTTTCCTAGTGTTATATGAATGTTATATAGGGCCCACTAGCCAGTTGATGTGGCCTCATGCATGAGTTTAGGACCTATGGAGACCAATCCTTATATTTTAGGAGCCCACTCAATGTTTTGGGTGGCTCACCTTTAGTTCACCATCACCTTAGTGGATCCAAGCTCCGATGACCACTTTTAGTTTTCCAAGTCTCCTAATGCACCACTTTTGCATGGGATTTGCATGATTTAAGGATAAAGGCTCCCATGATAACCTACCATCTTAGTTAACTTATTCAGTTGTCCGTAGTTGCACGGTGATGTCTACATTAGTGATTTTTCTTATGCTAGTCATGTCTATATAAGTCAGGGATTCGAATCCTCCTGGTTAATTAAAATTTCTTCCATTGTGCTATGTATTATTCATACACACATTAATGAAATGGTTACCATTTTATTGCTGCCAATTGGCGTTTCTTCCATGATTAATTTCACAGTGCATTTTTCTCATTTTTAGACTACAATTCATCTTTCTTCCTAATTCTTTCATTGTAATGTATTCTCAAGCCTGATGATATCCCATGGTGCATAATTTCACATGGTATTAGAGCTCTATAGAGTTGGTTTATCTTCAATTTGAGAGTTTCATGCAGGTTTTTAGAAGTTTTCAGTAAAAATTGTGTTGTTGCTACAACTGCAAAATGGAGAATTCAACTCCCTTGACAACAAGAATCCTCACACCCTTCAATTATCTAGATTGGAGGGAAGATGTGTATATAGTCTTGCACAATAAGATTATGTACATGAACACAATGGGCAAGTAGGTCAAACCCCAGTCAACTATTGAGAAATTAAAGTACTTGAACAAGCTTGATGAAGTTTTTTGTTTTATGTGTATTAACATCTCCAAAGAACCACTCTTCAATATTGATGGTTTGAAAACCCCAAGGGAGGTCTAGATGAAGCTAGAATATCTATTTGGAAAGCAATATGATATACAAGGCCACATTTTGGAGAATGAATTAATTGTTTCAACCCAACACTTCGAAACCATTCAACAATTCTTCACTAAATTAGCTTGTATTTGGTCATGCAATGCAAATAATGTGGAATTGACATCAAGGATGAGCAGCTGGTGCTATCCATTCTAAGTAAGCTTAGCCCTAAATTTTTAGTATTTGTGTCCACCTTCCACTTTGGAATACTAACAACCCAAAATTGGTGAATGCATTCTCTATATGCATTCACTCAATCCCTAATCCAAGAACAAGAAAAATTGATCCAAATGGGAGCCGTGAATGCCTCCAAGAATCATGCTATTTTGGCGAGGGAATCAAATAATACGAATGCCAAAGGAAAGTAGAAGAGAAAGGACAAGAAAATTCTGAATCCAAACCAAAGGAAAAGCTTAATCTATCAGATGGAGCCTCAAGTTCAAAGAAGGACAAGCAAAAGAGGTTTAAAAAGACCAAGTGTACCTATTGCAAGAAAGGAAACCATTCCGAGAGTTCATGTATGAATAAAAATATAGATAAAATGGACAAACTTCTTGAAAATAACATCATTCCCCTCCCATAAGGTGCAAGGAATAATGATTGTGCAAGAAAGACAAATGATTATGAGAGATGGCATGCATTGAAGGCTGGATTTTCACAATCTCAAGCATTCCTCAAATATTGAGGAGCTTCCAACCACATTGTTTCCTCCAAAGAGTCATTTTCTTCTTTATATCTCACTGATGGTCCAAACATTCACATGGAAGATGATTCTCAGATCCCAAATGTGCAGAAGAGCATAGTACAATTTGAACATGGTGTGTTCATGATTATTCTGTATGTACCTGTCATGTCCCCAACCCTTACTTGGCGGAGAGGATGTGATAGCATCTATCAACTCGGCAAATCTAAGCCCCCCATGAACGTAATACATAAACATGCATTGAATTAATAAGATATATAGGAGTATAAAACATGCAATATACATTGGAAGCAATAACATCCATTCAAGCATTCAAACATTCAACCTGCTCATATTAATTCATAAAACAAATAGTTTGCAGAAATTAAGCACAAGAATAAAAGTAAATACTTATCTTGTAATTGTGCTGTCCCACAACTAGATATGTCACTGCAACGTTCCACCCAACCATAGGCCAGTTTGCTCATCAATCTCTTAGCACCACTGCCACCCCCGAGCTGGGTATGATTCCACAAGGAACTAAGGAACAACAAACTCATACACATAGCCGAATATGTATCAAACCCAACCGAGACAAAATACATTTTGGTTTATCAGGATACTAGGGAAACAAGCCAATATCATAAGGGTTCCTTGGACTTACTCATCCAAGCCAACAATCTCACCCAAAACACTGTCATACCCTCTAACAGACGGGTCTCTTGGACTTACTTAGCCAAGCAAGCACTTTGCATCAAACACACAATCAACAAATTAATCAAACATAGACACACACACCTGCTGGATATGAGAAAAACATTTATTGGAAACCAAAATGAAATGGATGAGGGGGACAACACCATGGAACATCAAATACGCTCTTAGGAAAGGTTCTTGTGCAGATCCGGCCACCACAAACCCCCAAATCGAAATCTAATCTCAGAAAATGTCTTTGAGGATTGCCGAAGCAAAAAAGACCATCATTCACACCCAAAACATGAGATCTTGGTTACCTGACCACTGAGAAATACAAAAACGAATTTATGGGCATGGAAAAGTGAGGGAAACATCAAGAAATCATGGGGAAAATGTCCAACAAGATCAGCTTCCTGAGGAAGACCATAAATGACCTCTTGAAACCCACAAAACGTGAATCAATGCTGCACATTCACTGAACAAAACAAAAATGGGATTTCCTAGCTACAACAATGAGGAAAACCACAACAAAAACACCCAGGGAATATCCCAACCACTGAGCATTGCATGAATCGAATTCCCAGCCATGGGAAAAATGAAGGAAACAACCAAAAACGTGAGGGAGAATGCGCCAACTATCTCCAACTACGTGAAGAAGCAAACACATGGGTGAATAATGGCTTGGGAATAATTTCCCAGCATTTACTTTCCAAAGAAGCCAAGGAAACATTTTCCCAAAAAAATGGGTAGCTCCCCAAATTCGAATTTGACCTCCATACCTTTCCCCATCCCAAGGCAATAACTTCCTTCACCAATTTTAGACGACTGGGCATAAAAGACAAAAAAAGGTGGTTGACAACTTAATGGGTTTTGCCTTTGACATTTGGCCTTTTTCCCATAGGATTAAAAGTTTGAATAATTCCCCCTCCCTATTCCTTGTGAAACCATGCCCCCATCTCTTTAACGTTGCGACACGTAGCTAGTCGTGGTATTTTATTAATGTATCATTTTACATGGTGTGTCAAACACATTGTGCTTGGCTAGCACATAAACCATCGGCATTGATTTTAATCATTGATACATACGACACTAAATTAATGGTGGGGCCTTTTCCTTGAGCTCCATACCATGATTTAATACAATAGTTACATCATATGCAATTTAATACCATGGGGTCAAAACCGAGGTGTTACAGTACCTTCCTTAGAAGCAAACTTGTTATTTGTTTATTAGATGACACACATTGGTTCACCAAAGAGAGTTGTTTTTGGACCTAACACAATTGAGATTTCAAATATCTCTTATGGGAAGATGATAACTAAAGTGCTACAATCCATATCTCCAAGGAATATGAGTTCTCACACTTTTTTCCATACTCACATCAAAGTTCCCTCTTGACCCATGCCAATGAGACAAGAAAACTCTAGCATGAGAGATTCGATCATCTGAAGTTTGATACTTATAGTAGTTGTACAATGAAGAAATGGTTGAAGGATTTCCCCTCATAAAGTTTTCTCAAGGAATCTGCAAAGGTTGCTTGGTAGGGAAGCATCAAGAGTGAAAGTATGATGTTGGGAAGGAAAGAAGAGTTACCTCCACACTTGATTTGATACATAGTGATGTCCCAGGACCAATGCCTACAATTTCTATGAATGGATATAGATACTCTCTAACCTTCATAGATGACTATTCTAGGTTTTGTTGGATCTATTTTCTTAAGCAGAAGTCTGGGGTGTTTGATACTTTCAAAGTTTTCAAGTCCTTAGTTGAGAACGTTATTGGGAAGATGATCAAAGCACTTAGATATGAAAATGGAGGGGAGTACATCAAGAGAGAGTTTCAACAACTCTGTGCTTTTGAGAGCATCCAAATGCAACATTATGTACCATACAAAATGGTGTCACCGAGAGGAAGAACCAATCATTGAAAGAGATGGCGACCTGCTTGCTTGAAGCAAGGGATATTCCACCATATATCTGGGCAGAAGTAGTGAGATTTTCTTCATATATTTAGAATAGGGTACCTCACAAGTCAGTGGTTGGGGTCACTCCGTTCGAAGCATTGATGAGACATAAGACTGATGTGTCACATATGAGGGTTTTTGGTTTCAAGGCATGGGCTACAATTCCATATGACAAAAGAAAATATCTTCAACCCTAGAGCAGCTAATGCATTCTGTTGGGATATGCATAAGATGCAAAATCTTAGAAGCTGATGGAGATTGCAACTAGGAGATGTTTCATTGAAAGAAGTGTCCAATTCAATGAAGATCCATCACAAGATCCGCAACTAGTTGAAGAGGAAGGTAGATATGATTTTCCTACACCATTTTCACATTGAGATCAAAATGATGTTTCTTCTGATGATTCAGATTCATAATTTGAATACGAGGAACAAGTTGAATCATATCTTAATGTTGACAATGAAGATCAAGTAGTTCTAGTTCAAGCTCTTGCTCCCAATCCTAGGCCTAAATGGGCTAGAAAACACATTGAAGCTGATGGGAACATTTTTAGGTGATTGTTAAGGATCCATATGACCAAAGAATAACCAGATCTCAGTACCAAGATGAGAACCTTGCACTATGTCATACATATCCACTTCTCCCAAAGAGATGCTACGTGATGGTGGGGTCTAATTTATAATTCTACAAAGAGGATTTCCATGATCCAAGATGGAAGGATTCCATGGATGAGGAATATGAATCATTGTAGTACAATAAGACATGGGATCTTGTCTCTCTTTCTCCAAGGTGAAAGATTTTCCAGTGCAAATGGATCTATAAAACAAAACTTGCATCTGATGGTTCTACAACCAAGTACAAGGATCAATTAGTTGCAAATGGGTACTCTCAAGTTCATGGTTTGGAATATAATGAGACATTCTCTCCTGTTGCAAGAATGGATTCGATCAGGTTGGTTTTGGTCATTGCAGCTTCGAAACAGTGGCAGGTACATCATATGGATGTCAAGAGTGCCTTCCTGCATGGTGACGTGGAAGAAGAGATTTACATGAAACAACTTGAGGGGTAAACTGATGATGCTTCCTTGGTATCCAAGTTGAGGATATCATTGTATGGGATCAAGAAGTCTCCCAGGGCATGGTATTCCAAGATGGACTATGTCTTACTGTCACAAAGATTCGACAGGTGCAAGTCTGTCTGCAATGTCTATATGCAACAAAATGGAGGTTGCTTACTGTTGATTGTATTATATGTGGATGACTTGCTCATCACCAATGTATCATCTATTGGATTTAGGAACATCAAGTTAGCTTTGAGAAAATATTTCTCCATGACATATCTAAGGCTAATGAGATGACTTATTGATATTGAAGTAAATAAAAACCTTTAGAAATCATGGTTTCATAGTCTAGATAGGTAGCTGACTTGGTCACAAGATTCCACATGACTGATTGAAAAGCAACAACATGTCCTTTCCTATCTGGAATTAGATTGGAAGAAGGTGGTTCTACTACCTTGGTTGACAACAAACTGTACAAACCACTGATTGGTAGCTTACTGTATTTGACACATTCGAGACCATATTTGTATTATGATGTTAGTGTTGTTGCAAGGTACATGTAGGAACCACATGAGTTGCATTGGAAGGAAGCAAAGAGAATATTTCACTATGTGCAGGGTACTAGAGAGTTTGGGATTCAATATTTTGATGGTGCTTAGTTAGATCTAGATTGGGTTGGAGACAATATTGACATAAAATCTACTTCAACATTTGTGTTCATGTTGGGATCAGGACCAATCTGCTGGTCAAGCAAGAAGCAAGCATCTCTTGCACTCTCTTTAGTTGAATCAGAGTATAAGGGGGTTGTGAATGATGCCATTCACGTAGTTTGGTTACATGGAATTCTAACAGATTTTGGCATTCACACTTCTCCTTCAGTAGACATTTTCTATGATAATAAAAGTGCAATAAATATTTCCAGTGATACAGTACAGAAACAACAAACCAAATACATAGAGGTTCACATGCACTATATCAAGGAAATAGTGCACAACAAGACCATCACACTTCATTATTGCCATGCAGAGGAGCATATTGCATAATTTTTCACAAAGTCTTTCACTCAGAAGAGATTTTTCTATCTCATATCTCTGCTTGGTGTGAATGTTGATTGAGTTCCTTGACTGTTTTTTTTTGGGGGGGTTCCCATGAGGTTTTACCTGGTTCCTTAGTTTCATGAGCAATTAGTTTTTCATTATTATTGTATGGGTGACCTTTGGTCTCAGTTTGCAGGGCCCAGGTTGTCAAAGTTTGGATTAAGGGGGGTATTAGGATAATTTTATAATCCTCCCTTGTCCACCTTATTCATTTCGTCACTTTCCTAGTTTAGGATGACGTTATCACTTTAGTAATGTTATGCATATGTTAGCTAGGGCCCACTATCCACTTGATGCACCCTCATGCATGAGTTTAGGACCTTTGGATACCAATCCATATTTTTTAGGAGCCCACTCGGTGTTCTAGGAGTCTCACCTTTAGTTCACCTCACCTGAGTGGATTCAAGCTCGAATGACCACTTTTAGATAGCCAAGTCTCCTAATGCACCACTTTTTCATGGGATTGTCATGATATAAGGATAAAGGCACCCATGCTCACCTACCAGCTCAGTTAACTGATTGTTAATTGATTTAGCTGTCCAGAGTTGCACTAGCGATGTCTATAGTGGTGATTTTTCTTATGCTAGTCATGTCTATAGTCAAGGATTTAAATCCTCCTGGGTAATTTGAATTCCCTCCATTGTAATATGTATTTTTCATACACACATTATTGAAATGGTTACCGGTTTATTGCTAACCATTAGTGTTTCTTCCAAGATTAATTTCATAGTGCATTTTTATCAATTTTTACTCTACAATTCATCTTTCTTCCTAATTCTTCCACTATAAGGTATTCTCCATTTTGATGATCTCTTGTGGTTCATAATTTCACTATCTAAATGATACAAGTCAAAATGATACAACTCACTAATATCGACAATGATCCATGATGCAATCTATATGATCAAATATGTCAATGCCTACTACCAGCAACTGCCTCATCATCATCATCACCATCATGATCATCATTATCATAATCATCACCCGCTTCTATATCTCCTATATCAGCCTCATCATCATCATCTCATGCATTAGTACCAGACCCAACATAATATGGATCTATATCATCATCTGACTTAATAAGATAATTTGCAAGAACTGTGTTCTGTAAAAGAAACATTACATATAAAAAGTTATTATTTATTTCATGCAATAATTAAAATTTTCTGTTATATTTATGATATTACAATATATGAAACAAAACCATAATCATATTACATCAATATCAAAGTGTACATACCATAATAAAACTTCATAATGCTACAACTAAGATGCCATTGCAATGATGTAAAACATGCAAAAATTCTAATAAACATTAGTAATGATCATTAAAAACAATTTTTTATACAATTTAAATATCAACTATAAATTCTAGAAACTCGATTTCATCTGTGTTGTGGCTACTTGCTAAAGCTCAGTTGAAGTCATCTGAGTATCCCATCTCTTCCATATGGGTATATTCCCACCAAGTGGGTCTACTAAGGGGGTCCTCCTCCCACTTAAAAAATGATCCAGAACTAGCCCTAAGTCCTCTAGTTAATCTGTGAAGAGGTCAACCCCATACTCTATACAGTCATCCCTCTCTGACCCCTAGTATGATTGAGTCCTCAACATACATATCTCTCTTTGGCCATAATTATACTGAGTGTCCTCTAAACTCAACTGTATAACATTTATCCTCCAAGGATAGAACTAAGAGCACATTCTCTCTAAGATGAGGAACATATAGAACATGATGAAAAGGTTAGAGTCCATTATGACTCTAACTCAATTCCAATATAACCCTCTCTTATATCGACTGCTCCTTCTGTGTGGATCCCACACCTTGTCAAGCATCTAGTAGCCATTGATCTAGGTGGTTGGAATAGATCACACTCCCTTGTCATATGGCATGTGTCACCACAGTCTATATATCGACCATATTGAGAAATATCCTATGAATACAGGAGTAATACATACTCATTGAACACTGTGGAGAATACTCCTTGAACAACCTGACATATTGGAACAAGGAATGCCAATTATACTCAATTATACTTATCAGATTACTGTAGAACAAGTTTTTATTGCTGTTTAATAAAGTGAATAACACAAAAAGTATTACAATGCAGAGAAACAAATAATAATTTAACCACACATCAATTTACATACTCTTATTTCAAAGAATAATTTTGGTTGTTTTTTTTCTCTCAATTTCCATGCTCCTGCTCCCATTTTCATCATCGCGCATGCCCACAATCTCAAGCCAAAATCCTTCCAACGACACCACCATGGAGTCAACAATGTTTTCTGTAGTGTTCACCAATTATGTTTATGTGAAGGCAATCAATATGCATATCCGGTTGTGAATCTGTCGATTCCAATGGATTTAGGATGTTGGGTTTCAACTGGGGGACCCCCTGTACTGGGTTTCAACTTGGTGACCCCCGTACCATGACTCACTTACTCAAAAATGGTTATGTAGTGTCGTTTCCAGAACTAGGGTTTTGCTTAGTGAAGGCCTTGCCAATTTTGCATAATGGGGTCAAATTTAATGGGTATGATGTCTCTCGATCTGTCTGTAATATTGTTTATTGTAAATATCCCCTGGGGATATAAATAAAATCTAAGTTTGAGTTAATTACATAGAATGCAACCCAAACTTGAGTTTTATAATACCATTCGACCGTTGCTTCCATGTGACTACTCTAAATATACTTTTTGATATATTTCCCTTCAAGCTTCACTCAACCTACTAAAGGATGACTGCTTGACAATATTAATTAACTAGTTGCGGGAGTACCAATACATATATCAATAGGTTAACCTGAAGTAATTCATGGTTAGCTATCATTTTCTTATCCATTGTAGCATATGCATATATTAGGGAATGAAGGTGTTAACCCTACATATCAACTTAGAAGTAGAACCTATACAAAATACTTTCAATGTAGCCACAATAACATCCAATGATATGTGGGGTGACAGGGGGGGGGTGGGGTTTTCATCACTCCAAATGGAGAAATGGAATTCAACTTCTCTTGGGGTCTTGGTAGGGAAACTAACAACATAGCGGGAGCCTTGGCTCTCTGGCAAGGACTTCATATCGCCAGAACTCTGGGAATTAATGAAATCATCATGCTAGGAGATTAAAGAGTAATAATTCAATCCCTTGTTGAGAACAATTTCCCGTCCCAAATGCATGTCCGATAGATGATCAGGATAATCCAAGATTTGGTCTCCTCCTTTCGCAAAATTGAGTTTTTTCATATTCTAAGGAAATTCAATGGGAAAGCAGATCGAGCCGAAAATATAGGTTCAACTCTTGGTTGCGGAATTTTAAGGTGTAATGGATCCAACTCTTTCTGTCACCTCCCATAGGACCCTGGTCTGGGCCATGGGGCTTAGCACTTTCATCCTCCTCATGGAGTTATCTCGCTTGGCCCATGTGATGCATGCCTCCCCACATGGCATGTTGGCAGCTCTAGTTCTGGCGCGTGTTCAAGGATAAGAGGTTTTAACTCATGTACGTCTGATCGTTGTCTCCCCTCGCGCTAAAGGTTTCATGTCCCATCTAATTGATGGGAATCTAGGCATGAAATCATAGGAAATGATGGATGACCAGGGTGTCTTCGATGGATTAATTATTATGCAGGACATGGGAAATGGTCGTTATATGTTTTGGGTCGATTGCTCCAGCAGGGATATTGTGCTCTGGTTCTGAATCTGTGAGGATTTTGTTGGTTTGCTTGTTGCAATGAAGGTTTGTGCTCAGGCCGTGTCTGTTCCATGCCTTATGGAGGACTCCTCCGAACCTACCATCTCCTCCCCGCCTGCTCAATTCATCGAAACATACATCAAGGAGATGAAAAGGAAAATTCGAGGAATTAGCAGGGTTCTTGGCAAGATGGATTTTGAGGGTGGTCATAGGTTTGATAATGTCTACAATGACATGGCCCATCTGAAGAAAGAATGTGGCTACTTAATTGTTCACACCAAGACCGTCTTGACAAGGATTCTTGCTGATTTGGAGATTAAGTTCTAGAAACTGGAGCTGAAGGTGGCAAAGATGGAGGTGGTGAACACCCTAGGTTCCTCTTTCTTCCATGGCGATAAAGCCAAATGAATTTCTATCTTTCAGACTCATCTTTGATTTTAGTAGTTGGTTGTTGTTCCTGCGTTTATCTAGACTGTCTCTGTTTGCTGTTTATATATAGAACTCTTTATGTTGTAGGTAGAATGGCATTGTCTAATCAACAGAAGACTTGCTTATCTGAACTATTTTTCCGCTTCCTCAAGGGCACCTATGTTATTAATGGACCTGTGTTTCTGTGGTTAAACAACCTATAAATATAACTGCTTTTGTCTAAAAAAAACATCCAATGATATGGTATAAAATGACACTAATAAGAAAAAAATATCTATGAAATAAAGTCTCTAGACACAACCAACAATAAAATAAAAAGAGGTTTATGCTATTGGGAAGCCACACATCCAACTAAAATGTTAAGACTTTACAAATGTGCAGAGGAGAATGGTGTCAACAACAATGGAAATCAATAAAAAAAATAATTCTAGATCCAATTCCAAGAAAAGGAAGGAGCCCACTTCAATGTATCTCGATGTGACCTAATACAATTATAGTGCAATTGGTTGGTCTAGTATTGATCATTGGAGTGCACCTTTTATGGATCAAGATAGTTTCTTTTGAGAGGTCTGCATCAGTTCTCACTATTTCTACTTAAGAATGAACATTGCACCGTCATATATATATGTAAACTATATGTAAACAATGATAAAAGAACAAGGAAAATAATGTCAAATGCTACAACCACAAAAATAAGGGACTATGTATACATTACTAGAACTTGTAGAATACTTAGAAATTAAATGAACAATCAATATGCAGTATATTCACAATTCAATACATTCTTTAGAACAAGAACCATTAGATATAGAAGTAATATCCAATACACTTCAACATACCATTCAAATCTCAATTATTGTACATTGTAAGAAAGCTGCCAAATGCGTATGCATATGTTAATGTAAATTTTAGTACAATTGTACTCCAAATTAGGTGTTGCTGAAGAAGTCCAAACCTCTATTTGGAACTTACTAGGCATGATGGCTCTCAATTTGTCTGTAATATTGTTAATCATAAATATTACTTTGGAATATGAATAAAATATGAGATTGAGTTAATTACATACATTGTAAGCCAAACTTAAGTTTTATAGTAGTGTTTAGCCACTGCCCCCATGTAGCTACTATGAATATGATTTTGAATACATTACCCTTCAAGCTTCACTCAACCTACTAAATACAGGTTGCTTGAAAATATCTTTCAACCAACCGCAGGAGTACCAAGACATACATCAATAGGTTAGCTTGAAACAATTCATGATCAACCATTGTCTTAACCATTGTAGCATACACATAAATTAGGGAATGAAGGAATTAACCCTACATATCAACATGCAGATAGGACCTATACAAAATATGTTCATGGCAACCACAATAATACCAATGATATTATATTCAATGGCATTGATAAAAAATAAAATATCTATCAAATATATTATCCATTTGTAACCAACAATAAAATAAAGGGTTCTTCTATTGGGAAGCCACACACCCAATTAAAATGTTAAGACTTTACATATGCACATATGAGAATGGTATCAACAATAGTGGAAACCAATCTTAGTAATAATACTAGATCCAATACCAAGATAAGGAAGGAGTCCACTTCAATGTAGCTTGATTTGATCACTAACACAGATTATTGTCTTAGCTATTGTAGCATATGCATAAATTATGGAATTAAGGTGTTAACCCTGCATATCAACACTCATACAAGAATGCATATGCTTTTTAAAGTACTTTATAGGAAAAAGTCCTTTAAAAAACATATGTACATGCCTCTCGAAAAGAAGAATAAATTCCTAGGGGGTTCATATGCTCTGGGCTATTTAATCGATCTTTAAAGCGCATCCTAGGTTTACTATGTTGATATGCTCAGAGTTGTTCAGTCGAGCATTACTGTGCATCCTCCCCAATTTTACTTTTATTATATGCTATTTATTTATTACTTTATACCATAATATACCCTTTGGATTTTAGGAAACTTATGGGGTATGCATTATCTTCTCTCTTCGAGCTTACCCCATGGTAAAGGCATGGCTATGACTAACATCACTTGATACAAATGGTTTCATGGATATGTAAGCTTGTGTGTTTTAGGTATGAAAATAAGTTACCATATTGTTACATACTATCCCTGATATAGCTAACAACTTATTTTATGTTATACACTACTTATAGAAGTTTGCAATATTGGTATGAATAACTACAACACATTGGATACATTGTTAGTATTAACATAGTTGAATTACACTTATCTCCTGCTTTCATGAACGGTATCATAAGGTTTACTGTTACTAGTATGAGTTAATGGTGATAATAGATAAGCTATTACCTACTATGATATTAAACATTGATATCCAATGCCAGTATACAATATTAAACACTGGTCTCCAACACTAGTATACAATATTAAACATTGGTCTCCAACACCAGTATAGAAGGTTCAATTCCTTGAGTTATGGTAATAGTACTCTACTTTGTAAAGGGTTATGCTAGTTCTTATGTGATTAACTAGCACAATATTAGTTTATGTATTGATTATGTATTACACTTTCCTCCTTAATAAGAATAACGGGGTTCAATATAACGAGGTTACAGTTTACCATTATCTATATCTCTTATACTAAATCTTGTGTTACCCGCATAAGTAAGAGTGTTAGTATAATCAATGGGGATCACACTGGTATCGATCTTATTAGTACTCTTATTATCCAAGTTGTTATGGTATTCAATAAGCTATGTCGATGATACTTTGATTGCACTATGATATCAATCTACAATATAAGATACATATAACAAATATCTAATCACTTACAGTGTGTATTCATGTGGGAAAAGCATATGTTACAATAATATGGGTATCTATCACTATTAAGTATTAGTTAAACCAATGATTTCCATTCATTACTCTTAGCTTATAGTTATGTATATTATACAAGTCATCTAAGTGATTACATATCATATCAATCGTTATTTGGTAAAAGTAATGTAATCTACTATAATTATGTGCCTTGTGAGTTCTTTCATTCTACTTATATTCTCTATCACTTAACTCTCACAATGACTCTAATGATTACTATAAGTATACGGTAAACAACTAGTATGGAAGTGTTCATGTTCAGACCAATGAGATAATTACTAACATAAAGTTTACATGTATAGTATGCCTTGCTTTATCTGTGATTTCCCTTGTACTCCCTTAGCTTAGTTATACAAGCGCATATGACTTGTTTTCTTGCCCTATGCTTACTAGGGTTAAATTAGTTTGGAGTTTTATGTGAAAACAAAGACTTGTAGTAATATGACATATCCTACGTGTTTATGTAAGTTCATATTGGTTCGATTCCAATTAGATCACATAATATTAGCATATTCTATTCAAGATAATAACAATGTTGAGTGTCAACAGTAAGTATTATTAACATGGAATATATAATTAGAGGGTAATCATTCAATATAACACATATATACATGAGTTTTATAAGTTGTTGTATATACAACGAAAAAGAGATAGGCTTTTTTTCTAATGGTATTGCATATTGCCTAACTTGTTTGCTTCCCCTATACTTACTAGGGATAAATTAATTTGGAGTTCTATGTGAAACCAAATACCTGTAGTAATATGACATATCCTATGTGTTACTGTAAGTTCATTTTAGTTTGATTACAATCAAATCACATAGTAGTAGCATATGCTATTCAAGATAATAATAACGTTGAGTGTCAACTGTAAGCATAATTAACATGACATATATAATTAACGAGTATTCATTCAATATAAGACATATATACATGAGTTTTATAAGCCATTGTATATACAAGGAAAAATATATAGGATTTTTTTCTAATGGTCTTGAATATTTCCTAACAATCTTAACTAAGTCTGAAGAAGCTTTGTAAAATAAAAGCTTTATGTTCTGCCAACAAAATTCTATCTCTAAAGCACCAGGCTTATAACTTCTCATAAGTTGTCTTACCAAAATTACAAAAAAAGTTCATAATATCTAACTAAAACTATTATATATCTAAATCCCTGGCATTATCACTCCAGGAAACTCCTCTAGGTTGCAGCTCGAGGATACCGAGTAACTTACAATGTTTTTGGGGTTTTCTAATATGGATCAAGTCAGGTGAACTATATGACCTTCCACTCTCAAGACATGCATGAAACTCAAATAGGTATAAGGCTTTTAGTTACCACTGTTCAGAGGTTGAAAATATGGTGCAGGGATGGAGAATTCATCATCTTGGAAGATTCATACATAAAATAGATACATATAAATGGCTAAATCATGATAAGGAAGGTACTTATAATTCAAATCACATCAACATGCCAATAGGGTGACAGCTATCAGTCATTAATTAACTTGAATATAACCTGAATAACACATTCAAGCATAAGCACAGAGAAGACAGAAATGGAAGCTGAACAAATGATAACAAAAGAGCTTATATAAAATCATGAGCAAAATGAGAAGCTGACAATAGTATAGGTATATAAGTCCCCGAATTCAAACCCTTTCAATAAAATAAGTCTTAGGATTTATAGCCTTTACAAAAATACTCAGATCCTGAAAACTTGGATCTGATTTACAAAATAAACAAAATAATTGTTTTTTGCAAAATTAGGTTAAAAAACCCTAATTAACTACTTGTCTAACTAATAGTAGAATTAGTTCACTGTATGAACCTTTAGATAACTAAGGTAATTGCTGGAAATCACTGCCACTGGCCCTTTGCTGGTTAAGTCACTATTTTCCTTTGACAACTAGGTGTTGGAGGCCTTTTCCAATGTTATGTCCAGGTAAAACTGAAACATACCTTTCCTGATGCTTTCTTCTACGTCTTTCATCTTCAAAATTTGTCCCTGAGCCATCCATATTCGCCCAAAACTGCTCCTGCGTGTCAAAATTTAATTTTATGCCTCCGTGTGCTTTCCGTGGTTAAGAGGCCAAAACATTGGAACCATTAGCTACCAAAAGTGGGGCTTTTAGTGGCTAATGAACTACCTCAGCGTCTGCCTAAGCCACCGAAAGCCCTGTTTCCCAAAAATTCTTAGGTTTCTTTCAAAAATGTTCTTTTAAGTCTGTTTGCTCAAATTTCTTCTTCAACAGGCTTTGTGCTAGGAGGGTTTACAACAGCCTGGCTTGTTTCTAGAGGCTGAAGGCTAAAGGCTAACTGCAGCTTCAGCTAGGGTTTCCAATGTTGGGTGGCTGCTAGGGTTTTCCTTGGCCTCCTTCAGCTGCAATCTTTGGAGCCTAATCATCCTGTACAATCTAGTATTGTCTTTCATGAACCTTAGGTTTCTCCTTTTTAGCAAGATGTATCTTCCTCTCATCTCCAGGAAGGAATTATGCAACCGCTTATTCCATTCTGGTCAGTCCATTTAATTTCTACATCCTTTTTCAACATGGCTGTTATGTGCTTTACTAAGTCAGAGAAATTAGGGATGAACCTCCTGACAAAATTTATCTTACTTGTAGCAAGGATTTCTCCCTGCTACAGGGGTAGGAATGGCTCCCTTATGCATATAGGGCACAAGGGTAGGTTCCTGCTAATGGTGAAAATGTAGAAAGATGAAACGGAAATAATAGAAGCAGAATAGTAAATCAACACTAAGGCTAAGAATAGAAAACTAAAGCTAAACTAAACTATAAGCTAAGAACAGAACAAAAAGAAGGAGATGAAGCACTGGTGAACCCCTCTGCAGAAAATGGGTTAGGGTTCTGCCTCCTTAAAACCTGCAAATAAACCTAATCTACAATGAAAAACTTGCAAAACAATGTTAATAACAAAACCTGCAAATGAAGATAAGGGTTAGAAAGCAAAGCATATTAAGAAGCAAAGAAATAAACATAAAATCACAAATATACCTTCTCTGGTGGGAATGGGCCACCATGCCCTAGCTCATGGGAGCACCTCTCTTGGTTTGGGAGCAATGACTCAAAGGGGAATGGAAATGAAGGAGAGGGAGTGTGGGTGGTTTGAGAGGCGAAGGTCTCAAAGCATCCACGGGCAGCATAACAATAGGCAATGGGAGAAGTGTTTTGAGAGTGACCCCCCACCCTCCTTTTATAGCTTTTCCAAGGGGTTTTAGGGTTTTAGCCCCTTTTTTGGGCCTTTAGTCCCTTCCACCCTAACTTTAGCCCCTTTTAGGGTTTTAGCCCCTTTTTGAGGGCTTTAGCTCCTAGGGGGCTATTTTGGGCTCTTTTTTGGGGTTTTTAGCCCTTTTCTTCATCCTTGGGCTCTTTTGGAGGTGTGGGGGTCTAATGGAAGGTCTGATGGAGTGATATGGAGGTTGTGATATGGCGTCCTTGGGTGGTGTAGGCCATAGAGAGCTATGTGGGGGATTTTTGGGTTAACAGATTGCCCCCTGATGTGTGAGGGCAGGAGCTCAACGTATGGCCGATGGACATCATGGGATTTACTGTGTAGAGGTGGTGCTTCTGGGGCTGGGGCATGGTGGCTTTTGGTTTTTGTATTAATATGGTTCCCATCAATGGGTGAGATACAATAAATGTGTGACATGTATATGGACGAGGCGGGCATCCCCATGCTTGTGACAATGTCAAATGAATAATTTGATCTATGCTCTCAAATACAAGAGCTGATCATATACAACTGATGTTACAATAATGGTTGCCTCCATGTGAGGATGAATACAATAATGATCTAGTACATTAGACCCATGGAATTCTCATGGAATGCTATATCTTCATGACTGATGGTCTACTGGATCTGGTTCATAGCTGTGTGGACTCGCCGATTGAGAGTTAGAGTCTCTGTGGTACAAGTATGCTGCATCAATCATAAAGGTATATCGAAGCACTACTGGGGCTTCAGATCATTGTCTCTAATGCAACCCGAAAATCACAAGGGACATAACCTGGTTAGGTCCCTTGAGTGGACTCATCAATGTGCTAGAGTCAGGTGACATTCGGGGTCTTTGACCAAGTACTGTGTGGAACAAACCCTGCACGAATCTCAATCATGCGATGATGGAGTTGAAGTCAAGCATGTGAGAAACAACCATCCCAAGAGGCACTAAGGACTCCTCTCAAGTGGTCCAAGGAACTCATCGATGATGTTAATGAAATCTAGGTACAAGGACCTCTGGGTCTATCCTCTAGAATATGTGTGTTGGCGTCGACAGAGGGAGACTTGCCCCTAGACAAGGCAATGATGTTTCCTTGACCGGAAGCATGAGGGAGAAAACTGAAAGGCGTGAAGCAATCTGTGGACTGACTCACTGAATTGGGGAGGGAGGGGAGGGAAGGGAAAAAACTGAACAGGGGCAGGGGGGGAGTGGGAGACTCAAAATTCCTTTGTTCAGAGTATGACGGTAGGGCAGACTAGGCAGCAAATGAAACTGACTCATGGGAATGGGATCATAGCTGTAATACCAAGAATGTCGCTACAGATGGGAAATACTTGGAGGAGGTGGACACTTTTGATATTGATGGGATCCAAGGAAGACACATTGCAGAGTACTCTGAACAAAGGCGACCCAATGTGGGGATGTTGCCAAACTGTTTTCTGTGGGGTGGTGTCTAGGGATACCGTTATGGTACGATCTCATGGATTTTTGGCAAGCCCGAGGAAGTAAATGCTCGATGGTGCTTTCAATTTTAGAGATTCTGAAAGCACAAAGAAGAATTCAGTGGGGGCTCTTTTTCATTGGTAGTCTCCCGTGCCCAAAAAAGGATAAAAGTATACATAGGACAGCTCGCCCATCCTAGAGGGGATGAGAGACTTCTTTACCATTGGTAGTCCAATCAGGCCGGAAAAGGTTAAACCTATACTGGCTGGACGGTCATTCAAATACTTTTGTGAGCATGAATGAAACCAAGTTTGCTCAACAATATTTTCTTGTTGAGACGGCTAGAAAAGAGCTTAATGACAACCGGTGCTGAGCTTTTTCGTAAAGTGCGGCCCCTCTGCCCGAGAAAGCATAAAAGTATGTAGAGGGGAATGATCTTGGCTTGGGTGTGCTAAGGAGGTCCTTTTCATGAAATGCTCTACATGGTCTACATAAGGAGATAAACGAGACAATGTAGATGCCCTTTCCTATACTTTAGCAAGCAGGAAAGGAAGCAGTTGCGCTCGGCAACGTTTTCATTGTTTTAAGGAGTCAGAAAAGAGATTAAATGAAACTCCAATGTGGTCAACCGATGGTGGCACGTGTGGTGCCCCATGTTGGGATGATGGACAGAGGTCCACAGGTCATCCACACAGTATGGACAGAGCAGAAGGCTCTCAAACATACCAATACATGTGTGGGATAGATGGCGGTAGAGGCTCACGAGTCGGTGCGACAGAGGCATGCAAACTGAGGTGGCTCTCAGATAGAGGTTAGGAGAGCATGTGTGTGTGTTGCAGTGGACGGACTTGACTACATATGATGTAAGTACAAGTCTAGAGGCATTTATATGCCAAATATATGCAAGAAACAGAAATTGTTTTGAGGACAGTGGTCCAGAGGTCCGCGTCAGGTGCGGTGAATGGAAAAGACAACTATGTGTTAAAAATGCAAAATAAAAGCTAAAATTATAGTCCTTAACGGGCGGCGGCCCGAAAACTCACATGAGTAGCAGTCAGGAGGTGTGATACAAGTACAGGTCCATGGACACTTGCATCGTCATATCATGGCTCATAGATTGAGGTGACTTGTAGGAAATGGTCCTTAAATTGATTTATTAAACATGAGACGATGGTCTCAAAAATGGAAATTTGAGCCCGGAGGTGTGAGAGGTGTCTCGAACTGGTTTTGGGTGACTTTGGATTAGCAGTTGATGGTGCTGCCCCTGATTTATGGTGAAAAAATGTTGAAAAACAAAAAGGGAAAAAACTACGCTATAAGGGACTCATAGTGGTGGTATTAGGCATAGGATCTCTTGAGGTGGAGGCCCTTGCGTGGCTTCTTCAAGAGTCGACCATCTGAGTCAGTGAAGAGGTATTATCCCTTGCCGAGACAAAGGTCATTGGCAAGGCGGGATGATGAAATCTGGTCTTTTATGGGAAGAACCGATTCCACAATATGGTTTAAAGGGAATGGGGTAAAACCAGAGGTGGTATTACAGATCTTTTCGTCATCACATAAATGGTGCCGTGATAGATTAGGTGGATCTTCCATAGTTAATGAGAGGGAAGGGAAAATGGTGCTAGAGATCATGTAAATGGTATTGGTTGTGGTTTTGGTGGCCTTGGCCCCAGTCTTTGTTGGAGGAAGAGGAGAAGGCCTAGATACGGGAGGAGTCTTTTATGGACCTGGAGGTAGGTACAACGTCATCTCAATTGGATGGACATGAGTCAACACATTCTGGGGCCTTAGAGGCAGGGTAGGTGGCTCAAGGTACCACTCATGATCTCCTAGTGTGAAATCCTATAGATTGTTGGTTTCCAAGATAGAATTACTCATGATCTCAGATGGTAGGAAAAGGAAAGGGAAAAGAGAAAGGAAAAGGATCATGTTGAGTGGGAATGAACCCCACTGTTTCCCTAGTAACTGAGGTTGAGGTTACAACTGAGGTTGCGGCTGCGGATGGAGCTGCAGTTGCAAAAATAACGGAAGAGACAGGTCTGATGGACCGTTGGTGATGGTGGAGACAAGGGGGTCTGGAGAATTGGACATCTGTAGATGGACACCGTGTCTGAAGAAGGTAGTGGGGGGTGAACTTCTTTGATCAAGGTGATCTCAGACTCAAGGGAATGGTGATGGAGGTCAGCGAGAGCCATTCGAAACTTGGACAGATCTTCGCAATGGTGGGAGTAATGTCCATACAAGCCGCAAAGGGCGCAAGCATGGTTTGTCCTCAATGCCTTGTTCCTGACTACTAGTGCGGTTGGGAGTTCAACCATGGGGATGTTTTCGTTCGTATCCATGGCATCCAGATGCACATAGATCACTGGGATTTCAGGGAAATTCTGAGTTGGATGGCCCTATTATTCACAAATGACACAAGGTGGGACTAGTCATGGTTCTGCTGTGGCTTTGGTGTTCTTTCCCCTAGCCCTTTTGGGTTGGGGCGGTGCAGATGCAGCCGCAGCAGTTGGCTTGTGCGAACCAGGTGGAGGGTGAGACTCAACTGTGATAGGTTACACCAGGGTTAAAACAACTTGGGGCATTGTTGGTTGAGCTGGTAGATCAAGATACCACACCGGGGTGCCCAACGTAAAGTTGGGTAGGCTTAAGGTGGCCATGACCGGCTTGCTCATGACACCAGGTGGGGGAAAGAGGAAGGGAATCATATGGACTAGAGATGAGCCCAGATAACTCCCTACTGGTTGCATGTGGGGGTGAGGTTGTGGTTACGGCTGCGCGTAATGCTACTGCTGTAGGTGATGTTGCGGCTATGGACGATGTTGTGGTTGTGGTTGGGGCTGCAACTGTGATTGTTGTTTGGGTGCAGCAATGCTAGATGAGACCATGCACAAGTCCGCAGTTTTCTTTTGTGTCGGTGGTGGTGAAACCAATGGGAAAGGAGCCTTCATGGTGGGATCGGTAAACAACCCAAGGCCCACATTCAACGGTGGGGAGGCTGGTGTGTTTTCAACCACAGTGTTGGTTGCAGGGATGATGTTAGCGTGTGTGGTCACCACTTGCGGCTCAATGGTGGTGATGGTAGGGATAACGTTGGAAAGCATTGTTAACCCTTGCGGATCATGATAGGTGAGCTGGTCAACCATCACAATCTTCCCTTCGTGGGGGAACATCATGAGATAGAAGACAGTTGATGCAATGGCTCGCATGGCATACATGTAACTCCTCCCGAGGAGGAGGTTGTAGTCTGGTTGAGCAATGACAACTTTGATGTCAATAAGGAGTGTCTTCCCAGCTAACGTGATGGGGACATGAGGGAGGGTTCCTTGGGATTTAGTGGGATGTCCATCATAAGCCCACAGAGTCTGTGAGGACGGTTGCAGAATTGGTGATCCAAGCTTCTACCAAACCAAGGTAGACATGACACACGTGGATGCCCCCTCATCCACTATGCATCGGTGCACAACCAAGTTCCAGATGGACACTGAGATTTGGAAGGAGATAGTGGAGGGCATGCATGACTCTCTGTTCTCTATGTCAAACATGATTAACTTGGAGTCAGAGGGGTCTACTGCTCCTAAAGAAGCTAGTGAGGCTTTCCACTGCATTGGGCATGTTTTAAGTACCTCAAGAGCAGACATGGTGGTTGGCGTTTGGGCCAAATCATCCACAATGCTATAGCTGACTGTAGCTCTAGCTATGGAATTATTGGCAATTATGCGTATGGGGGGTGCAGGAATGGGGGTAACTGAAGAGACAGGATGACTATCTTAGACATGGATGCTGCTGATGATTCGACAGGTTCAGTGGTGGTACCATACTGATTCTGTCTGGTTTGCAAGTTGACCTCCTCAGTCGTCATGGCTAGCAGGTGATGTACACCTGTTTCGGCTATGGGAGGTGCCCCCAGAGCATTGGGGTTGGGTTGGGGAGGGAGCGTGGTTGCCACCAATCCTTGGACTGGCAGTGGGTTTTGAAGCACCATGGGGGGAGGTCCTTGTGGTGCCTGTTTGGGTTGGGCTTGATTGGCAGCATTGGCGGCCTGTTGGGCCTCATTTTGAATGGCCTACTTAGCGCGAGCCATGAGGGGACACTCAAATGTGTAATGCCCATAGACATCACAGAGTGTACATGGTTGGTTTGTGCACAACGAGGCGTTGCGTCTTGGTGGATTTTGGCATTGGGGGTTTTGGGTTGGCCGGTTTACCGCAGCATTATTAGGAGGGTTCGGTTGTTGACCACCTCCCTGTGGTTGGTTATTGCCTTGGTTGCGGGGCCAGTTGTTTCTAGCTTTCCCTTGTTGATTGTTGGGGGCAGGCTGGTTGGGACAATTTTGTTGTGTGAACACTTGTCCCAACGGAGCGGGTGGAGCGGGGGCGGGGGCTTCCACAGGTTGTACTAGCGGTGCATAGTAGATTTGTGGGGGTGGTGGTGCCACAAATGTGGGAATTTGCCCCACATACTGATGTGTTGGCCAAGCCATGGTTTGAGCCTGCTGCGGTGGCGCATGTTGTGCATAAGACGTTGTTGCTCCGGACTGGGATATCATTCTAGCATAGTCCGGAGCTTGGTTTTGGTAAGCAACATTAGTAGTGTTGCTTGGTTGTGGTGTACCGGCAGGTGGTGTCGATCGAGGCTATGGCTGTTGGGAGACTGATCCTATGATGCCATCTGCAGCATGGGATGCCCTCGGTGCATCACGGTAGGAGGTACTTTGACGGGGAGCATCTGGAATGACGGTATACAAGTATCTATACTGGGCATAGATGAGTTCAAATTGTTGGGCCTTCAATATGTCCTCTTCTTCAGATTGGGGACATTCAGATGCGACATCCTTTGTGATGGGTGGGAGAAAAGTCTTAAGGAACCAATCCAAGAAGATCCTATCGTCTAGTTGGATTTTGCATAATCTATGATGTCCCTGCCACTCATGGATATGGTCAGTTATGTGAGTGGCAGTGCTTTGACGGTAGGATAGCAGGATCTCCATCCCCTCGTCATATCTGACAGGGAGTTGGAAATACTGTAGGAACATGAAGGCTAGGGAGTTGAAGTCGGGGTACTTGGCTTGTGGCAGCTCAATGTACCATTTGGCCGCGGCACTTGTAAGGGTGAATTGGAATAGCCTCATCCTGACGGAGTCATCTACGATACTATTGGATGAGCAGCATAGATGGAATGTCATTATGTGGTTTTGGGGACATTCCTCGGCTTTGCCTTCAAACTTGGGGATGTCTGATGGTAGCTTAGTTGGCATAGATGGCCAAAAAGCTTGGTGGCGGATGGGGTCGTTTGTTAATCTGGCCAAGTCATGCAAGTTGAGATGAGCCATGAAGTGTAGATTTGACCCCAAATTAATGTGATATGGGACTATGATGGTGGTGGGGTTTGCAGGTGCATAGTGCATCTGCACAGTTGGGGGTGCTTGCGGTGGCACCATTGCGGATGGGCCATTGCCCCCAAGCGTTGTGGGTGGGATAGTATGAGTGGCGGGGACACTGCCCCCATGTATGACAGTAGGGGCAATGTAAGTGGATGGTCCACTACCCCCCTGTGTGGCAGAAGGGACAGCGTGTGTGGAGGGGCCACTACCCCCATGTGTTGCAAGTGGGCCAGGTGGCAGCTAACTGATGATAGTCTACATGACTGTGCTTGGGCCACTTTCTAGGTTGTGGGTGACAGGTTGTGATGTGGACATGGGTCCACTTGCTAAGGTTAGGTCGAAAAATGAATCCGGATTTGCACTAGCCAAGGGGCTTGATGGTGCGGTATGGAGGTCTGGTTTAGACTGATATGGGTCTGAATCAGAATCAAAGGCTGTGTGGCCCTTTGATGGTATGGGAGATCACTGAGAGTGGCTTCAATGGTGTCGATTGAGTGTTCCAAATGGTGGTGGTTTGCCTCTTAGGCGCGAGAAAGATCATGGAGGATCAATTGTGTTAAATTTATGTCTGAAACTGGGTGGGAATGATGTTTGGATATCGGCTTCAGTGGCTTCTTATTGGCTAAAGGTGGTCACTAGGCCACCAAGACTACCAAAAGACAGCACTTGGCTTTTTCCTCATAGGTGTCTCTACTCAATCGGAAGGGGTTGTTTCCCGTTTCGCTTGGCAATTCCTCTCAGTGGCCAACTACTTTGGGGTTCCTGTGGTACTCCTCATAATGAGTTTCTAGGCAAAGCCCAAGTACTTCCCACAGTTGAAGCATTCAGGGACTTATGTCCTCAAAGACTGCAGAGTTGTTTTGACTTAGTGTAAATTAGTAAATTTTAAGGCTTACTCAGTGTCATGAACTGAGTTGGGTTAATTATTTGGTATGGTGTAGTTGTTTGCTTGTTTTTCTGGTATTTGGTTGCTGCAATATGGTTTATGAATTCATCATGGTAGAGTTCATATCATTGTGGTTGTGTATGCAAGCATAAACAAAAATTGTAAACAAGTACAATGATTAACCCTAAATGTTTGCTGGCCTAACTAGATGTTTGCCTCATAGTGATATTCCTCTTCAACCAAGAGAAGGTGCTGGGCTCTCAACACAATGGGTCTAAGCCCATCCGTAGATCCTCAGGTCACCTCCCGGATGCTAGGTTGGTCAACAGGGAGGATGCTTAGTGCCATGAGAAGCCCTCCTTCTCTACCCCCTCTACCTTCTAGGTCACCCAGTTTTAGTGGTTTGGAACAATATCATGGAGTGCCTAGATCTATACAAGCTTACCCTTCATCGTATCCCAGAATACCCTGGAGGGTGATGAATGGGTAGAGGAGGAAGGGGGAAGCAAGATGGTTACTTTTAAGTTGCTTTTAATTAGACTAGGTTCATCTTATTAAGCCATAATGGTTTACTTAACATTTACACATTGTTCATGAAATAATTTATAGAAAATAAAAGCAGAAACTGAAAATGACTGGCAATGGTGGATAGAGGCGGATGGGCCACACTAACAGTCCTCTAAAACTGAAAATTACTATCTATGAATCTTAAATTAAAGTTCTGTTTGACAGGCCGCACATTTATAACCAAATCTAGTGAGGGGGCCGTGATATTTTTTCAGAAATGAGCGAGGGGGTCACATAGAATGCAGAAACAGCTGCAACCTGAGTTTTTGGGCTGAATTTTCACTTATCGGGGGATTAAGTGCACCCTGGGCGCACCTATTTTCCCATTAAGTGTGCCCCAGTCTCACCTTTTGCCCCAATATGAGCGCCCTGCTCCGGAATGGGGTTTTTTGGTGAGACAGAGTCAGATCTGGCCGACAGTAACTGGTACTGGGGTCAACCTGACTCGGTTCTGCCTAGTAGAGGCTTCAACAGTAACTAAAATAGGAAATAAATAGGATTTAAGATAGATTTAACATGAAATTTCTGAAAAACTAGGGCAAAATTTTTAAAAAAACTTGAAAATAAAAAGTTTGAAGCAGGGATCCTGTGGGATTGACCTGGTATGGTCGCCAATTCTGTAGCAAGGATTTCTCCCCGCTACAGGGGTAGGAATGAATCCCTTATGGCTATAAGGCACAAGGGTAGGTTCCCGCTAATGGTGAAAATGTAGAAAAATGAAACGGAAATAACAGAAGCAAAACAATAAACCAACACTAAGGCTAAGAACATAAAACTAAAGCTAAACTAAAATATAAGCTAAGAACAAAACAGAAAGAAGGAGATGAAGCACTAGTGAACCCCTCTGCAGAAAATGGGTTAGGGTTCCACCTCCTTAAAACCTGCAAATAAACCTAAGCTATAATGGAAAACCTGCAAAACAATGTTAGTAACAAAACCTACAAATGGAGATAAGGGTTAGAATGCAAAGCATATTAAGAAGCAAAGAAATAAAAATAAAATCACAAATATACGTTCTCTGGTGGGAATGGGCCACCATGCCCTAGCTCATGGGAGCACCTCTCTTGGTTTGGGAGCAATGGCTCAAAGGGGAATGGAAATGAAGGAGAGGGAGTGTGGGTGGTTTGAGAGGCAAAGGTCTCAAAGCATCCACGGGCAGCATAATAATAGGCAATGGGAGAAGTGTTTTGAGAGTGACCCCCCACCCTCCTTTTATAGATTTTCCAAGGGGTTTTAGGGTTTTAAGCCCTTGGTAAGGGCTTTAGCCCCTTTTTTGGGCATTTAGCCCCTTTCACCCTAACTTTAGCCCCTTTTTGAGGGCTTTAGCTCCTAGGGGGCTATTTTGGGCTCTTTTTTGGGGGTTTTAGCCCTTTTCTTCATCCTTGGGCTCTTTTGGAGGTGTGGGGGTCTAATGGAAGGTTTGATGGAGTGATATGGGGGTTGTGATATGGTGTCCTTGGGTGGTGTAGGCCATAGAGAGCTATGTGGGGGATTTTTGGGTTAAAATTACCCAAAAAGGATTGAATGTCCCTTTTTGACCTCTGTATGGATAGCTTATGGATTGCTTCCACCCTTACCGGATCAATATTTACACCTTCAGCTGAGACAATGTGACCTAGGAGTTTCCCTTCACTAAGTGCAAACTGGGAATTCTTAGGATTGAGTGATATTCCAAACTTTCTACACTTCAGAAATGCCCTCCTCAAATGCTGTAAATGGTCATGATGGCTGTGAGAGTAAACAGTTAGGTCATCCAATTATATAAGCACAAATTTATCTTTCAACCCTACAAAATATAGGTCCATGGCTCTCTGAAAAGTATCCCCAACATTCATCAGCCCAAATGACATTTTAGCATACATGAAAGTGCCCCAAGGGGTGGTAAAGGAAGCCTTCTCTTGGTCACCAGGGTGCACAACAACTTGGTTGTATCTAGAGAAGCCATCCAGGAATGACATGACACTAGCCCCTGAGACTTTCTGCAATAGGTGTTCCATCTTGGGCAGTGGATAGTTGTCTTTTTTGGAACATTTGTTTAGGTTTCTAAAATCCACACACAACCTGATTTCCCCATTCTTCTTCCTTACCACCACTAGGTTTGCAATCCACTTAGAATACCCGAGGGGGATTATGATTTTGTCTTTGAGGAGCTTATGGATTTCTTTTTCAATTACTAGTATTAGGAGAGGACAAATGGATTTCAGCTTCTACTTGAAAGGGATGGTGTCCTTCTCCAAAGGAATCCTGTGCTGGATGATATTGGTGTCATAGGTTTTCAGGTCATTGTACTCCCAAGCAAAGATATAAGCAAACTCTTTTATCAGGATGCAAAATTTTGACCTTTGATCAACAGTCAACTCAGTGGACATATTTATTAGTTTTGGATGGCTCTGGCTACCTATGTTTTTCTCTTGGATAGCAGGGTCTTGCTCCTTTTTGGTAGGCTTGAAAGGGATGTCATTATGATCAAACAACTCTTCCAGAGGTACTAGACCCAGAGGTATATAATTGCTGGTTAATTGGACAATGTTTTGATCAACCACTTTATCTTTCAACTTGAGCTGTTTGGATTCCTCCATGTTTAGGTTTTCCTGATCTATATGTATATCAGAGAATTCATCTACTAGCTGAAGGAATTTGCTAAGCTATTCATAATTCTCAAACAACTTCCAAAATTTGACATTATCTGGCCGGGAAGGTTTGTACTTAACCTGAACATCATAGCTGAGCTTAGGAGGTAAAGGAGGAACAAAAAGACTTGCTGAGACAACAAGGGAATCAACCAGGTGATTCAAAGCCCTAGGTATATATGACAGTTCAAAAAACATAAAGGAGTCTCTGAGTTTCCATACCTCATCCTTGTAAGCCTTTAGTTTGAAATTTTTTTCCTGAAGAGTGTTGTTGACCTGCTGTATAATAAGGCCTGCATCTCCAAAAATTCTCATGCACATGATGCCCATCTCCTTGGTAGCTTTAACTCCTAGCAGCAAGGCTTTGTATTCTACTATATTGTTAGTAGTTTTAAAATCAAGCTTATAACACAGATGAATATTTTCCTTGGATGGAGAGATCAATACCACACCTGCACCTGCTGAGATTTGAGTGCTAGCTCCATCAAAATACATGTTCCAGATTGCTGTGGTCACTTCTTCGGGCTGCTGACAGGTGGGATTAGTAAGCTGGACTGATGTTTGCCGAGAATCATCTATTTGTAGAATGCATGACCCAAAATTAGTGTGTACTGCATAGATGGGGTGGTTTACTAAATTCCTTTCATTGCTTATGATGTAGGCAAGCTGATTCTCTCTGTAAATCCTCTTGGTCTCCCCTCCAAACAAGGGGATTGTGGCATATGTAAGGTCCATCTGAATGGTGCCACCTAGCCTTTTTCTCCATGATTGAGACAACAAGAGACCAAATTTGGGAGGGATATGAGCCACTACAATGTCCATCATGATGCTTTTCAAAGGTAGCTGAGTTAGGTTCACAAAAAGGTCTTTGATGAGGCCCAAGCACTTGACCTTTCTGGAGTCAAAGGAGAATAAATCATGGTAGGGATTTGTAATGTTGAGACCAAGCTCATCCATCATAGCCTTTGCCACTAGGTTATGAGAAGCTCTTGAATCTAGCAGACAGTTATGAAGGACTTCATCATGGATATTTAAGGATATATAGAAAGGTGGGCATGAGTCCTTTAGGGCAACCACACCAATTTGTTATCACTCCAGGAAACTCCTCTAGGTTGCAGCTCAAGGATGCATGATAACTTACAATGTTTTTTGGGGTTTTCTAATATGGATCCATTCAGGTGACCTATATGACCTTTCACTCTCAAGACATGCATGAAACTCAAATAAGTAGAAGGCTTTTAGTTACCACTGTTTAGAGGTTGACAATATGGTGCAGGGATGGAGAACTCATCATGCTGGCAGATTCATACATAAAACAGATACATATAAATGGCTAATTCATAATAAGGAAGGTACTTATAATTCAAATCACATCAACATGCCAATAGGGTGATAGCTATCAGTCATTAATTAACTTGAATATAACCTGAATAACACATTCAAGCATAAGCATAGAGAAGACAGAAATGGAAGCCGAACAAATGATAACAAAAGAGCTTATATCAAATAATGAGCAAAATGAGAAGCTGGAAATAGTATAGGAATATAAGTCCCCGAAGTCGAACCCTTTCAATCAAATAAGTCTTAGGCTTTATAGCCTTTGCAAAAATACTCAGATCCTGAAAACTTGGATTTGATCTAACAAAAATAAACAAAATAATTGTTTTTTGCAAAATTAGGTTAAAAAACCCTAATTAACTACTTGTCTAACTAACAGTGGAATTAGTTCATTGTATGAACCTTTAGATAACTAAGGTAACTGCTGGAAATCACTTCCACTGGCCCTATGCTGGTTAAGTCACTGTTTTCCTCTGATATCTAGGTGTTGGTGACCTTTTCCCATGTTATGTCATAACAAAACTGAAATAGACCTTTCCTGATGCTTTCTTCTGTGTCTTTCATCTTCAGACTTTGTCCCTGAGCCATCCATATTCTCCCAAAACTACTCCTGCATGTCAAAATTTAATTTTATGCCTATGTCTGCTTTCGGTGGTTAAGAGGCCAAAACATCGAAACTGTTAGCTGCAGAAAGCAGGGCTTTCGGTGGCTAATGAATTGCCTCAGCGTCCTCCTAAGCCACCGAAAGCCCCGTTTCCAAAAGATTCTTAGGTTTATTTCAAAAATTTTCTTTCAAGTCTATTTGCTCAGCTTTCTTCTTCAGCAGGCTCTGTGCTAGGAGGGTTTACAGTATCCTAGCTTGTTTATGGAGGCTAAAGGCTAACTACAGCTTCAACTAGGGTTTCCAACATTGGGTGGCGGCTAGGGTTTTCCTTGGCCTCCTTCAGCTACAATGTTTGGAGCCTAATCATCCTGTACAATCTAGTATTGTCTTTCATGAACCTTAGGTTTCTCATTTTTAGAAAGATGTATCTTCCTCTCATCTCCAGGAATTAATTATGCAACTGCTTATTCCTCTTGGTCAATATTTCATTATTTTTTTTATCTCCCTTTCCAAAATATCCATCTCATACACTTGCCTCAATAATTGATTTATCTTTTGAGTTTTGGGCTTGCTGGAGGAATCCTTCTCTGCCAGTTCCTCTTGGTCTTATGGTGTAGGGGATGGTAGTTCTTCAGTCACCACTACAATCTGTAGAGCTAGGTCTGCACCTTCCTCTTGCTTCTCTTCAGAATCTGAGTAGGGAAGGTTTAAAATGTTCTCATTGTGTGCTGCAACTTCTTGGCCCTTTTCATTGAAGTCCAAGTTCCTTTTTACCTTCTTGGCTTTGGAAGAGGAGGGAGGCTGTTCTATTGCGGGGATATAGCCCTTATCTTTCTTCTCCCACTCCTTGGTGTGCTAGACTTTTTGGCAGGATAATTCCCATTTTCTTCTGGCTAAAGGCCCGTTTCAAATCCATTCCAAAACAAGAAATAAGGGCATGCCATGTTCCTCCTTTTTAGCAACTCTTGGATCAATATTTGGATAAGGCCATGGTGAGATAGTCTGCCAACAATCTTGGTTGGATGGGCCTCAGTTGGTGTGCCATCTTTCCCAAAATTTTGTGTAAGTAAAAGGGAAAATTTAGTGGGCTTTTACCTATGAAGTGGTTCATTAAGTTAAAATGGTAGATCATGGCTTTGTTATATCTTCCTTCACATGTTATGTAGACCACAATGGCCTTCAACAGTTGCTGCCACCTCTCTTCTAACCAGGAGGATGGAACACTCTTCTTCCACACCACTCCTCTATGCTCAGGCTTTAGGTAAGACCCAAACTCTACATCTTTTGGTATGGTGGTCTTGAACCATTTTTCTCCTGTGCTAGGGAGTTCAGTCACTTCAATGATTAGGGTTTCATATATGTGGAATTTATCTTTTCCTATGACTTCCTTAGAGCCATAAAATGAGAGAGCAAATGCCTCAACCACCTGTTGATGTGAACCTTGTATCTTCTCACAAAACCTATAGCAGCCAAAATCCTGGAAAAGTTTACACACCTCTGGATGTGCTTCCAAATAGCTGATATCTCCCAACTCCTGCCTGAGAGTAGGTCCTCCCTTCTTCATCTTGATGAATGCCACTCCTGGGTACCTGCAAAAATAAGTTTAAGTTTTGTATGACAGTGTATTAGCAGGATGCTTCTCAAAGATGGTTTTTCTAGTGGAGAGAAATGCTAAGGTTGAAGGTGAAGCGTACTAGATTTTTGGCACTGATTATGAGGGGTTTTGATTTCATGATGGGTGCTGAGGTCATAAGGTGATGACTGTATTTGATCTTATCGATAACCCTTACCTAGCAATCATATTTCAAATCAACTTGGATACCCGGTGAGCTTTTCTGCTATTCTTTTGGACAGGTGGAAGAAAAATGAAGGTTTCAAATCCTATCAATCCTTTATTAGTTTCATAACGACCTCCTTCACTTATTTCCACATGCATTTATGTAGACTAATGTCCTTTCGGTGGTTATTCATGCCCTTTATCGATCGTTTATCATGCTGACGGGGTTTGATTTGACCACTTTCTAACCGTTTCCACATTTTACCTTTTCGGTGGTTAACAACCTTCGGGATTTTGTCTGCTAGCCACTGAAATGGTGGCTTTCAGTGGTTAATGAAATGATATACCTTTCGCCTAAGCCATCGAAACCGTTTTCCCAGCGTCGCAGCGAAACCCAACTTTTGGTGGATAGTGGCCTTGCCAAATATTCATTTTAACCATCGAAAATTGGTACTTTTGGTGGATAATGAAACGTCAGAGCTTTCACCTGAGCCACCGAAAGTGCTTTTCTCCCACGCCTTTTTGCCTGCTTTCGACGGTTAAAGCCTGTTTTGAACTGTTTGCTAAGTTTCCGAAATCATCAACCTTCGGTGGCTAATGAGATGTCTGGAGTCTCTCCTAAGCCATCGAAAGCGCCTTTACCAATGTTGCTTTCTATCTGCTTTTGGCGGTTAACACCCTTCTTGGTATTTTCCCTAAGCTGCCTAAAGCAACACTTTTCAGTGGTTAATGATTCATTTGAAGTCTCGCCTAAGCCACCGAAAGTGTTTTTGCATTTTACTCCCTCAGGCCTGCTTTCGATGGTTTATGTTTACCCTGCGTTAAACTGTTAGCTACCGAAACAAAGTCTTTCGGTGGCTAATGAGCTATTAAGAACCCCACTTAAGCCACCGAAAGCTATAAACTTCAAATTTTTCAACCATAGCAAAAAAAGAGACCTTCAATTTGTTAGTCATCCTTAGATCTTTCATTACATGACTCGAACTCTTCATACTATCAAAATAAATTTATTTTGGGAGATAACACCTGGGATTATAGCTTCTCACAAACAGTCCTACTAAAATTACAAAAAAATAGTTCATAATATCTAACTAAATATGGAACCATGGAACCTCGTCTTCCAACTTGACTCGAGGAGGAGAAAATGATGAATCTTTATCCTCCTCCTTCCATTTTAGCTTCATCTTTAGTTATAAAACTTCTTTCACTAAAATTTCCACTCTAGCCTTCATATCTTTAGCTCTGTCCTCTTGTCGATCTGCTCTATCTGTCAACATTTGGAAATTTCTTATATCCTCAAACCATTACTGCTCATCCTTCTCTTGCCATTCTTCCCTGTGACACTCTCTATTTCTCCCATCTTGCTCCATCCAGTTGACCCTATGGATAATCCTTCGAACACTTTATTTGAGATTTTGAACTCCACATTCGACACAACATTAGTTGTCACACAAATCTTCTTCTCTATCCATTTTATTTACGTAGAGATGAAGACACCCTCTGTTTCTACTTCCTTGGAATACAAGGTAGATATATCCCTGTCTATCAATGACTTGACCTGTAAATAACCCCCATCTTCCTGCCATAATATATAAACCCATACCATTATCTACACCATAATTACCATTTATGGCCATCCAAATCAATTTATCTCTATTGAAAGTTTTCTTGTACCATCCAACATTAAATAAACCCTGTCTTCCTACCATAATATATAAACCTAGAACATTAACTACACCATGATTACCATTTATGGCCATTCAAATCAATTTAATTCTATCGAATGTGCTCCTATACCATCCAACAATTCACCTGAGTCGATGACGTAGGGAATGGCTAGTATGCATGTGAGAGTAGGTTATGACAATGGTTGAGGAAATCATTCCATTATTCCCAATTTCTTCCATCATTTTCCAATACATGCACGAAATATTAGACGTACAAATGAAGGTACTCAACTCTACACCCAATTTAATGTGGAGTGAAACCACCATCTTCAGCTTGAAATCCTTGGTGTCCCCCACATGTCTCTCCCAAATCCTTATGATGATGACTAGTGGGACGGGACAAATCCAATGTTTGAACTTATTCATACTGGTTTTGGGAAGGACTTTAGCATCTCGACTATGAATTTGATAAATCACAGTAGACTATGAGTTTGAAGGTTCAAGTGGTAATTATATATTTATATTATGGAAGTCTAGTTTGAGAAAGTACTTGGTTATGTGCTTTGTGGGAATTTTATTCAGATAAGATTGCTAAGAAAAGAGGATGCATTTTGTGCATTATGTGGCAACATGAAACTAAGGCATTGTTGTTGATTTTTTTCCCAAGCTTGAAGGAAAATTTTGTATTCATAGTTTGGGCACGACAAGGGCTGTTATCTTTAGAAACTTGAATGCATATGTTACACTTCGTATAAGTAACAACTTTACACACAAATAGTAGAAAATTTAGAGTAGCTAAGATGTGGTGGAATTTGTCGACAAAGGACCAACATCAATATTGGTTTGAGGTGCATGTTCATTCATCCACCTACTGGG
This sequence comes from Pseudotsuga menziesii, assembly GCA_001517045.1. NCBI lineage: Eukaryota > Viridiplantae > Streptophyta > Pinopsida > Pinales > Pinaceae > Pseudotsuga > Pseudotsuga menziesii. The sequence goes on along the minus strand of LPNX010522671.1, from coordinate 317,325 downwards.
GAATTTCATCTGTGCATGATAAGTACTTGCAAGAGGTGCATGTTCATTCATCCATAAATTTCGAGGACAAGTGCTTGTTTTAGAACTTTCATGAGATTGTTTGTATTTAATTCCTAGTAAATTTATATGGCTGGTTAGAAAGGCTCACAAAATAGATTCGTCATTGGTTGACATGGTCAAGAGTTGAATGGACTACTGAGAATTTCTTAAAGAACCTAGCATATGACCATAATCTTGAAATGAAATCTCGAGTTCTAGGTTAAAGTTCAAAATTCCACTAATCTTTGACAAGAGCCATACAATTTTTTGAATAAAAGATCACATGGAAGATAACACATCTAGGTCCTAAGGATAATGCATGGAATTTGTACTTGGAAGAAGAGTTTAAACAATTTCAAGCAGAGTTTAATAGGTGTTGTGCATAATGCTTGTTGATTTACAAGGACACTGTGATAGCTCCAGGAGGGGTCTATGTGACAATGAAACCAATGAAGCATAAGTTTACAATGAAAAAAAATGAGAAATTGAGTTACATGTTGACCGTTAACACCAAACTTGTGAAAATTCTCCTAGGAAATTAAAATCCTATTATATGGAAACTACTTTGGAGTGATGGGAAGCACATTGTGCAAAGAAATGCCACAAATGTATGAAGTTAACCCATTTCTACACTAAGGTAGATGCCTCAGTATAAGGGTGAACTTCCAATATCTTAGTTATCTTCATGGAACATTTTATACTTCACAAATGTTTCAACTAGCACAAAACATGAGCAGGTCATATATGTTTTGCAAGAAAGTAACATCAGTACCCTACCCCTAGAAAATATCCTCAAAACACCATTCCTATCTTATAGTCAATTGATTTACTTAGGTCTAGAAAATATTACTTCAAAGGTTTCCATATCAATCCTATGGAGGGATTTGCATACATAGGGTTTTATCCTAATTAAGAGATTTAATACTGCTACAAAAAATCAATCCATTTGCACCACTATCATCAATCATAAAACCATTCCAAACACTCCCACAAACCTACTGGAAATAAAAACATAGAATTGGTGATTGAAGTGATTGTGTGATACTGTCTTTTATTATTCCTGAATCTAGTTATTTTGTGCCATGAACTCCTAATATAACTCTTGTTCCATCCACTGTAAGCTATGTCAAATACTTGGACATAAGAGAGAAGAAAATTTTGATATAGCCTCAATATGTCACCATGATATGCTGCCCTAATTTATTTGGCACAACAAATTTATTCCAAGCTACATATTGAAATAATGTCTGTGACTCAAACTCAAGAAGTCATTTCTACTAACAATGACCTGAAGTGCTTTTTGGGTTTGCTATAGGATGGACATACTCCTTTTATCACTAGTACACGCTTTCAAAGTCCATGCTAATATATTATCTAAGGACCACTATGGGGTAGTATAATGTTCACAAAATTTGGGACAAAAACATAAACTATTTTCCCTTACATCCTATTGAGTTCACCCTTTCACTGTTATGAATTAGTGTTATAGTATATTTCCTTGTTCTTAACCCATTGGTTGATTATAGAAGGCTTTAAATTTATAAAGAAACTCTGAAACAAAATACATGGGTTGCACAATACACCATGATCCCACAAAACCAAATAATCCTATGGATGTAGGAAAATCCAATGACCATAAATGGTGTCTTTCTAGGCATATGCTGATAAAAATTACGGATTTCCTAGAGATCATTTGTGATGGATTAACAACATCGAATATTGGATAGGATTGGTATGTTTTTCTATGGAGAATATTTGTGTCTAATGCTTATAGTGTGTTGTCCTACCAATATGGTTACTTATGACAAAGCATCGATATTATATGACTAGTCCTAGAACAACATTTTTCATAACGCCAGAAACATTCTATAACAACAATGATTTTTATTCTAGTAGAAATGGATGGTAAACTAGCCCTTATTTTATAACATTATCACATGTAGTGCTATAGGGAACGAGGAAAAAGACTCATAGTTGTTAGAATTACAGAATTTTAAAGAAGTATGAAATGCTTGTAAACAACAATTAATATGACCCTATGGCATGTGACCAAGTTTGAGAGGTGGCCTTAAAATTCTTGATTTTAGTTCTTATATGGAGATTTCTACCAACAAGGTATACCCTCAACATTAATAGTGGTCTCCATGCCTTGTCCACTATTCCTATACCTCTTGACATGGATTGTAACTATCAAAGGACCCCTAAGGATCCCATATTTAACTGATTAGGTAAGATCCATTTGGAAATAACCCTATCTCAGCACTCATATGTGCACTCGTGGAGAAATAATTTCATTTGTCATGATAATATGTTAATATATAACGTTGGATGAGAGTTTTTAGGTTTAAATTCCTTTGGTTCAACTTTGAAATTTGTTTGGTAGAATGACATGGCCTCTTTCTACACAAAAATTCATTTCTTGATGGAACATTTTTGACCCCATTGAGAATTTCTAAATTTGAATTGGTTCAGGGAGTATCTTTACCATTAAAACTTCACTTGCTCCTTTATGAAGCGAAGCACATGCAATATAAACTCAATCCAATTAGCTCTAGACTTCCATTGCACATGGGGATTGCCTCCATTAATGGCTTATATACCATATGATCAACACTATTTCTATACACAAAATACCATTAATGAGTTCTTTACACACATATTACAATGTCAAGAATCTCACGACGTGATACCATCTAACAATCGTAGACTCGTCTAAGCTAGATGAATCCTAACTATTATCACAAAGTATCCCATGCATCTCATCCACCTAAAAATTCTCTTTTATATTAATCACAAACTCTTTAAAGTCCTTAGTAGGTTCCTACTTGATCAACTAACTGTGTGTCCAAGGTGACCCCCTAGTATTTTTCTCGTGGGGTCTCCTCCTTCAACCTTCGGCTTCTTTTGGACCATGTTAATATCATCCGTGAGGGATCCATGCAAATTTGGTCCTCGAAATCACACCAAATTATTCAATTATCCAAAGAAGTAAACACTAATTTCCTTCTATAATTAAAGTATAAGGAACTTAAACATGTCTTCATGTTGATAAAGCTTCTTGGTGCTCAACAAATTGAATCAATCAGAACATAATGATATGTTGCTAAAAATTAGATTGATATAAAAAAACTATATTAAGAGAAGTCCAATATAGGTCATATCCATCCTAATATTTGTCTTCCTCTCCCTTTACAATCTTTCTTTACAACTAGATTGTTTCTTTAAAATTACATACAAATATACTAGTAAGATATATTATGACAATGCATAAAAAATAGTTATTATATTGTAAGGCATGTTATTTTGTGAGATATATGTCCCTCATTTGGTTGTTTGGATCCATTTAGTTATTTATTGGAATTATACAACCATCATTCCCATCTCCACAATGTCCACCATCTATAAGGAATCTAGGTCATAGGTTCAAAACTATTTGCAGGGAAGTGTCTTCAAAGAGTGGTGGTGCTAAGATTGAGTTCCCTAAAGAAGAGGCTGGCATGGAGGTCATCTCAAATATGACATCACCGTTAAGGGATGGTCATTTTAAGTCCCCATAAAGAAACAATAACAAAAAGTGGCCTTAGTTATTTAACATTCTATTGAAAGGGATTTATTTTAGTGTTTGAATAGATCATCGAGGGACTGTGCAATGACGAATCATGTATAAATTTATTACCATATGAATGATTTGTAGAGGACCTAGCAAGGTCCCTAATCTCATCATTGTATGCCCTTATGGTTATTCATAGATGGTATAGTATTATCAAAATCAAAGGAAGACTATGATATTCACAAGGAGAATGAGATATTGGATATTTTCTATATGTGTTTGGAAGCACAAGAAATCATGGTCTTGCTTCAACTATTCACAACAAAAAAATTAAATTATGGACGAGATGCTTCCTTTCTCTTGTAATGAAAATGTGTGGGGATTAATGGTTGATGTATTATATATCTTTTCAAAATTTAGTTATGTATTCCCATCTTGCATTTTTGAGTATAAGATCGTAATTGTGGGTGCAGTAGCTACCATTGATTTTAAAAATGGTGGCCTTCAATGTACCATAGAGTGTGATGCATAGACTATGCATGTGGTTCTTACGGAACCCATAATATGCCCAAGGAAGAAAGTTCTTGTTATTTTATTTCTAGTAGGATTTATTTTGTTGGAGACTCTTTGAGTAGAGATTCTTATAGGGAATCCATTTTTCATGTAAAGGAATATGTTGTTGACCTTGATTTATGAAAACTAATTGCAAATATTCCTAGAAAGAGACATGCTTGCTTGGGTGTTCCAGTGGATGGGATTTTTTATGTAAACATAAGACTTAAGTTTGGTAAAAAAGAACGGTTTCTCATTGCAACCTTATTATTATATGGGTTATGTGGAGTCATATGACCTCAATACAAATACTTTCCTCAAAACCAAGGCCTTGCCTCCATTACAACCTTTGTGGAAAGAAAAGGAAAGACCACAGTTTATGCGAAGAACAAAGAACGAGCAATGTGGTAAAATTTATCAACAAGAGTTACTAGTCAAATATTGATACCTCATTCTCCATCCATATTACGAAGTAGGTTCACTTTTTGCTTTGTAATTTTTTTTCATACGGTTTTGGATGTCGACCATATTTCTCCTCCTGTCAAAAACATGGTACATGGACTATTTAAACTAATTATTATGCAATCATTTGATTTTTTCTAGGAATTAAAAAAAATATCATTTCACATATTAAATACTACAAATGTAAATATCAAGGCCTATAGACCTTTTTGTCCACTGTGATGAGTGGCACTAAGTTTGGAAAGCCTAGCGTTGGACATCTTGTCCTAAAACATATACCAAATTAGTTTAACTACGCACAAATCAAATATAAAAATTGTTTAATAAGTTTGATATAATCTTATGAGAAAATTCAATTACCTAGGTACTCTCCTCATTGGAATTCCTCTGTGTATTCGAATTCTCATATGATTTTACAAGTTATTTCCATACTTTAAGACTTACATCCATTGGCCTTTTTTTTAGCCTTTGCTTGGGAAGGATTTTTTTATCTTCTTTGTTTGGTTGCACTGAAATCTCTTGCAATTTTGAGACATTTTTTTTTCCTTCTTTAAATACCAACCTATGCCAAATCCAGTCTCCATGTCATGAATAACTGCTTTTTGCAAGTGCATTAGTATATTTGAGAATTGAAAATGTAGATGGTATTTGAACCGTTGAAGGAATGACTCCTTCAACTTGTTCAATTTTTTTTTCCAGTATCTGACATTCGTATTTTCCCTGAAACCATGTTGTATTCTATATTTGTGTCGTAGCTTCCAATGCAAGATGTAAAATATGCCATAGTGGAAAAAGCCTTTGTCTTAGGAGTGGTTGGGACAATGGAAGTCTCTATTGGGTGTTCCGCATTTTGAGAGTTTAGTGTTATTGATTTCCTCATGGATCCTCTGCTTTATCCAGGAGTGGATGGGGAATCGATTAATTCCCTTTGGCACATTTACTTTGGTTGCAATGTTTCATGGGTTTTACTAGATCATTTTTCCATGTATCTAGCGAGTGTTTTGAAGTCCATACCATCTAACTTGTTCACTGCCTCCATCCCCAATATGGAAGACAATGCCTCTTTCTCTTGGTCAATCTCATTAACCTATATATATATATATATATATATATAGAAAAAATATCTCATTTTAAATTTTGGAAAAAAATTAAAATCTAATATTTTGAAACACTTAGAAATCAATAAATTGACAGACTTACCTCATTGTGGCCAGTGTATGCTCCCTTGCTACCTCCTCCCTTTGCTCCTGTAATGCTACTTGACATTTTGAGGTGATATATGGAAAATTATTTGCATCTAGTCCATGGAAGGCAAATGAAAGAAACAATGCTAGGACAATAGAGGGTGAATCTCTACCCTAGATTTCAGTTTTTTCAAAAAACAAGTCGAATTTAAATAGCAATGGTGGGGCTAATGAGCTTTTTTGGGGTCACAATCTTGTTATTTACTTGACGATGGTTTGTCCAGAAGCTCGAATAATGAGTATGTGCTGGTAGTTATCCGGATACTCCCAAGTTTGACTAGTGGAGCTTCGAGGTGGAGAGTTGAGATTTCCCTACTAATGAGCTTCTATTTGGGTAAAAAATCTTGTTATTTGCTCCATGATGGTCTACCCAAAAGATCATATTGTGGGTCTATGCTGGGAATTAGCTCAATCTTTTCTCAATTGCTTCCAAGTCCAAATGGTGGAGCTCTGTGGCAAAGAGTTAAAATTCCCCTGTGCTAACGAGCTTCTAGTGGGTCGCAATATTGTTATTTTCTCCATGGTGGTCTACCCAAAGCTCGAATTGGTGGGTTTGTGATGGGAATTAGCTCAATATTGCCTCCACTTCTCTTAAGTTAGATTGGTGGAGCTTCAGTGTTGGTATGTTGGATATAAAACCTGTTTAATGCTTACATGTTTGGCCCACCAGTTTTTTTTTTCATCAGTCGATGCTATAGTTGGTGCAATTTGTTGATGTATTTGTAACTTCAGAATGTATTCACTTGTATATCTTATGTATTGTACCCAAATGTTTATTTCGGGAAGTCTCTGTAATGTATTCGAGTCATGTCATGCCCCGATGTTCCTATCGGGAGATTCAATAACGTAAACAAGTCATGTCAAGTCATTGTGGGTAACCCTCCTATTGTTCAAGGGTTAAAGTCCCCGCAGTTTTGGGGCCCTAGACGGTTATTAGACTCTCCTAGAGAAGTCGGCCCTAGTGAGTTATTTTCAAGTTGGGAATTAGTATAAATAGAGAGTGAGCCTCTCTATTTATCACACAATCACTCACACTCAGTTGTAGCACATAGCTGAGAGAGAAGAAGTTGCTGGGGCTAGAAAGAAAGAGGCTACTGCTGTCAGGAGATCATCTTACTGTTTTGGGGTTTTACTTTTGGTGATGATTCTATCTCTAAGGAAGTTGTGGGGTTTTCTTCATTTATGGTTTCCTTAAGGAAAAACATTGTGTTCATTGTCTCTTGTGTTTGATTGTTGTGCTTGTTATTCTCTTAGTTAAAGATCCTAATATAATGCTAGCTTAAATGATAAAAATCTAACATGGTATTAGAGCTAAACTGAGAAGAAGACACTGTGCAACTGTGGGAACTAGGGCTTCCTACTTTTTGGATCTCTCTCCACATATTTTTAGCAAAAGAAGGTTGTCATGACTCTCCTCCCTAAGGCACATCTTTCTACCGAAGCAGAATCTGATTCTGAGCTTTTTAAGTTTTGGACCCGACACTACTGTCGGAAATTAGGGCTTTCCACAGAAGTGGAATTTTTGAGTGAGCCCAGTCCTGGATTGATCTCCTGGTCAAAATCAAAGTTTAGATATCATGATCAAAGCATTTGGTTGGATAGAACTCTAGAAAATCCCAACGCTAATATGCTCCTGAACCAACACTACAGAAATTCAACTCCAAATCCAGATCCGACATCTTGACCTGGTAAGATCTAAATATTTTGTATTTCCATTTGAGATTCTCAGTTAATATGTCTCATCATACCAGGCTTGATGAAAATATTGAAGGATATGATAACTTCCGAGCCTGGAACTATAGGATCTCCTTGGTCCTAGAAGAAAATGAGTTGGACTCCTATATCAATGAGGAGGTTCCAGTTCCAGAGGGAGATGAGGATAAGGCCTTACACAAGAAGAAGTTGGTTATGGCTAAGAGGATTATTGCTGATTCAATCAAGGATCACCTCATACCACAGGTGTCCTCCCTAAAGACACCTAAAGCTATGTTTGATGCCCTAACCAAACTGTTTGAAGGGAAGAACATAAATAGGAAGATGACTATGAGAAACCAACTAAAGAATGTAAAGATCCAGAATGCAGAGAACATCCAGTCTTACTTTACAAGGGTATCTCAGATCAAGGAATAGCTAGAAGTAGTAGATGAAGAAGTGGAAAATGTAGAGATTGTGATGACCAGCTTCAATGGTCTACCTAGGGCATGAGACTCTTTCATTCAAGGGATCTGTGCCAGAAAGAAACTAGTCAAGTTCAACAGACTATGGGAAGAATGCTCTCAAGAAGAAGCTCAGATAGCAGCTCGAGAAGAAAAGATGGGAAGTGAAGATCAAGCTCTCACATCCCACACCAAGAAAACTAGAAGGGACCATCATCACTCCAAAGGTAATATTTCACACTCTAGAAGAGATCTGTCTACTATTAGATGTTACACATGTGATGAGAAAGGTCACATATCCAAATACTGCCCTAACAAAGGGAACTCAAAGAAGAAAAAGGGAAACAAGAGAAGACATCATGCTCATGCTGCAGAGGATGATGAACCTTACACAAAGAGAATCAGACAAGAAAGTGATGATTCTTCAAGTGATGAAGAATATGTGCTGATCTTTGCTCTCACGGGAACTATCTCACATGGAAGCAATGATTGGATTATAGATAGTGGTGCTTCCAAACATATGACAAGATTCAAAGAATCATTTGTGAAACTATCTAAACATCAGCCACCTCACAAGGTGAAACTTGGGGATGACTAAAAGTATCCAATAAAAGGTAGTGGTGAATCCTCCTATAAGCTAGACTCTGGAAAGTCTATGAAGATGAAAAATGTATTGTTTGTACCAGGACTAAAGAAGAACCTCCTCTCCATATATGCATTGGATGCAAAAGGAATGCAGGTTGCTTTTGTAGATGGCCAAGTTATTATGTGGACAAAGGGAAATACTTTTGATGATGCAATAGTGATTGGGGAACAAGAAGGAGGTCTATACAAATTGAAGGGCCAACCAGAACAAGCTTTGGTTCATGACTCAGTAGAACCAAATGAACTTTGGCATAGAAGGCTTGCACATGTGCATTATAGGGCACTACCACTTGCAAGCAAAGCCATTGAAGGTCTTCCAAAAATGCAGACAAAACATGATGGTGTTTGCAAAGGATGTGCAAAAGGAAAGAACACAAAGAAGACATTTCCAAGTAGCGAGAGCAAGGCAAAAGGAATCTTGGAAATCATCTACTCCGATGTCATCCAGTTCATTAAGCGGGTATGTATACTATGTTTCTTTTATTGATGATTTTTCCAGGAAGACATGGATATACTTTATGAAGAACAAAGATGAAGTATTCAACAAGTTCAAGGAATTCAAAGCCTTGATTGAGAACCACACAGAAAAGAAGATCAAGATTTTTCGATCAGATAATGGCAGAGAATTCACATCGAATGAATTCAAAGAATTATGCAAAGATTCAGGGATTAAGAGGGAGTTAACCACTCCATATAATCCACAACAGAATGGAGTTGCATAAAGGAAGAATAGAACGATCATGGAAGCTGAAAGGGCCATGCTTCATGATCAAGATCTTCCCATGCATCTATGGGAAGAAGTTGCAAGAACAATAGTGTATGTACAGAACCATACTCCACACAGAGTACTAGAGAATAAGACACCTGAAGAAGTATTATTCGCCAAGAAACCAGAAGCCAGCCATCTCAAAATATTCAGCTGTCCAGTGTACATACACATTCTGAAAGAAAAGAGGACAATGTTAGATCCTTCAGGAAGGAAGGGTATATTTGTGGGATACTCTGAAAGCTTGAAGGCTTACAGAATATACTTCCCAGGATTCAAGAAGATTGACATCAGCAGGGATGTGACTTTTGACGAAGATTTAGCTTACAACAAATCTAGAAAGAGACCTGCTGAAGAATCTGAAGAAATAGAAGCACCCAAAATTCATGACACAACCATGAACAAAGAATATCAAGAAGATGATTGAGAAATAGAAGAACCTCAAGAACCTGTAGATCCACCTTAGGAGAAGAATCCTCACAAGAGGAAACCTGCTTGGGTACGAGAAGCTATCCAAGGTCCAGAAAGATATGGGTCTCCAGAAGAATCACACAGAGAAAGGAAAAGAACTAGGTCTTGTTCCAGTTATGTAGCATTATTATGTGATTTCATTGATAAAGAACCTTCCAACTATGAAGAAGCGACATAAAAGAAAGAATGGAAGGATGCTATGATCAAAGAGTACCAATCGATCATGAAAAATGATGTTTGGGATGTTGTCCCAAGACCTAAGGGGAAGTCTGTAGTGACTTGCAAAGGGATCTACAAGATCAAGCATGCTGCCGATGGAAGCATAGAAAAATATAAAGCAAGATTCATGGCTCATGGCTTCTCCCAGAAAGAAGGAATAGATTACAAAGAAACTTTTGCACCTGTAGCCAGATACACTTCCATCATATCAGTACTTTCTCTAGCTGCAGTGATGAAATGGAAGATACACCAGATGGATGTCAAGACTGCTTTCTTAAATGGTGTAGTAGAAGAGGAAGTGTATGTGGAGCAGCCACTCAGTTTTGAGACACATGACAAGGAGTATCATGGTGTAGATTGAAGAAAGCCCTATATGTTTTGAAATAGGCACCCAAGACATGGTACGACATAATTGAAAACTTTCTATCCAGTTTGGGATTTACCAAGAGTAAAGAAGATTCCAACTTTTACTACAAGGTTGAAGATGTCAACCCATTGATGCTCCTACTATATGTAGATGATCTGTTTGTAACAGGTATGGATGGGTTGATTGCTAATATGAAGAGGAAGCTTGCTGCCGAGTTCGAAATGAAGGACTTGGGTATGATGCATTATTTTCTAGGCATGGAGGTGTGGAAGAATGCAGATGGAATATTCCTCAAACAAGGGAAGTCTGCAGTAGAGATCCTGAAGAGATTTGGGATGATGGATTGTAAGGCCTTAACCACACCTATGGCATTGAACCTGAAGCTATTGAGTGATGCTTCATCTGATTCGGTTGATGCCACGATGTATTGTCAGATGATTGGGTCCTTGATGTACCTGATGAATACGAGACCAGATATTTGCTTTGCTGTGAACACCTTGAGTCAGTTCCTGACAGATTCAAGACATGTTCACTTGATTGCTGCAAAGCATATTCTGAGGTACCTGAAGGGTATAGTTGATTGTGGGCTCAAGTATAAGGCTGATTTGAAGATTAACCTGGAGGGTTATGTTGATTCAGATTGGGTAGGTAGTACCATCAATAGGAAGAGCACTTCAGGGTGCTGCTTTAGTATGGGATCAGGTGTGATCTCTTGGTTTAGCAGGAAGCAATCCTGTGTGGCACTGAGTATAGCTGAAGCAGAGTATGTCGCAACTTGTTTAGCTAGTTGTGAGGTAGTATGGACGAGGAATCTACTATCTGATTTATTTGATCTCCAATTAGATGCTACTTGTATATATTGTGACAACCAGAGTTGTGTGAAGTTGTTGGAGAACCCGATGTTCCATGACAAGTCGAAGCATATCGAGATCAAGTATCACTATATCAGGGATATGGTGAAGAGAGGAGTAGTGAAGCTCCAGTATGTTGCGATGGATGAACAGATAGCTGATGTGTTGACTAAGCCATTGGCTAGGGTGAATTTTGATTCCTTCAGGGAGAAGCTTGGTGTTCTCTAGATCAAGATTCCTCCCAAGAGGAAGTGTTGAGTCCGTACTGAGCCCTTCTGACATGGTGAGAGGATTGGTTCCTTCCATGGTCAGATGTAAGTGCTGTGACCTTCTGACATGGTGAGAGGATTGGTTCCTTCCATGGTCAGATGTAAGTGTTGTGCCCCTCTGACATGGTGAGAGGATTGGTTCCTTCCATGGTCGGATGTAAGAGCTGTGACATGGTGAGAGGATTGGTTCCTTCCATTGTCAGATGTATGTGTAGATCCCACATCCAACATGAAAAAGGGATGGCTCCGTGAAGACACATCTAGTATGAAAAAGGACTAGCTCTGTGTAGATCCCACATCCAGCATGAAAAAGGGATAGCTCTGTGAAGACACATCTAGTATGAAAAAGGACTAGCTTTGTGTAGATCCCACATCCAGCATGAAAAGGGGATGGCTCTATGAAGACACATCTAGTATGAAAAAGGACTAGCTCTGTGTAGATCCCGCATCCAGCATGAAAAAGGGATGGCTCTGTGAAGACACATCTAGTATGAAAAAGGACTAGCTCTGTGTAGATCCCACATCCAGCATGAAAAAGGGCTGGATCTGTGAAGACACATCTAGTATGAAAAAGGACTAGCTCTGTGTAGATCCCACATCTAGTATGAAAAAGGACTCGCTCTGTGAAGACTCATCCAGTATGAAAAAGGACTGGCTCTATGTAGATCCCACATCTAGTATGAAAAAGGACTAGCTCTGTGAAGACTCATCTAGTATGAAAAAGGACTAGCTCTGTGAAGACTCATCCAGTATGAAAAAGGACTGGCTCTATGTAGATCCCACATCTAGTATGAAAAAGGACTAGCTCTATGAAGACTCATCTAGTATGAAAAAGGACTAGCTCTGTGTAGATGCCACATCTAGTATGAAAAAGGACTGGCTCTGTGTAGATGCCACATCTAGTATGAAAAAGGACTAGCTCTGTGATGATACATATAGTATGAAAAAGGACTGGCTCTGTGTAGATGCCACATCTAGTATGAAAAAGGACTAGCTCTGTGATGTTACATCCAGTATGAAAAAGAAATGGCTCTGTAGATGTACATCCAGCATGAAAAAGGGCTAGCTCTGTAGAACTTCCTATGACGAGAAGAATCAAGAGATAGCACCCGTGATGATGACCCAGTGATGATCCAGATTGAGCGATGATGATCCAGATTGAGTGATGATGATCCAGATCCAGTGATGATGATTCAGCAGAGATGATCTAGCAGTGATGATCCAGATCGAGTGATGATCCAGATCAAGATGAAGATGACTTGAAGATGAAGATAACTTGAAGATGGAGATGACTTGAAGATGAAGATGACGAGAACTCATTGATGATCTAGATGATACAAAGAAGAATACCCACGCTGATAAATTGTGTCGAGAGAATAGCTTCCTAGTTAAGAGGGAGTGTTGATGTATTTGTAACTTTGGAATGTATTCACTTGTATATCTTATGTCTTGTACCCCGATGTTTATTCCGGGAAGTATCTGTAATGTATTTGAGTCATGTCATGCCCCGTTGTTCCTATCGGGAGATTCAATAATGTAAACAAGTCATTTCAAGTCATTGTGGTTAACCCTCCTATTGTTCAAGGGTTAAATTCCCCGCAGTTTCGAGGCCTTAGGGTTATTAGACTCTCCTAGAGAAGTCGGCCCTAGTGAGTTATTGTCAAGTCGGGAATCTGTATAAATAGAGAGTGAGCCTCTCTATTTATCACACACTCACTCACACTCAGTTGTAGCGCATAGTTGAGAGAGAAGAAGTTGCTGGGGATAGAAAGAAAGAGGCTACTGCTGTCAGGAGATCATCTTATTGTTTTGGGGTTTTACTTTTGGTGCTGATTCTATCTCTAAGGAAGTTGAGGGGTTTTCTCCATTTATGGTTTCCCCGAGGAAAAACATTGTGTTCATTGTCTCTTGTGTTTGATTGTTGTGCTTGTTATTCTATTAGTTAAAGATCCTAATATAATTCTAGCTTAAATCATAAAAATCTAACACAATTAACGCTGATTTTAGGCCCTAAATGTAACCTTGTTGGGGTTCCAAAGTTGACGCAAACTGAGCCCCATTTTGCTCCGATTTTTTGTCCTAAACTGCATCAAATGTTGCATCGCCTTGAATGTGCACACCCTAGGGCCAAGATAAGCTCAACAATATTCTCTTGGTGCACAATTGCTATGTACCATATTCTCATTTTTGTGTACTGCAGGAACTAAAGAAGGCCATGGATAGAGGACGTGGACAACATAGAACTACTAAATTGACTGGAGGAAAGTGGGTGGGAGTAGATATGACAATGGAATCTGCAAATACAGTGAGGTAAGAAGAGAAAGCAACCTAAACCAAAGTAGGAAGGTGTTTAAGAATTCACAAATGCTACAACATAGAGGAGATAAAGTCATTTTTTTGTCCATGATGCCTTTGAGGTCACACTTATTGGTTTCAAATTTGCAGAAATGGTGATTAAATTTATTCTATGATCAAGGGAAAAGTTTGAAATTTAGGATGGACATGTGGGACAGGGATGTTGGATACTTTCATGTTGAAATTTGGGCTCGATGTATATACCCAAGGTCATAAAATTGTGTTTTTTTTCAAATCCAAAACATGATATCAATATGTTAAATATATTATTAAAGCAAGGTTTTTGTGTTGGATAGCATATTAGCTGAAACAATATAATTGATGTACTAAACATTATTGACTATGTTGTGTATTACAAGGGCTCAATGAGGCCATGGCAACACATCGTGTCATATCTAATGATGACACAATGCTTGACATGAGACATCAGGTACTCAAATTTTGACTTGACTTTGAAAATATTGATTTGATGGAATTTGTGTGATACACCCATATTTTTTCATAGTATTATTAAAATGTATAGTGAATTATCAAATCGTGACATAACATAATGCATGTAGTTGATTATCTTCAATGGATATTGGAACAAATGCATAGCATGAGCCTTCAACTAGTAAAAGAAAAAGATATGTATGGAGACGTGGACCTAAAACTGTTAAATCACATAGAGGACACTGGGTGGAAGAAAATATGACAATTGATCTTATAGACACAACAAATTATTGGATTGAACAAGAGGTTGGTCAAGACTATAGTACATGGGATGAATACTTTGAGAAAATTATTGTTTGTGGATGTTCCATGTGTCATGGAAAGAAACAATTCAAATGAGCAATTGCATAAAGACATTACATAGATGATAAGATTCCACTGGGTAGTATGCCGCTTACAATCGATTCAAATACCATAGGAATTGTGGTAAGGAAATTTCCAATTTGATATAACTAATATGTATAATTATTTTAGACATTGTTTTACATTATTTGAATAATTTTTTTTTATCTTAATGAATACTTGCAGTATAAAGTCTTGGTTTAAAGTCTCCTGACACACCAAATTCTAGCTTAGAGGGTGATGATTATTTATCAGATGACACATCCATAAAAAATATGTGCACATATACTAGCTCGAAAGATGAGGAATTGATGAAAACAAGTAACAATAGAACAATAGCCGGTTTAAAGATGCATAATTTGCATGAAGACAGGGGGAAGGTGGAGTACATACCCTATGAGAATGAATGTGATGGATATAATGACTTTTATCTGTCTTTGATATCAATTTAAAAAGTCACATTTGATTTTTGACTATATTATGCTTGGCCTAGTGCTTAATAACTACCTAGAGTGTACAAGGTGTTTCAATTTTGGGGATACAACTACATGATACGACCCTCCAATATTCATGGATCGAATCTAGGCCTCTTTATTGTCCAAAATGTACATGTGGGATATAAACATAGAACAATTCACAAAAAACCACTCAGAGATTAATGCCATATTATGGTCGGCCATATTACAATGGTGAATGGAGATGGCTAGCAGAATATAAGCCTTCGATGTCAACACATGGTCTAAATTTGAATATGTATACACATCATCTCCAACTTTAAAAATGAAAATAAATGAATAGAGGTCATCTTATGTATATAGATGGACGTTTATCCATATGGATATCGATGGTCACCCATATATTCCATTGGCTCAAAACAATTGTCCATTTTGGTAGTTTCATATTTATTTTCTACGGGTTTTTAGGTCCTAAACTTCTGGGTACATCTTGAGGCCCTAAACATCATTTTTTTTAGTGATTCATAAGCCAAATGGTTGATTATGGCATGTATTTGGCCCCATTTGAAAAATGTAAAGCTCAGATAAACCTTTCCAATGGGATATTGAGTACCCAAATTAGAGATCATATGAAAATTTTATGACCCCACGAAGTTGACTGTTCAACTAACCACCTTGGGGCCACAATCTTTATGACGGTTCATATTCTAGGATTATGTTTTGGACCTTGAGGGTTCTCACCCTCATTCTTATTATAAATAGGCCCCTTTGGCCTCATTTTGTATTCATCTTGGCATAGATGAGCGTAGCTTCCACATCTCTTCTTAGGGATAGCTACCACCATTATAACTGTTGTATTTACAATCTGTTCTATTTCCTCCATTTAATACAATACATGTTTAGTGTATCTCTGTTTTCATTGAAATATGTTTGTGTTTATGATGCTATATTTATTCTTTCATTTTGTTCTCACATAAATCTAAATCAGTGGTATTAGATAAATCTTCTCTTTGATGATTTATCGGAGCATGTCCCAGACGAGGTCAGGGTATAGAGAGGTGAATCTCGAACTAGTTTCACTTGGGGAAGACCACTCTCGTCGCCCTAAGAGACCTCCCATGGAGGAATAAAAGGGATACTACAAAGAAGGATATCTTATCAAGTCATTGCTCAAGGAATCCCTCGTGCGACAGAGGAACGAGATGATGGATATTTTTGCCCAAATCCTTCTATGAATGTCGGTAGTGGTGAAAGCACCTTCAACAAGCATCCGTTTTGGAGATGAAACCCCATTCAAGGTACACGTTAAATTTGATATTCCTTTATTTGAAGGCCAAATCGATGCTGATGCCCTAGATAAGTGGTTGAATGTTCTAAAAGGGTGTTTCTTTGTCCACAATTTTTCCAACAGGGAAAAGATCACCTTTGCACTCCTCAAGGCCGTCCCCCATGTTAAAAATTGGTGGGAAACATATTAGTAGAAAAACTCATTAGACGAGTATATAATGTTTGACACAAATCCCACTTGGGCATCTTTCATAGATGCCACCAAGGAACAATATTAATCTATGGGAAACTATGATGACCAGTACACAAAATGGACCATTCTGTGTCAAGAGAGGGACCAGAGGGTGTCATAGTAAACCAACAACTTTCATACCTTGCATACAAAGCTGGGTATCAAGGACTCCGAGTAGCACTTGATACTGAAATATTGAAGTTCCCTACATTTGTAGATACAAACTGATATGGACTTCCTAGACATCTCTTCACTTGGATCTACCAATCGATATGCTGTCAAAATCAAGGAGAAATTTTGGAAAAAGGAACAAGCGAGAATTTGGTCTTGCGAATCCACTGCAGAAGTAAGGAAAAGGAAACTCTGTCCTGCAGAACACAAGACAAGGAAAGGAAAACCATTCCTTGCCACTAGCAAAGAAGGGAAATGGAAAGACAAAGGACACCAGGAAGTGGTGTGATTTCCACAAAATCCCCTAACACAACACTGATGAATGTCGCTCAAAGAAGTCATTGATGGCTAAGATCAAATCTTCAGAATTATATCTTGATTCCAATTTAGAACCCATTTTCATAGCTACGGACAAGGGGAAGCATATCATTGATGCATAATCGAGTGTCATAGTTGCTACCACACAAATTCAACCAGAGGAGGTTGAATATTTAGAGGTAGAGGAGTGCCTCTTCCTCTCGCATATGTGGGTGAAGGGAATCCCACTACATTTTTTCATTGACTGCAATATCCAAAAGAACCCGATCTCAGCAAAAGTCATCAATAGATTGGATTTTTCAACAACACCACACCCACAACCATACAACATCGGTTGGGTAATCCAAGGACGAGGTATCCATGTTACTCAACAATGCCGCCTACCATATGGGATCAAGCCTTTCAAAGATGAGGTACTTTGTGAGGTGACCCCACTTGAAGGCTGTTATGTTCATTTAGGACAACCATATATGTGGAAGCATCATGCTGTATATGAATAAGGACCTCATAGTGTTATTTTCACTTTGGGAGGACCTGAGATAGTTGCACCTGCCACGGTCTTGCATGGAAGGAAGATAATCTCCCACACTGGGAAATTATCTCTCTTTACAATAGTCTCTAAAGGAGAAAATCATGTCATAGAGATATCCACACCCTCTACATAGGGTATCTCTGCTCAGAAGAAACAAGAAGATCACAGAGTCAATGTTCTCTCATCCATTCGAGTACCTCTATAGTGCAAGGTTGTGCATTTAAGATGCTCGTCCAGAAAGAAATCATATAGAACAACTCAGACAAAGGATAACATGACAACCATAATTTTTCAACAACTTTAGCGCATCCATCAACAACAATTACAACCACATGAATATGTCAAATAAAGGAAACCTCTTCACTTCAACAAATGTTGCATCAGGAGATCATCTCACCACATAGTTCGAGATGTGATACAAGATTTGACACAATGGAGACCATTGCTTCCTAAGGGGGGAGGGTTTATCCACATGGAAATTAGTGGACACCCACCTATTCTACTAGCTCAAATAAAATGTACATTTTGGTATTTTCCTAGTTAATTTTCCATGGTTCTGTTGGGTCCCAAACTTTAGTGGTTGTTTTGAGGCCCTAAACGACGTTTTTTGGCGATTCAAGGCACTAGATGATTGTTAATGAAATGCATTTCCCCCCTTTGGAATATGTAAATATTGGAGAGAACTTTCCAATGGTATATTAAGTTCCCTAATCGGCGTGATAATTTTGATCTACAACAAGATCTAGGAGCCTTAGAGAAACTCACAAATCGAATTTGATGCAAAACCAACAAAAAACCATTAAAAGAGAAGCAATTTACACATGCAATGTGAACAAAAATAGGTTATTATTTGAAAGTCTAAAATTAAAACATGTTAGTAATAGGTTTATATTACATCAGAAGTGTTTCATGAGGCTTGGGAAGCCCAATGTGACTGTGCAAGTGAAATTGGCCAAATTGGCCTCAATCCCCCTAGGTGGGCCAAACACGCTCCAAATCAGCCCAAATGGACACGAATTGCTATGTGGACATGGGGAAATCATTACACTTTGGCATGCATGGGTGTGCAAAAATAGGTGGGTGAGAGGCTCTAGGTGGTATTAAATGCACCGAATCAACCCAAAATTGGACAAAATCCACCTCTAGCACTCCTAGTCAACCAAACTGTCCACATTCAATGAATGGGAGCACACCAGCAATGATCCAGGCATACATGTGGATGGTTTATTAAGCTGGAGTGCTCATGTGGGTGTGAATGCACCAATTTAATTGGTTATTGGTCCAACTAAGTACACTAAGTCCAAACCATAATGTAATAAAGCATAAAATGCAATAAAATTGACCAAAGACTTAGACTAAGGTACTAAGGGGTTGGATTACTATTCTAACACCCTCCCTTAACAAAAAAATTATTACAGCTCATAAAATGAAGGAAGCCTTGGCAAAAAATGCTCAAGTCACCTCAATACATAAATCATAAATTTTATTTGTCCATATGAAGTGAGGAAAACAAGGAAAACCACATGGGACAAAACCTTCCCTCAAGAATGGACATTGGGATGAAAACTACACCAAATAGCAGCAATCACCATCCATCACTCACCTTGAGAAAATATCTTAGGTAAGTGACGTTCTTCTCTGTGAAAGTATTGGTGAAAATGTTGGCAGTTTGCTCGGTGGATGGGCAATACTGCAGTGAAATCACCCTGTCATGCACTGAGCCCCGGATGTAGTGCATATGGATCTCAATATTATTTGTCCTCTTCATGTGAAATATACCAGTATATATTTTGATGGTACTTTGATTTTCCACCCAAATGTTGGTAGGAGAATCAATTGTGACACCAAATTACCGAAGAATACCCTGCAACCAAACACATTGTGTAGCTGCATTGACTGCTGCCCTGTACTCAGCCTCTGCTGATGAAAGTGAAATGGTGTGCTATTCATTACTTGAAAATAAAATGGGACCTTCAGAAAGGATAAATAAAAAATCAGAAGTTGATTTTCTGTTTGTGGGATCTCCAAACCAATCCGAATCAGAAAACCCAACTAGTTGAAGTGAAGCACTAGCTGAATAGTGCACCCCAAAATTCTTTGTACCCTGGACATAATGGAGAATTATTTTGGATTCCTTCCAATGGAGCTCATGTGGCTGGTGCATATGTCTTTCTAAAATGCTTACAGAATAAGATAAATCAGGCTCTGTCTGTGTAAGATAGAGAAAGCTACCAACTAGCTGCCTGTAGAGTGTAAAATCTACCAACAGAGAATTGCCAAATTCACATAATTTGATTCCATAAAGCAAAGGGCACTTGGATGCCTTACAATCATCCATGTTAAAATTATTTATCACATCTGAATCATAATTTGGTTGAATCAGCATGATGCCCATTTCATATTTCTCAATTTCCAATCCCAAAAATTGCCTTAGCAATCCTATATCGGTCATGGCAAATTCATGATGTAGAGATGCCTTCATTGAATCAATTGAAGTGGTGCAAATTCCTGTAATTAGGAGGTCATAAAAATAAAGAACAATAACCTGAAAAATACTATCATGTTGCTGCAAATATACATTTGGGTCAGATTTGCATCTAGTGAAACCAATATAGAGTAAAAAAACATCCATTTTAGCATACCAAGCCCTGGGGGCTTGCTTGAGTCCATAGAGTGATTTCTTCAACCTACAAACAAGTGAAGGATCCTCTTGGAAACATTCAGGTTTCTGCATGTATATACATTCGTGTAGCTCACCATGTAGGAATGCACTCTTGACATCCATATGGTGCACATGCCAACCCTTACTAGTTGCAATTGCTAGAAATAGTCTTATGGAGTCCATCTTTGCAACCGGTGCAAAGGTATTAGTATAATCCACACCATGTAATTAAGAGTAACCCTTAGAAACTAATATGGATTTTTATTTCACATCTGAACCATCAGAAACAAGTTTCGTTTGAAATATCCACTTGCATTGAACAAGCTTCCTCTTGGGAGGAAGGGGACCAATTCCCATGTCTCATTCTCTTGGAGAGAATGGAATTCTTATTCCATATTTGTTTTCCATATTGGGTCATGAAAATATTTCTGATATGACCTTGGATCATATCCAATCAGCATATAACAGTGCTCAGCAAGAGCACTTTCACTAGCAAAGGAAGCATTTCTAGATTGAGATGTAGTCTTCCTAGGCTCTTGGGGATTTCCAGCCAATCCCCCTGCAGCTTGTATGATTTTTTTAGCCCAATTGGGACTTGATGGTGAATCATATATAGAAATTTAATCTACAACCATATAATCTTCAGGAATATCAGAAAAAATAGACATGAATCATCACTTACATCATCAAATTGTTGAGGAGAAGAGCATTCCCCCGGTGCAAGCTCAAAATCTGGTATTGGTTCCTCTTCGAATTGCACACTTCTCTCAACAAAAGTATTGAGAGTGGAAGTTTCAAAGAGTTTGTAACCATTTTTTATCCCCACCATACCCAACCATGATGCATTCCTTTCTTTGTGGATGCAAGGCCTTCCTCTTTTCAGAAGGGATTCGAGCCCATGCTTTTGATCCAAAAATCCTGAAGTTTGAGACATTTGGTTTATGGCCAAACCATGCCTCATAGGGAGTCTTTCCTTTTAATGATTTGTGGAAGGATCTGTTTTGTATATGTGTAGAAAAATTAATGGACTCAACTCATATCTTGGGACTTAGATCCCTTTCTTCAGTCATGCAAGTGGCCATCTCCTTGAGAGATCTATTCTTCCTCTTTGCCACACCATTTTGTTGTGGTGTGTAGGGAGTTGAATGTTGCATTTGGATTCCACATTCCTCACAAAGGTGCTGCATTTTTTTGTTGACATAATCCTTCCCATTATTAGTACTAAGGATCTTAATCTTAATCCCACTCTGATTCTCTACCAATTCCTTCCAAACCTTCAATTGCTCAAAAACTTCATATTTTAATTTGAGGAAGTACACCCAGCAGAATCTTGAGTAATCATCAATAAATGTAAGTACATACCTTGATCCACCATAGGATGGAGTGGGAAGAGGACCAATCAGATATGAATGTACCAACCCAAGTTGTTGTGTGTCTCTCCTTGCCATCCCATTCTCATAGCTTCACTCTGGGTGCTTCCCAACTACACACCCAATGCAAGCTCCATTTGATGATTTGATTTGTGGAAGTCCTTCCACCATCTCATCTCTGTGTAGTGCTCGGAGGTACTTGTAATTCATGTGACCAAACCTCTCATACCATATCTTGGAAGTCTCATTGGCATGTGAAAGAAGAGCTTGGTCATTGGAAGTAGGGAGGAAATTAGAAAACTTGTGCATCCTCTCATGGTGGTCTGCATACCCAACTGCAACAACTTGGTTTGATTCAATTTCTGCAATATCTACCAAGTCTGGAGTGAAGGTCACTCTCTTTTCTTCTCTTGTATGGGTCATTAGATATACTAACATCAAATTTTCTGCAAGGTCTGGTACATGCAACACATCACTAAAGTAACCACTCTCTAAATCAATCCTACCAATCCCCTTGGTCTAGATTTTAGAATCATCCCCCATTCGAACTGTTGGGCCAGCATTCGAATGCATGGATGAGAAGAGCTCTCTTATGGCTACCATGTGTCTAGAATCCCCCAAATCAATGATGAAATATGAGGATTTAGAGGTACCTACTACAAAATCATGACATTTATCCTTGTTGTCTAAACTAGAGGTGCCATCTTCCTTCCTTGCACTGTTCGGGATGAGGATGTTGTTCTTCTCCAACAGCTGCACCATCTGGTCAATGGTTTTCTTCATGCATGAGTTTTTTGGATTCCATCCCTTGTAAAAATCAGTGAATTTGGTCTTCTCTTTCCCTTTCTTGTCCTTCTCATTGGGAGGATTCGAAGCCCCATCACTGGATTTGGGTTTTTCTGGTTTCTTCTTCTCTGGCAGCTTTGAATTATTTTCCTTGGACTTTCCCTTGGAGGTATTCGAAGCTCCCATGGCCAAGGCTTGATACTTAGCCTTGATGGTTCCCATTTGGAATAGCTTTTCTTTCTCCTGAGTGAGGGACTCCATGAAGTTATCTAGAGTTGGCATTTTCCAATTTTGAAGTGTTAACTTGCCAGAATGAAATGTGCTGACAAAGACTGAGAATTTTGGCCCCAACTTCAAAAGGATGGAAAGAATCAATTGATCCTCTTTCTTGTCAATCTGACATTGTTTTAGCTACAACACAAGTGACTTAAACTTGGTGAAGAAGTCTTGGATAGTCTCAAAGTGCACCGGGCTCAGGCTGATGAGCTCGTTCTCAAGTTGGTGTCCTCTTAGTTCATCATTTTTCCCAAAGAGTGTCTCTAGTTTTACCCAGAATTCATTGGGGATTGTTAAACTGCCTATGTGGAACAAAATATCTCTTGAGATACTCAGGGATAACAATCCATATGCTTCATCTAATCCATTGAAGTACTTGGCTTTCTCTACAACAAAGTTTGGCTCCATCTCTGTGCCCATGGTAACTCTGTAGAGACCCTTGGATCTCTTGAATAACCATATCTTCCTTCCAATCAAATAATTTGAAAGGTATTAGAAATATGTGGGTATATTCCATTTCTTCCTGCGCTAATGGTGATGAAATTGCTGAATATTTTGCAAAAACCAATCAATTTTTATCTGGAATTTCTTTAAAAATGCAACTCAAAACGCTTTGGATTGATCTGCAACTCACTAAAATCCACTCAGCTCTAATACCATGTGATAATTTCAATCTACAAAAATATCTAGGAGCCTTATAGAAACGCACAAATCAAATTTGATGCAAAACCAACAAAAAACCATTAAAAGAGAAGTAATTTACACATGCAATGTGAACAGAAACATATTATTATTTGAATGTATAACATTAAAACATGTTAGTAATAGGTTTATATTACATCATAAGTGTTTTGTGAGGCTTGGGAAGCCCAATGTGTCTGTACAAGTGAAATTGGCCAAATTGGCCTCAATCCCCCCTAGGTGGGCCAAACACGCTCCAAATCAGCCGAAATGGACACGAATTGCTGTGTAGGCGTGGATGACATGACATGGGGAAATAATTACACTTTGGCATGTGTGGGTGTCCAAAAATAGATGGGTGAGAGGCTCTAGGTTTCATTAAATGCACCAAATCAGCCCAAAATTGGACAAAATCCATCTCTAGCACTCCTAGTCAACCAAAATGTCCACATTCAATGAATGGGAGCACACTAGAAATGATGAGGGTGCACATGTGGATGGTTGACTGATATGGAGTGCTCATGTGGGTGTGAATGCACCAATTTAATTGGTTATTGGTCCAACTAAGCACCCTAAGTCCAAACCATAGTGTAATAAAGCATAAAATGCAATAAAATTGAATAGGGACTTAGAATAAGGTACTAAGGTGTTGGATTATTGTTCTAAAAATCAGAGACCATATGCAAAAGTTATGACCACAGGAAGTTGACCGTTCAACTAACAACCTTGGGGCCGCAACCTTTATGACGATTCATCTTCTAGGTTTATGTTTTGGACCTTGAGAGTTCTCACCCTCATTATTATTATAAATAGGCCCTTTTGAATTCATTTTGTATTCAGCTTGGCATGAATCAGCATAGCATCCACATCTCTTCTTAAGGATAGCTACCACCATTCTAGCTGTTGTATTTACAATATGTTCTATTTCTGTCATTTTATAGAATATGTGTTTATTGTATCTCTGTTTTCATTGCAATATGTCTATGTTTAAGATACTATATCTGTTCTTTCATTTTGTTCTCACATAAATCTGTGTCAACCGTGCATACACACACACAAATATTGCAGGATTTATAAATAGTAGTAAGGGAAGGGACCCTACTATATGACCAAATTGTCAATTTGTTGAGGTTATAAATGATAAAGATGGAGATATGGAAAGAGATGTTGATAGATTGACAATGGTTGTGGATATTTTTGACCTTAACATTGGGGATGAGTTATTGTTTGATTACCCCTTCTTAAAATGCACTCATGCATGAAAGAAAAGGGAAGAACAAGGTCTCCCTAAGGATGTTCTTAAGGATAGAAAACCAAAGAATAATCAATGAGTATGGACTGATGTTTTATAATTTGTGTTGTCAAAATTGCGTTTTATTTTAAATATTGTATTAAAAAAGTTGTCCATAAAATAATGTTGCTTGATTCAATTGATGTATATATGTTCATATATTCTATATTTTTATTTATTAAGATAAATTTGATTATATTTCTATGAAATTGATCCATTTATGATCTACCCAATTGTTGCCAAACATTAAACAATGCTTGTGTTTGCTGATAGGTATAGGATATTGATGATACACCTACCAATACCCAAGACCGAACTGAGTTATTAGGATTTGGACAGGATAATCAAAACCATCCTTTAAATAATACCAAAGTGAAAAGAGAAACATTGAAGAGAATACTACCAGCTGATAAATTAGAAAAGCCGATGAGATTATCATACATTGATGACATGCCACCTAGCCTTAATGATGACGATGATAATGAAAATGCAGTGCATGAAGAAGGATTGAATGAAATGGTTACATCATTCTTTAGGGATGGAAACACTGATGACAATAATGATCATATGCTTTCCACTAATGATGATAACATGGAAATTACCACCAAGGTAATCTTTATGACAACAACCTGCTGAAAGACTCAATCAAGCAAGCATCCAAGACACCTGTGTTCAAATCAGGAGAAAGTAGAACCTAAAAACTGGCATGCACATTAATATTATTGGAAATCAAGTCACTATTTGGTTGGTCAGACAAAGGATTCACTACCCTACTAAAGTGAGTTGAAATCTATTTCTTAATTTGCATTGTCAATTGTGTATGTAATTCATAAACATTCATCAACTACATTTAAATTTCTTTAAGCGGATTTTAAGACCATATATTGTATACAAATAATCATAGTATAGAATGACATATCAAACATGTTCAACACAATTCAAACATTCAATAGATTTAATCTCTTGCAATCTTATAGGGCACTAAAAACTAAAATATTCCCTGAAGAGAATGTATTGCCATCAAATTGTAGAGAAGCACATTAGTTGTAGTAGGAGTCGAAAAAACCACAGTATTCATAATTGTATATCGACGTTTCAAATCCAAAACAGGATCCATCATTAGGATAGTTTGCCGAGTAACATGAAGAGTGAGAGAACTAAATAAATATTGATGGGATGTGGTCACAAGAGGATGTCGGTTTGGAGATTTCAAGTGTAGAAAGATGACTCAAAACCCTAAAATGTATAAGGTAGAAAATGTTAATTTTAAAAATTATTGTTACTTTAGTTGGGGAGTGAATATAAGCTAATTCATACATGTATAAATGTTTTCATTTTATACATAGATAAATATAAAAGCACGGTAGAATGCCTTGTATGCAAAAATAAGTTATATCATACAGATGCACAAGGTGCTACAGTACCAACTAAGGTTTTACAGAACATGCCAATTATACCTAGGATTCAAAGAATGTTTCGTTTCAAGTCACTTGCACAATTGATGGACTGCCATGTAAAGAACATGAGTAAATATGGGTTCATACAAATTTCGGCATATTGCAAAGAAATGAAAATTAACATAGAGGAAAAATGGCCAAGAAAATTCAAAGATGAACCCCGTAGTATCATGTTTGGGATTTCAATATATGGAGTGTGTCCATTCTCTTTCATGAGCACAAACAATACTGTTTGGCCAATCAAATTGATAGTATACAATATTCCACCATGGATGAGTGTTAGAAATGAGCACCTTATGTTGAGTCTCATTGTTCTAGGACAACATAAAATTAAAAACATGGATGTTTATATTGCGCCTTTTATTAGTGAGATGCAACTGCTATGGAAAGGAATAAGAATCTATGACATATGATATCCTCTATCAAATAGGTCATTCATGTTGTATGGTGTGCTATGCTGGACTATCCATGATTTCCTAGGACTTGGTGTTTGTTCTGGTAAGATAAAATATTTACGTATTTACACTCATGTTTTATCTTCATCAATAATTTCATACTTACTTTTATAATATTATTTTGATGTTATTAACATTGCTTATTGAACTATAGGGCTTCAAACAAAGGGGGAATTTGCTTGTCTAGGACATGTAGAACAATTTCAAGTGTGGTATTCTAAATATCTACATAAATGCATTTACACAAAAAATAGGGTTTTTCTACCACTAGATCGTAAGTTTAGAAATCACTCGAGGAATCAATTTGATGGAAAAGTTGAAAATATAAGCCCTCCCATGATTATGTTTCCGGGTGATTGGCTTAAGAAACATGAAGATGTTGAATTGAAATCTTGGCAGTATTTTTTTGATCGAGGTGATTCAATTGAAGAACAAGAACAAGTTGTAGTTAATATGACAAAAGGAATGAAAAGGAAATCCATATTTTATGAGATCCCTTACTAGAAGGATCTATTAATATCGCATCTATTAGATCCTATGCACATCTTAAAAAATGTGCCAGATTCTATATTTCGACATATATTAGGCAAAGACAAGGACACCTTGTCTTAGAGGAAAGATATTGCTCTTTCACGTAACAAATTTGATAGAAGACATTTGTGGAAAAACGTGGAAAATGAAACATATGCAAAAGATCCATGAATTTTGAAAAAAGATCAAGAGCTAAACCAATTAAAAAAATTCACCCGTTCAATAAGGACACCTACTGGCTATGGGTCATTATTGGAAACATATTTTTATAGTTGATGGACATATCATAGGATTTAAAACAAACGATTTTCATAATTTTATGAAGGTATTATCATCACTTAAATTTTATCAATAACATTAATTAAGTACTAAATATTTTGATATTCTATCATGTGAGAAAAAATACTAATGACATTTGATATATGTGTTTGATAGCATATAATGCCATTGGCAATTAGGGGGGATTCATGTCTTACTGTTTACTTAAGGACCGCCATAAATCAATTGTGAATATTTACAAGGTAATTGTTACAAATGTTCATGTGTGAGATATATAAAGATATTATATTGCATTTTTATTTTTGACTAAAGGTTGATACTAATTTACTATTCTTATATTAGGTGGGTAACCTCTAAGGAGATCCACAAATGTGAAGTCCCAAAATGGAAGAAGGAAATTGTGGAAATTGCATGTTTATTTGAGAAGGAGATCCCTAAAAGTTTCATGGACCTACAAGTCCATTTACTTATACACCTAGACGATCACATTGAATTGGAGGGTGTTGTATCAAGGAGGTGGATGTTTTTCTTTGAGAGGTATATGAAAACTCTAAAAATATATGTCCGACAAAGTCACATCTAGAGAGTTGCATGGTTTATGGGTATATATTGAATGAATCATTTTTCTTCCTATGTGAATTCCTTGGTAAGGATTTTGAAGATGGGCCATGCTTCTAGGATGAAAAATGAGCATCATATATTATTGATGGAGAAAAACCACAATCTAATGGTGTTTAAGTAGAAATTGGTAAGTAAATTCATCATCATTGTGGATGTCTTTATTTCAACCATTAATTTACTATGTATTAATTTATTTTTCAAATTAACAACATGACATTTGGAGTTTGAAATAAACATATTGACATGTAATTGGTGTAGACGAAAGCAAAAAATTTGACAAGTTCATTCTGTACCACATGGACTTTATGAATAAATAGACTAATTTATATGGTAAAAAGAGAGAATAAGTGTTAGAAGCAAGGAAACAATTTAAGATATCAAATCCAAGGAACACTCCACTTGCCACTAATCTGCTTGGGGGACAAGGAAAATATTGCATACTATAATGAGTCACTGAGCAAATTCAAAATCAAATAGAAGACACAAGTATTAATTCAAACATAACATAATATGAAATTAACATGTCTAGAGGATGTTAAAGAAAAGTACAATTGGAAGTTTAGAAAAATTTGTTTTAAATAAGTTATGATACTATTAAGTATTCAAATATTGGCCAGTATATTTGTTTTAACTTAAATAATTCACCTTTCATTGGCGAGGAAATAACCTGCAATGTGGGCATATGGTCGACATTATCGTGTAGAAAGGGTAGATGTAAAGAGACGATCCTTTGATTGTGGCATCTTGGTTGATTTCAAGCAATCAAGTCGAGCAAGCTCAAAAGATAAGAATATCATTAAAGTGAGTCTACAATATGTTGGGAAAATCCAAGAAATTATTGAGTTGGATTACCGCTCTTTGAAATGTTGTATTTTTAAGTGTAGATTATATGAAGAATTTGAGAGGACACAAAGACATGGTACCCATAGTGCATTGTTTTCTATAGATTCATCAAGGTTCCTACTAGAGGATAAGGAGTCTTATGTTCTACCAATTCTTTGTGAGAAGGTATTTCTTTAACTCAAAAAACAAGTGATACTATTGATCATTAATCTATTAATTAATAGTTTATTGTGAATATGTGTGTGTGTGTGTGTGTGTGTGTGTGTTTATTAATCAATAATTTTGTTATAACATATGTCTAATATATGTCTATGATTCATCATGTGTAGGTATTTTTATATGAAGTTATTTTGGACTCGAAATGGGTATTTGTCATACATTATGATCCAAGACTAAGGCATGTATTTGATGACTCCTTAGTAAATACTGAATAGAACAATGATAACCAAAAAAATGAGAGAGAGGGAGTAGACAACACTGAATAAATTAAAATCCATGATGATGTTTAAGATGGTTATGTTCAAGAAGAAGAAGGAAACATTCCAAACTTTTATGATTTTGTAGAAGACAACAACATGGATGGTATAGACAATGACGATCCCAATATAGATGTTTTACAGTCGAGTTTCAGTGATGATGAAAATGAAGATGGGGATGATGAAAACACCACTTTAGCAGGATGGTGTAGGAAGAAAAATATTAAGTACTTAAAATAATATATGAACATTGACAATGATACACTAAATTGCATTTTTGCAATCAATAATGTTAATGAGGAAGACTTCTCAATTTTTAGAATGATTTGTAAATATTTTTTTAAAGGGTATTATTTTGATGGTCCACACTTTGAAATGCTTCAATAATAATTGTGTCGATAAAAATTACCTATTTCAACATCCTTAAAGCGTTTAAACTTGGGTATGAATTGTTGGCAGAAAATATTAGGATTACTTGGAAATTAAGAGTTAGCATGGCTAGCGGTCATTTATTGATTCATAATGGTTTTGAGGTTTTGTTATATTATTAATTATAATCTAAATGAATTAGGACGAAGAGCCTATTGAATAATCATACATTAAATCTGTAATATATACAAAATAT
The DNA here is from genome assembly GCA_001517045.1 of Pseudotsuga menziesii. Lineage (NCBI taxonomy): Eukaryota > Viridiplantae > Streptophyta > Pinopsida > Pinales > Pinaceae > Pseudotsuga > Pseudotsuga menziesii. The sequence goes on along the minus strand of LPNX010522671.1, from coordinate 287,197 downwards.
AATTACCTATAACATATATGTAAAATAAGGTAAATCCAAACAATTAGGCAAAATGTACGTAAAGTGTAATAGTGTATTTTGCATTAGGAAAAATGTTAATCCAAACCCATAGGAAAAATGTATGCAAAGTTTGTTCATTATTTTATATTATAAAACTTATTGAAATATTTCACCGATCCCTTCACCCAATATAATCCCTAAGAAATCAACCATTAACCCACTTGCATGTTGGACCCTATAAAATTCTTTTGGGATGTGTTAACTTAATAGAATAATGGTTTAACAATTATCATGGGTGGCAATGATGATTATGATGATTTCCTTGAGTCTTAAGACCCTCCCATACCATCAAGGCATATGCCTATCCTAACCATGTAAAATTTCAATGCATATAGGAACATCTTGAAGAAATTTCAATGTGGCCCCATTCACTGCTCACTGTGTAGGGTGGATGGATGACATTGGTGATGGGCGTGTTAGAAGTACCATGAAATTAATAGAGAGTTATGAAAAATGTTCTGTTGGAATATTGGACAATGCTCAGAGGGGGGGGGGGGTAAATCAATATTGATAAATTTTTAACAATTTAAACCAATTTTAATTTATTCATTAAAACACATGATCAACAAGAACACACATAACACAAATTTATCGTGGAATCCCAATTGGGTAAACCACCAATACTTTCTATTATTGCAAAATTGTGTTTACAAATAGTTTCTGCCTACTTATATAGACAAGGATGGTATTACACCCTATTTACCAGCAACTACTAGAAGGAGGCCACGACCCCTTGGTCTATCAGTTGCTACTGAAAGGATGCTACGACACCCTGTTTACCAGATACCACTGGAAGGATACTGCTACATCTTGTTTACCAGCTGCTACTGGAAGGAGGCTATGACCCCCTGCAGACATATAGCCTTCCCTATCACCACCCTACCACCCTGGTATGTTTTTATCAAACTTCCAGATCTTCTAATGTCTCCCTTGGTCTCTGTTTTACTTGCTGCTACATCGATCTGGACTACAGAGATTATTTCTCTCACTCATCACTCTATCTATAAATACCTTCTAACACGTTTTCTGTGAATGCATCTCTTCATCGTTGCGCCTTTTCATTCTTAGATCGTGCCTCTTCACGAAAAATCAATTCTTCATTTTAACAATTCTTTAACTTTATTTAGGTTTATCAGTCATACCTTTCCACAACAAAATCTTACCAGAATTGCCTCTCCACAATGATATTTCTATAATAGATCCTTTTCGAAACCATCATGAGCCGTTGATCCATTGCAGACTCTTTCTTGTCTGTTGATATAACACATAATTCCCTCTACAATCATCTTTCTGTAGTTTCCTTAGCTTTCCATAATTGTATTTACACAACAACATTTTTGCGTCGTTGATTTATTATGGAATCTTCCTTGACCATTGATCTGCGATCAAATGCGGATTGTGGATTTGCATTTTGAATTTTCTCAAAATTTCCTTCTACAATTTCCTTTTCGCAACTACCTTTCCACAAGATACTTTCCTCAGTGATGATTTATTTCAGACTCTTCCTTGCTTGTTGATCTTTACATCAGATGTGGATTGCGGGTTTTCAAAATTTCTTAAAAGTTCTTATGCAATTTGATTTCCACAAAATTTATTTTGTGCCGTTAATTTCTTATGGAATATGTCCTGATCATCGATCTTAGATTAGATGTAGATTGCAGGTTTTCCAAATTAGTTCAAACAACTTCCACAATTTTTCTTTTGCACTGCCGATCTCATGCAGAGTCTTTCCTCACCATCGATCTTGCGGATTGTGGGTTTTCCAACTTTGTTCAAACTATTTATGCAGTTCCCTTTTCGCAAAAATTCTTTCGCATCGTCTATTTCTTTGCGGGTTTACTCCTAATCGTTGATCTACGATCAAATGCGAATTGTGGATCTTCACTTTTCTTTGTGCTAAAATCATTCACCCCCATTGATTTCCTTGCGGATTCAATCCTAACTGTTGATTTACGATCAAATGAAGATTTGTGGATCTTCACTTTTCTTTGGGTAGAAATTATTCACCACCATTGATTTCCTTGTGGATTCATACCTAACAGTTGATCTACTATCAAATGCGGATTTGTGCTATAGCATTTCGGATCACTCTGCAACTGTAGGTATTCTGCATACTTTATTCTTAGCGTAGAATCTGTTCATGTTGCCTCGTCCAAAAAGGTATGGGGTCTAATAGGTCATCTCGAGCTCCATCCTGGTGACTTCTCGTGGAGTCCAAGCACCTAGATCCCCCACGATACCTTTTCTTTACACGTTGAATAACCATAGTGAGGCCAGTGCATATAAACACATACAAAATCAAATGCGTTGCCAATGTGGGATAAATCCCAATTGTCAAATAAATCTGTACCGTTGATCACTTGATCGGATGGTTGTTGAGTCTTGTAATGAATTCTGTTGTAGATCCTCATCTCCTCTGCCTCTTGCATCGATCGACCGCTACTCATCGAAATACCATCTGACTTTGTAATCCCTTTGTATTACACTGAGTTTTCCCTATCATCATGTTTTATTGATTATTCCTTTGTCATTGTTGAACTCCTTTGACATCAATTGATAATCCACATAATGGATCCTTTGTCTTTTACTGAGTTCATCCTGCTACCATATCTATTGGTTATTCCTTTGTCATTCCCGAACTCCTTTGACATCAATGACAACTATATTATCAACAATATCCCCCTTTGGAATTAATGGCAACATATAAACATTCTCCCCCTTTGACAACAATGACAAAGGTTAACCTGTTATGCCATTGCTGTACCCATTTCGATATAGGATTTCCTGTCTTTCTTCTTTCTAACAACTTCCCTTACCAACATATCTCTTATTTTAAGTACTTTACTTCTCTCCCCCTTGTTAACTGGATTTGCTAATAATCATTGCTTGAGTAATTATAGTCTTAGTTAGCATCCTCATCTTCCTTCTTGTGGCAAGTCTTTGAATAATCACCCGAGTGAAAAATTCATAGACTTCCCTATCGTTGTGCTTCCTTCTGCTCCATTATTGAGTCTCTCTTAGTTTAATTCAAGCTAATTCTATGCACCTTTTCTCCGTGTCAATGATGAACCATTCTTATCATTTAACCTTGATCATATCTTGTCTTTGAAGAATATAGCTTTCATCATACTTCACCATTAGATACCAATTGGAATTTTCTGAATTTAACTCCCCCTGAGTATATGATCCATCCTAATGTTATTTTCAGGGTTCTCCTTATATCATGAGAGATATTAGAAAATAATTCTACAATCATCATTATATCCTTCTTCATCACCTTCATCTTCTTCTTCATCGGTGTATTCTTTTACATCTCCATCTTGATTTCCCTCATAATGGATGCCACTTGTATTTATAACACTATTAAGCTCATCATCACCTTTGGAAACTTCACTGATGTTTGAAATTTGTGCTTCTTCTAAGTCTTTGTAATCGGTCTTTCTTATCCACATTTTTCCATGAAGTACCCTGCTTGCTGGTCTTCTATTTCCTTGTTTCTTTGATTCCATACATTGATCTTTTCGCTTGGTCCTGCAATAAATAGCTTTGTGAACAAACTTGTGACAACAATGACAATAACCATAGAAATTTCCTTTATGTACATAAAATATTTGATATTCCTCCTTCTTCCATTGTTTCTGATCCTCTATTGAATCACTCTTTCTTAGCTTACATTATCTATCCATATGTCCATATTTGTTACACTTGTAACATTCTATGTCATATTTTTCAAAAGGTGCATAACAGTTATGGTTACTTACTAGATGCATTCTTCTTGTAGCCACTGGAATTTTCATATGCTTTGTAATTTAGGGATTTATGACCAAAATTATTACAAGAGTAACAATGACCAAGAAATATCTGTTGGTTTCTACTTGTCATTGTTATTCTAGGCATCATATTTGTTCTTTGTAAAAAAAGAGCATATTTCTTACTTTCCTTCTTGGATGTAACAACATAGCTTCTCTCATCTTTTATGGAAGAGGACTATCCTGGCTTCTTTCATTTTTCAAAACCTAATATGTATTTATCATTTGATTATCTTTGGCTACTTAGGATTTCATCTAAGGTCCTTGATCTGTTCTCAAATTTTGACTGAACAGATTTTTCATCAAGCTATTCCTTAAGTAGAATAACTTCTTCTTCAAGTATTTTAAAGTCTTGTATTTTATCCTTGAACTCCTCATCAATGGTCTATTGGTGTTTCGGCCTTTTTACTTCTTCCTTGAAGTTAGCGACTTCCTTTTTTAAGCTCTTGTCCTCTTTCATGCTATCCATTGCTTGTTGTCTTGAATTTTGCAGTTCTTCTTGGAGGGTCTTGACTTCCTCTTCTTTTGATTTATGCACTTCTTGGTACTTTGACAATTTTTCTTTCAAATATTTGTTTCTTCTTCTACTTTTTTCAAGTTCCTCAATAACAACTAGGATTTTTGCCTTTAGTTCCTCCACTCCTTCAGTATCTAAGTAATTTTTTGAAATTACTGTCTCTACGAATATACTTCCTTAATTTTCATTTATATTCTTGAATTTAGAAAAACTTGTTTATGTTCTTTGTTCAACTGAGTAAAGTTTCTCCAATTTGATCTAGATTTCCTTAGCTGAGAGACATGGTCCTATCTTTTCTTTGATAGGTTGAGGTGATCCATCAAGTATAGCCTCCATTTCCCTTGAGTTATTTTTCTTGAATTCTTTCTGAGATGTAGGCCTTATTATTTTTGGTGGGATGTAATAAGAGATTACTGAATTCCATACTGCATATACTAATTATTGTAAGTATACTCTCAGTGTTATGCTCCATAATGAATATCCTTGTTTATTAAGTATTGGAGCTCCATTGGTTGGTATCCCTTCTTGTTGATCCATAGTGGTTTTTAATAGGATATTCCTTTTAGTGGATTAGACTGTAGTGAAGGATCCTACTCTGATACCAATTGTTGGAATATTGGACAATACTGAGAGGGGGGGGGGGTGAATTAGTATTGATAAATTTTTAACAATTTAAACCACTTTTAATTTATTCATTAAAACACATAATCAACAAGAACACACATAACACAAATTTATCATGGAATCCCAATTGGGTAAACCACCAATACTTTCTATTACTGCAAAATTGTGTTTACAAATAGTTTCTCCCTGCTTCTACAGACAATGATGTTATTAAACCCTATTTAACAACAACTAATAGAAGGAGGCTATGACCCCCTAGTTTATCAACTGCTACTGAAAGAATACTATGAAACCTTGTTTACCAACAACTACTGGAAGGATGCTTCTACACCCTATTTACCAGCTGCTACTGGAAGGAGGATACGACCCCTTGCAGGCATATAGCCTACCCTAGCACCACCCTACCTCACTGGTATGTTTTTATCGGACTTCCAGATCTTCTTATGTCTCCCTTGGTCTCCGTTTTACTTACTGCTACATCGATCTGGACTATAGAGACAATTTCTCTCACTCATCACTCTGTTTATAAATACCTTCTAACACGTTTTCTATGAAGGTGTCTCTTCACCATTGAACCTTTTCATTCTTAGATCATGCCTCTTCATGAAAAATCAATTCTTCATTTTATCAATTCTTTAACTCTATTTAGGTTTATCAGTCACACCTTTCCGTAACAAAATATTACCAAAATTTCCTCTCCGCAATGATATTTCTGCAATAGATCCTTTCTGCAACCATCCTGAGTCATTGATCCATTGTGGACTCTTTCCTATCCATCGATATAAAACATATTTCCCTTTGTAATCATCTTTCTGCAGTTTCCTTAGCTTTCCAGAACAACCTTTTCACACCATTGATTTATTGCAGACTCTTCCCTGACCGTTGATATGCGATCATATGCGGATTACGGATTTGCATTTTGAATTTTCTCAAAATGTCCTTCTGTAATTTCCTTTCTGCAACTACCTTTCTACAAGATACTTTCTGCACCATTGATTTCTTGTGGACTCTTCCATGGCCATTGATATTTACATTAGATGTAGATTGCAGATAGCGGGTTTTCCAAATTTCTTAAAAGTGCTTCTGCAAGTTGATTTCTGCAAAAATTTCTTTTGCACGATTGATTTATTGTAGACTTTGTCCTTATCGTCGATCTTAGATTAGATGCGGATTGCGGGTTTTCCAAATTAGTTCAAACTACTTCCACAATGTTTCTTCCCCATCGTTGATCTCTTGCAGAGTCTTTCCTCACCGTCGATCTTGCGGATTGCGGGTTTTCCAATTTTGTTCAAACTACTTCCGCAATTCCCTTTCCACAAAATTTCTTCCACACTATCGATTTCTTTGTGGGTTTACTCCTAATCGTTGATCTATGATCAAATACAAATTGCATATCTTCACTTTTCTTTGTGCGAAAATCATTCATCACCATTGATTTCCTTGCGGATTCAATCCTAACCGTTGATTTACGATAAAATAAGGATTTGTGGATCTTCACTTATTTATGCAGAAATCATTCACCACCATTGATTTCATTTCGGATTCAATCCTACTCATTGATCTATGATAAAATGCGGATTTGTGCTATAGCGTTGAGGATCGCTCTGCAACCATGGATATTTTGTGGACTTTCTTCTAACCGTCGAATCTGTTCATGTCACCTCTTCCAAAAAGGTATGGGGCCTGACAGTTCCTCTCAGGCTCTAGGCTGGTGACTTCTCGTGGAGTCCAAGCACCTAGAGCCCCCACAATATCTTTGCTCTATGCGTCAAATAACCATAGTGAGTCCAGTGTATATAAACATATACAAACTCAAATGCGCTGCCAATGTGGGATAAATCACGATCGTCAAATCAATCTCTACCGTTGATCACCTGATAAGACGATTGTTGAGTATTTGTAATGAATTTTGTTGTATATCCTCATCTCCTCTTCCTCTTACATCGATTGATCGCTACTCATTGAACTACCATCCAAATTTGTAAATCCTTTGTCTTACAATGAGTTTTCCTCGTCATCACGTTTTATTGATTATTCCTTTGTCATTGCCAAACTCCTTTGACATCAATTGGAAATCCACGTAATGGATCCTTTGTCATTTACTGAGTTCATCATGATACCATGTCTATTGGTTATTCCTTTGTCATTCCTGAACTCCTTTGACATAAATGACACCTATATTCTCAACATATTCTATATACATGAATGACGAATGATGACAAGGCGAGATGCATGATAAACGTTGATGGAAACATGGATGATATTTTAGATTATTTGGGGACATCACACATCCTTGAGTCTTGAAACCCTCATATACCCTCAAGTAATGTATCAAGTTTGACCATGCCAAATTTCAATGCATACAATCATATTTTGAAGAAATATGAGCATGGCCCCATTCACTGCTCGTTGTGTAGGGTCAATGGATGACATTAATCACTTAAACCAATATAATGACTAAGCCATTAAGCCTTAAACCAATTGCATGTTGGACCCTATAAAATTATTTTGGGATGTATTAACTTAATAGATTCATGTTTTAATTTCCTTGAATAATGACACAAAAAAAGGTAAAGACATGGAAATTAACATCTTCATTAGGTTTCATTGCAAAGTTTGGTATGTCAGGTTTGATATTTATTGGCATGGATGGAAAAATTGGGTCATGATGAATATGATGATGATGGAAATGAAAACCATAATTGTGGTGCTGATGATTATGATGATTTCCTTGAGTCTTAAGACCCTCCCATACCATCAATGCATGCCCCTAGTCTAACCATGTAAAATTTCAACGGATATAGGCACATTTTGAATAAATTTCAACATTAGCCCCATTCACTGTTCACTATGTAGGGTGTGTTAACACCAAAAAATGTTCACCTATATCTCTATGGTCTAAACCATAATCATACATCATATTCCCAACATTATTTCCTTCATTTTGACTTTCACAATTGTATTTCCACTAAATATGGTCCAAAACATCATTATTCCTTCCCCATAAATGAAGGGAAGATGAGCATTTATTGTGATTTATCCCCACTGTCTCCAAAAAAGGGTAAAAAACCCTAAAAATGAGAATGGGTAAAAAAAACATAGATAAATACCATGGGTCAAAAACCCTTAGACCATCCTATAAATACATTGTGAAGGACTCCCCATAAACACTTTTGGTCACTTTTTTCCATTTTGATCTCAGTCACACTATACACTTTTTTGCCATTATTCCCATATTTTTCCATGCCATTCCCCACAGTGTACATTGATTTCACTCCATACCCATTTGGATCCATTCCCCCATTGACAACTATTTGTGGAAGTCACTAGAGACCCAAATCGTGGAGCTGTAGGACCATTTCTGAGGGCGGCTATGATGGACCACATTTCAGAAAAAGGTATATTTTGTTCTTATTTTGCATTAGTTAGTATTATATATTTTAAAAACCTAAAAAATATTTTTATTGTTATTTTGCTTCCTATTATTATTGTTGAAATCTACCCTATGATATTCATTGTCTAGGGTTGGTGCTTTTGCACATAGCCAAGGAGAAATCCCCACTACAGTTTTGGCGACTCCACTTGGTCGATCCATACGGATTTTTGTTTTTTCCTTTTTTTCCATTGGTGTGTTATCCTTTTCTTCCTTCATTCATCATAGATCTGACCCTCTCATGGCATATCCGAACCAGTATTGCTTCAGTGCCTGGTCCCCGGCCCTAGCCGACAGTGCGTGTTTCAAAAAAATTATAGTTCTGGCCGAGTCACACTTGCTTGGATGAAAGTTGTGACCCAATCACACCTTTTTGCCCAATAAGCGTGACCTAGGTCGCTCCTTTTGCCTCAATAAGTGTGGCCTGGATCAAAAATCCATATCACACCTCTCTTGGTTGTCAGAGCGACCCTAGTCGCTACTGTGACTCGGTTTTTTGCGACCTATTGCACTTAATCCTCTGTTTTGCACAACCTAAGCCTGTTGATTATTTTTCTGCCCTAATTGTGACTGTATCCCAGTTCTGTGTGAACCCAACCGTGCTTGTTCCGTCGATAGGTGCGACTTGCATTTTTTCAGTCCTTTTCGATGCTTGAGATCCCTATTTTAGACCTCTTGTCTATGTTTTACCCCTTCCTAACATGTTTCTATATATATATGATCCATTACATCCCCTTTGTGTGTTTTAAGGTCCTATTTTCCTTTTATGTGAGGCTCTTAAGTTGAGCTTCGTAGTAAAAACCCCCTATGTGTTTCCTACACCTTGGTAAGTTCCTTAGACGTTCATTTACTTATGTTTATTTTTATGTTGTGGAAGAATGAGTTGTGATATTTGCATGATATTTACTATCATTTACTGCTATTTATCTCCATTTTATTTTATTGCATCCCAACAGTGAGATTGTTGCATCTTCGCTGTAGGATTGCAAGGGTTTGTACACACCATTTGCACACATCTCACACCCTAAACATAAAAATGCTTGGTTCATGACCCCAAGGTAGCCTTAAAAATAAGTTAATACAACCAACATTGTAACCTCATTTGAGGTCCAATAACAATATTGTAGCTAAGTTAGGACTTCGGGGATAGGAATCCAAACAACACCCCTTTGTCACTCACATCTTGATACATAGTTGTTGTCCATTAGGGGACCAAAATACTCTTGTACTTGTTGACACGGTCATGACTAGTCTGTCTGGAGGCCCCCTTATATGTAGGAGTAAGAAGAAAAGAAGGGGTTACAGAAGTCAGGGAGGAATAACACACTCCATCTTGCATTGAAGGATAACCCTTTGTAGTCCTCCTTGCACCACCCAGCCAAGGGTCTGGGGCCAAAGGGATTAAGCGCTAGTAAACCAACTGGACGTGTCATGAACGAGTTATCCTAGTTTCCATTCTTTAAATGGATATTTTACCTAGAGGTCCTTCTCATTAGTAGGATTCTCTTAGCCTATTGTTCTTCCATTCCATTTTGTCTTACTGGGATTTCATCACCCTGCTAAGGATATGACTTGTGAGGGATTACAACTTGTAGTTAGGAGTTTGCTTTCACTTTTGTCCCATAGATTAGTGTGCCATTTTTTTTATAGGTAGTGCTTCTTGTTGTCTTTCTAGCCACTTTTTTGTAGACTCGCCTTGTTGTAACCCGTTGTTGCAGTTCGGTTTTAGAGATATTTGTTGGCCTATGAGCCGCTATTTATACGCTCTCCTTCCACACACTCAGTTGTATTTGGGTTTTTGAGCTTGCGATTGATACTCTTGAGTTTTCATTCATTACACAACACTCCATCACGTTATCATAGCTCCACCATGCTACTCACATAGGATTAGGGGGCATACCCCCTAGTTCGATTCCTTGAACCATCACCGTTGGATCCATATTCAACATCATTCACCACCTTCAGAGCCACATACAACCTCTAACTCTGATTCTGATTCATATCAATATGAACCCACCTTGTTCACTGCCCCATCTAGCCCCATGGATGGTGCACATCTGATCCCTTCCAAGGGGGAATGATTGGTAGTGGGCTTGTGTCCATTCTGCTTGTCATTACGGGTATCCCTTATACTAGACCGATAGGTCCTGGGCCTAGTGGACCATTTTCCACCGCACACACTGCTGCTGGTCCGTTACCCATTAGTGGTGTCCCGAATCCAACCATTGTGGTTGCTACCATTCCATCATTTATACCTAGGGGCACTGTCCATTCCACGTCTGTTCCGACTATTCCTACTATACCAGTGACTATTCATATTGTTGGAAGTCAACCTTACACACCCCCAGTTACACATGGGAACTACATTCCTGTTGCTGCCGACACCATTGTTGGTATTTCCTGATCCACTCTCGGTTCTAGTCTACCTTTGTCTTAACTTGCCTAATTTGACATAGTTGACCAATGACCCCATTAATCATAACCCACAATGGCCTCCTATGCCTACCAAAATTCCCTCATAGATCCCTAAATTTGAGGGTAAGGTGGGATAAGACCCCCAAAACCACATTATATCATTCCATTTGTGGTGTTCATCTAACAACATAGTGGATATTCAGTTCGGTTATTGTTATTCGACATCACACTCACTAGTTCTACATCCATGTGGTATATCAAATTACCTAATGCCACCTACCCGGACTTTTCCTCGTTAGCCTCTATGTTCCTTCAATACTTCTAGTTACGTGTCCATTATGATAAGGGGGTGGAAATATTATTATCCTGTAGAGAAAATAAAACTATCCATACCATGGATCATATCCATGAATGGCGCTGTCGTCGTAGCTTGTATAAGATCCCTTTAGATGATAGGATTTTCCTTGATTGGTTCCTCAAAACCTTACTCCACCCATAGCCAAGGACGTTGCATTTGAATGCCCGTAAACTGACGAGGAAGGAATCCTTAATGCTCAATAATTCGATCTTATATACACCCATTTGGGTTACTTGTATACCATTATACCTGATTCTCCCCATGCCAGCTCCTCACGTCCAGATACGTCGGGGGCATCCCATGCTGTTGATGGAGTTATCGGATCTATTACACCACATCCTCACTTTTATCCAACCTCTCCTACAATGCCACTCCAATTTGGGCACACCCCTAGTTTTTTCCAACTAGGTTACACCCCCGATATTTTACACATAACGACTCATTCTAGATCCACACCTTCCTATGCACCTCCTACACCAACTCCTCATGTTCATGGAACAACTTGTTCAGCACACTCATGTAATGACAAGACGACCGGATTTGCAGTACCACCAGCTTCTCTTACCTATTATCCAAAACTTGTGAAACCTACTCCAGCTCTGACCTTGACTCCTTCCCCTACAGGATAATTCTACGCATAACAAAACCTCCCTAACAAAACCCGCCCCCAATAACCAACAAGGGTAGGGAAGGAATAAGAGAGGTAGGAATCGAGGTAAAAACCAAACTCAAGGAGGTGTCCAACAATCCAACCCTCCAAATAATAATGGCGGTGACCCCCCTGCATAGAATCCACAACATCCTGCTCAACTTGGGAATAACCCATAGTTGCGGACTAACCATCTGTGCCCCATTTGTAACACTTATGGCCATTACACCCATCCATGCAATCATTTGAACCGCATCGACCATTTACTCCAAAATGAAAAATTGACGTGAATCCAATGGGGCTTCTCTAGCTTAGCTAAACCCAACACCACTAGGCTATGGTTCCTCAAAATCCCCTACCACACCAAGGAATGGTTGTAACCCAGCCCTTGGTACCTCAAACTCCCGCAACCACTTTTGTGGCTCAACCCATTGATCATGGTGTCCATCACCTCATGACATTATCATATGATGTCAACCTCTAGACTCAGTAAAACTAGTATGGTTCCACCACAGAAACTGTGGACCCATTCGCAACATCTACCTCCACCATTCTATATATGTCTTTTCATTTATCAAAACCCCCTATGGATGGGACTTCCAAATTACCGCGATTCCCTTTAAGTCGCGTCGTGAACAACGCCAATGCCAGAGATGTGCTCAAGTACAATATTGTTGATGACTTGGCCCAGTATCCCACAGCCATGCTTGCTCTAGAAGTGTTCAAAACCTTTCTTTCGCAACGTAAAGTGTTGTTATCCATGTTAAGTGCTGTCGATCCATCTGATTCTAGGTTTATCACATTTGACTTGGATCAAGGAGAACCCCAGATGCCATCATCCATTCCCTTCCAAGTTTCGGTCATGATTCAGAATTTGGTTATTCATCGATGCCTAATTGATGAGGGGGTATCCACCTATGTGATGTCAACCTTTTTTTGGCAGAAACTTGGATCCCCAACCCTTCAACCTTCATCCACCACTTTTTGTGCCTATGATGGCCGTGCTGCTCAACCCCAGAGCATCCTAAAAAATGTCGATATTGAGTTAGCCGGTAAAACAATGTTGATTGAAATTGAGGTTGTCAACGACCAACTCGATTACAACCTCCTCCTAGGACATAGTTATATGTATGCAATGCAAGTCGTTGCATCTACCGTCTTTCAGCTCTTAATGTTCCTTCATGATGGAAAGATTGTGACCATCGACTAACTAACGCACTATGACCCAAAGGGACCGACCACAATAGAACATGTCTTTATGACCATCAACACTACTATCGAAAATGTATCCATACCATCCCTATCTGATGCTAGCCCATGATTATTTTCTAGTGCTCATATGATAGACACCTTTTTGTCCTTACCACCTCCTCCTTCATCGAATAATATATCGAATTTGTACACTATCACATCTGGTAGCATTCTGAAGTCCTCCTAACCTTAGTCGCAACCTCAACCTCAGACCTTGGGGTAGTATTGGGGTTCACTCCCTGTCCACATGATTCCCTTCCTCTTTCCACCATCCGACATTGTGAGCAAGCTTGTCATGGCTACTCTCAACTTGCTTGGTTTCACTTTGGGTATTCCTGCATGGTACCTTGATCCACCTACCCTTCCCCCAACTCCCTAGGTTGTGTTGAATCCAATCCAACCTATTGAGATGATGTCATACCCACCTCCTGAGACACCGATGACTACTCCTGTCACTACTCCTACCCCTCCTCCTCCGAATAAGGCTGGGGTCAAGGAGACCAAAGAGACGACAGAACCATGTCCTTCTCCTACATTTTCTTTATGCAATGTCCAAGGGCATACGACATAGAATTTTTCTGATTTGCCTCTCCTTCGCAACCACATGCACATTGTGGCTGAGAATGTTGAATTTCTTGTGGTCAACGTTCCAGCCATACCTTCCGTAAAAAATAAGTTGTTGTGAACTTAACATCCATGTGCAGTTTGTAGCCTATATGGTCATTATTCACACCATTGCCCAGGATTTCCTGAATACTGGTCGTTCCTAAGTGATATTCACACACATTCTCATGAGTTCGATGTTACTATCCTTGAGGAGATACACCCTTTGGTTTCTTCCTTGGACACAACCAACACCATATACATGATATCTAGCTCCAGTAGTCCTCCCCCCTCCTCCGTCATGGAAGATCCATTTGATCTATCCATGCGCAACTTTCAAAATGATGAGGAGATATTTGAAGCTATTTTGAATCCTATGTATCCTTGGGATGATATGCACAATTTCTCCTATTTCATCCCCGATGATCCTTATTCATCATTAGACCAATACTCTATCGAAACAAAAGAATTCCTCCATGGAGGTGTCGATTGGTTTAAAAATACAATTCCAAAACCTGACGCCTTTGAAGAGGGAAACATGGCTAACATTTCACCAACCATCAAGGTCAATATATCAACCACACTCGGGGTCATTGAAGATATTACACTCGGAGCATCTTTCTCCCCTGAAGAATTCGCTTCATACAAAGCACTTTTTCAGGACTTTCATGATATTTTTGCTTGGTCACATACCAAGATTCCCTGGATTGATCCATCTATCATTAAAAATCATATTGAAACATGGCCTGATGTTTCCCCTGTTCACCAAAAGTAAAGATCTATTCACCCGTTAAAGGATCCCATCGTTAAAGCTGGGATCGAGAAACTACGTAAAGCAAGTTTCATATACCCCATTGCGTATACCACTTGGGTTTCCAATCATGTTCCCATAAACTAAAAACAAGGTGCCATTCACATTTGTACTAACTTCCATGACATGAATTTGACATGTCCCAAAGACAAGTTCCCCACTCCGTTCATTGACCAGATCATTGATTCCTGTGCCGACCATGAAGTCTTTTTTTTCATGGATGGGTTTTCCGGTTATAACCAAATTCAAAATCTGGAAAGAGGATTAGTACAAAACTGCTTTTACCACCCCCATGGGGAACCTTTGCGTATCGTGTCATGCCATTTGGCCTTAAAAATGCCGGAGCCACTTTTCAGTGGGTCATGAATTTTTTCTTCCATGACCTCATTCACATTATCTTGTTCTACCTAGATGACCTCATGGCTCAATCTCATAAGCATTCTCAACATTTGGATGACTTACGACAAGACTTCCAGTGATGTTGCAAATATAATGTCTACTTGAACCCCCTCAAGTGTTTGTTTTGTATGCTAGTTGTTTTTTTACTAGGGTTCATCGTGTCTCACAAAGGGATTGTGGTGGATCCTTTGAAGGTTCAAGTCATCCCGAATCTTCCCCCACCACATACTCTATGACAATTGCAGAGCCTCCAAGGCAAGGCCAACCTCCACTGTTTTATTCCGAACTATGCGACAAAAGTCCATGGGTTCTTACGCTTGCTTCATGCCAACATTCCTTTTGTATGGGATGATCATGTGCAAGGAATTTTTGACACATTGATACAAGATTTGAATTCTTCTCTGTTGTTGTCTCCTCCTGACTTCACCGAGGAGTTTATCCTCTATGTTTTGACATCTGAAAATGCTATCGCTGGAGTATCGGTACAAGAAGATGATGCTCGTCAAGAGCACATGATTTATTACTCAAGTTAGAAACTTTTCGAACCACGTTTATGTTACTCCCATGAAGAGAAAATGGCCCTCGCCATTGTATTTTTGGTCCAAAACCTACGTCACTATATCCTCTTAATTCAAACTTGAGTTGTGGCTGATTCCAACCCCATGTGTTATCTCTTGATTCGTCTCCTCGTCCAAGGCCGTGCTACCAAATGTATTGTCGTTCTCTAAGAATACGATGTGGAGTTTGTTGCCCAAAAAAGAACCAAAGATTTGGCATTAGCTTCCTTAATGACAGACTTCCCTCCATCGTCTACCTCACCACCTATCACAATAAATATTCTCAACGAATTATTATTTGTCATCTCTACAGAAGAACCATGGTATGGGGGAATTCTACTGTACTTGCACACATATAAATTCAGGAACCATTTAAGTCAGGAAGATTTTCGTCGCATCCGGCATTAAGTTGCTCGCTATCTCCTCATTGGTGATGTCTTGTATCATCGTGGTGTTGATACCATATTGTGCTATTTCCTCACTCACAATGATGCCGAAAAAGTCTTGAATGATTGTCATAGTGGAGTCTATGGTGGCCACCTCTTTGGTTTGTCCATCGCCAAAAATATCCTTCGCATCGGTTATTTCTGGCCAACTATATTTTTCTATTGCATCCATGCAATTAAACACTGCTGTAGTTGCTAGCTCTTTGATCCAAAAAAAAGGACACCTCCCATGCCATTACATCCTGTCGTCACAGTTGATCCCTTCTACAAATGGGAGATTGAATTCGTTACCTATAATCCTCCCTTAGTTGGCAACCATAAATACATCATTGTGGTCTTCTATTATTTGACCAAATGGGCCGAGGCCATGCCTACGTTCAACTGTAAGCCTTGAGGTTGTGACACAATTCTTTTTTAACCACATCATCACTCGTTTAGGTTCCCCCCAATAGTTAGTCTTAGATTACGGTTCTCATTTTGAGGACACTGTTTGGATAGAGCTCTCCGCCATGTTGAAGTTTGAACACCAGTGTTCCTCCACTTATTATCCTCAGGGAAATGACCAAGTTTAGGTTGTCAACAAGATCCTCAAAACCATGCTCAAACGAATGGTGGATATACACAAATCCAACTGGCACCACTTTCTCTTTTCTTCCCTCTCGGCTTACAAAACATAGAAAAAAACCACCATCGTTTTTACCCCATTTCACTTAGTCCATGGTGTGGAGTTGGTTCTCCCCATTGAATGCCAGATTCCTTCGCTACACCTTGCCATCAAAATTATACTTGATACCTCACCATTAGAACAACACCTACTTATGCTTGAATAGACCAGTGAGGATTGTCATGCTGCTCTCTAGATGATCGAAGCACCTCAGACTTGGTCGAAGTCCCATTATGAATCCCAAGTCCATCCACGCACCTTTAGCGAGGGGGACCTCGTGCTTGTTTATGACCAAGCCAATGATAAGCTAGGGAAAGGGAAGTTTTATTCCATGTGTTATGGTCCATATGTCATCCATCGATGTATTGACAAAGGGGCATACATCCTTGCTAAATTTGATGGCCACCTCTCAAAGAGTCCTCACAATGGGCTCTGCCTCAAGAGGTTCTATGCCTGAAGTCACCCATTATGAGTACCTTTGTGTCATAAATTTTTTTTTGCATTGTTCTTGCCACGAGTCTCACAGTTTTTTTCCTTGGTTGTTCTAGAAGGATCCTACCTCACCTCGCTTTGTTGGTTTCATTGATGGATAAAGTAGATGGTCTCCCAATCTTGCCTCGGCTGCATGGGTCATTTATTCCCCATCACATGAGTTGATCCATATCGACGAAATGTGTGTTGGTATTTCTACCAACAACCAGGATGAGTACAATAATGTCACTGGTCTCCTAACCACCGCCATTCACTTAGGTATTCGTCGCCTTGATGTCTTCTTGGACTCCCAGCTGCTTGTCTCCTAGTTGAATAACTACTAACGAGTACCTGATCTTTGTATCTTTAGAAAGTTCCCACGCACTAGACATTTGGTTAGACATTTTGAATCCATTTCATTCATGCATTTTCCCAGAAGTCTCAATAGTGTAGGAGACCAAATGGCTAGTAACGTTCTAGAGTGGCACATCAATCATCACATATAGGAAATAAACAGTATCATGCATCATCATATAGTCATGCATACATATTTTGTATACATAATATTGGCATAATCATAGTCATAAAAGAAGACTCATAAAAAATGCATAAAAATACACAAAAAGGTGCATCCACAAGCATATATATCATATCATAGTGTTCAATACAAAATGAGAAGCTCCACAAGCTTTCTTGGCTAATCATACATATCATACAAAAATACCCATGTTAACCCAAAAAATCCCTCAGTAAGCTCTACATGACCTACACCACCCAAATACATCTACGTATGACCCTCATTTGACCCCCACACCCTCAAAAAGGCTTAAAAATATGAAATAGGGCTTAAAAACCCCAGAAAGAGCCAAAATAGCTCTCATAGGGGCTAAAACCTCCAAAAAAAGGCTAAAACCCATCAAAGGAGCTTAAAATCCCCAAAGGAGCTAGGAATTGGACGAAAGGGGCTAAAATCCCAAAAAGGGGCTAAAGCCCCAACCAGGGGCTTCAAAACCTAAAAATCTCAAGAAAAAGTATAAATAGAGGGGTGGGGGTCACTGTCAAAACACTTCTCATCTCCCTATCGTTATGCTGCCTGTGTGAGTGCCTTGAGACCCTTTTCCTCTCAAGTCATTCACCCTCCCTCTCCTCCATTCTTCCATTGAGCTAAAGCTCCCCATCCATTGAGAGGTGCTCCCCCAAGCTAGGGCATGGTGGCCCATTTCAACCAGAGAAGGAATATTTCTATTTTTGTTCTTTCATGTTGTAGTTTTCTAACATTTTTTCTTGCAGGTTTACTATTTAATATTTTGTTGTAGGTTTCCATGGACTCCTGGTAGATATTTCTTTGTTTGCTTACAGTTTCATGCAGGGTTTTTACTGTTAGGCCCTAACTGTGTTTGCAGGGTTTTCTTTATTTTTCTTCCATACCTCACAGGAAACCTATCCTTCCATCCTATAGACAGAAGGGAGCTGTTCCTGCCTGTAGCAAGGGTGGAATCCCTACTACAGATTTGGCGACCATACTAGGTCGATACCATAGGATCCCTGGATTTAATTTTTGTATTCAAGTTTTTATTTTTCCCTAGTTTAGTTTTCTTTCAAATCTAGATTAAATCTATATTTTTATGCATTTTAATTCATATCCAAGCCTCCTGAAGGCCAAACTGAGCCCATTCAGCCACAGTACAGGTTACTGTCGGTCGGTCTTGGCTCAGGCTAAAAAAATTTCCATCTTTCGGACCAGGTTTCTCTTATCGCGCTGAAAGGTGCAACCGGGTCACTCATTCAGGCCCGAAAGGTGTGACTTCATCCCAGAAATCAGATCGCTTCTATTTGCAGTTTTGAGCGACCCCCTCCCTTGATTTGGGGAAAAATTGGCGACCCCCTCGCCACATTTCCCTCGAAAAGAGCGATCTGTTTCTCAGATTCGAATTTTTAAAGTTATTGGGCGTGCCAGTGTGGCTCAGCCGCCTCTGTCCATCAATCTATGTTTATTTCATTTCAGTATCTATTTATTTCATTGCAACCTATGTAAATCACTGTTAAATCAAATGGTTAATGGTTTAAAGAATCTAATTAAAGCTTGAACAAAATTACTATAGATTAGGTTTCTGTTTTTAATTGGAAATTGATATCTTGCCTAGACCTTCCTCCTCTACCCAGTCATTACCCTTTGGGGTATTATAGGATAAAACAAAGGGTGAAGCTCATATAGTAATAGGCACTTCACTTGTCATTTTTCAAAACCACTAAAAATGGGTGTCTTGGAAAGTAGAGGGGGTGGAGACCGTTGGGGGTTTCATGGCGTTTACGTCCTCCCTGTTGATCGACCTTGCATCTAGAGAGTGACCTGAGGATATACGGATGGGATTAATCCCATTGTGTTGAGAGCCCAACACTCTTTCCTGGTTGAACAGAAATACAAGTGTAAGGCAGTCACCTAGTCAGGCTACCACAGTTTAGATTCAGGTATGGCATGTATTCAAGTTTCTGTTCACAATTTACTGCTATCATAAACAATTTATTCATGTTATAAGTTCTGCAATACAATCTCTGTGGCCTATTCATAAACCATACAAGCAGCCACTAAGTGTAATAGAAATATAAAAAACATGCACACAAACCATACCACATAAAACAACAAAACTCAGTTCATGAGGTTGAGCTAGCCATTAAAATTTATAAGTTACACTAATTCAAACACTTGCAGTCTTTGAGGACATAAGTCCCTAACTGCCTTAACCATGGGAAGTACTTGGGCTCAGCCCAGAAGCTCATTATGAGGAGTACCACGGGAACCCCAAAGTAGCTGGCCGCTGAGAGGAATTGCCAAGCGAAACGGGCAACGACCCCCACCGATTGACTAGCACTCCAGTGAGGAAAAAGCCAAGCGCTGTCTCCTGGAAGTCTTGGTGCCTAAGTGACCACTTGAAGCCAATAGGAATCATTAAAACTGGGGTCCAAACCATCATTACCATATTCCACCACCTGACATACCAATTAGACACAATTGATCCCCCATGTTCTTCCTCACACCTAAGAGGCGATCCACCACATTTTGTGTCCTTGAACCAACACCATCGAGACCATTCTTGATGACCCTCTACACCATCAGAAGGCCAAAAAACCTCTGATTGAGACTCATAATCATACCAATTCGAGACAGACTGGCATATTGCACCATCTAGCCCCATGGCTGGAGCAAACCCAGATCCATTTTCCAGCTTAGTGATTGGTACTGGACCCACATCCATACCCCACACCACCGACAACACCCTTGCTAGTGGCCCTAGCACAGTCATGCAAACTGTCATAAGTCAGCTACCTCCACCCACACTGACCAGTCAAAATGTCCCACCTGTCATGCCTGGGGGTAGTGTCCCATCCACTCACACTGTACCACTTGGCATACATGGGGGCAGTGTCCCTTCCACTCACACAGTTCCGTTTACCACACTTGGCGGCAGTGGTCCATCCACAACTGTGCCACAAGTGCCCCCATTTATGTAGGTGCATCATGTCCCTACAAACCCCACCACCATTGCTGCCCCATCACACATCAAACTTGGGCCAAACCTTCCTTTCATGGAATGCCTCAACCTACCTGACTTGGCTCGGTTAACAAATGACCCTATCCGCCATCAAACCTTTTGGCCTCCCATGCCAACCAAACTTCCCTTAGACATTCCCAAGTTTGAAGGGAAGGTAGGGGAGTGCCCCGAAAACCATATCATGACGTTTCACCTATGGTGCTCATCAAATAGCATCGTAGATGATTGGATCAGACTCAGACTATTCCAATTCACCCTCACAGGTGCTACAGCCAAGTGGTACATTAGGCTACCACAAGCCAAGTACCCATATTTTAACTCCTTGGCTTTCATGTTCCTGCAGTATTTCCAACTCCTTGTTAGATATAGTGAACGGGTGGAGTTCTTGCTATCTTGCCACTAGAATATTGCGAACCACATAACCAACGACATCCATGAGTGGTGGAAACATCGTAGTTTGTGCAAGATTCAACTTGATGACATGATCTTCCTGGATTGGTTCCTAAAAACTTTGCTACCACCTATAGCAAAGGACGTCGCATCCGAATGTCCCCAATCCGAAGAGGAGGCCATCTTGAAATCCCAGTAGTTTGATATGATCTATGCACAATTTGGATACCTTTACACTGTCATTCTAGATGCTCCCCTTGCAGGCACCTCCTACCGGGATGCACCGGGGGCATCCCATGCCGTAGATGGCATCATAGGTTCTGTCTCCCACCAAACACAGCACCATCCGATACCACCTGCAATATCACCACAACCAAGAAACACCCCCAGTGTTTCCTACCAAAACCAAACTCTGGACTATGCAAGAATGATGTCCCAGTCTGGAGCCACAACTTCTTATGCACAACCTGCACCACCGCAGTAGGACCAGGAATTAGCTTGGCCAGCACAACAATATGTGGGAAAAATGCCCACATTTGTGGAACCTGCACCCACCCAAGTCTACTATGCACCACCGGTGCAAGTCGTTCAAGCCCCCACCCCCACTCTGCCAGCACCTTTAGGATAGGTGTTTGCACTGCAAAACCGTCCTAACCAGCCAACCCCCAATAACCAACAAGGGCAAGCCTGAAATAAACAATTCCAAAACGAAGGCAACAATCAACCGCAAGGAGGCGGTCAACAACCAAACCTTCCCAACAAGGCTGGGGAAAACTGGCCAGCCCAAAATCCTCAGCACCCAAATGCACCTAGATGCAACGCTCTGTTGCACACAAATCAGCCATGCAATTTGTGTGAGGTCTATGGGCACTATACACACGAATTCCCCTTCATGGGTCACGCCAAGTAAGCCATTCACAATGAGGTTCAGCATGCTACCAATACGGCAGCCCAAGCTCAACCCAACCCATCACCACCAGGGCCTCCACCCATGGTCCTCCAAAACCCATTGCTAGTCCAAGGACTAGTAGCAACTGCACCTGCTCCCCAACCCAATCCCAATGCCTCAGGGGCACCTCCAACAGTATAAATAGATGTTCACCACATGCTAGCCATGACAACTGAAGGGGTCAATTTACAGACTAGACAAAATCAGTATGGAACTAACACCGAACTCGATGACACATCAGTGGCATCTACGTCCAAAACAGCTAATGCACCTCTTCATCTACCCCCTTTTCCTCCGTGCCACCCCCTACGGCAGATTGCCAACAACGTCACGGCTAAAGCTGCTGTAAGCTACAACATCCTAGATGATTTGGCCCAAACACCTACAGCCATGTCCACTCTCGAGGTACTCAAAACTTGCCCAACGCAACGAAAGGCCTTACTAGCCACCTTCAATGCTGTAAACCCCGCCGAATCCAAGTTGATCACATTCGACACGGAGAATGGAGAACCACAGATGCCATCAACAATTACCTTCCAAATATTGGTATCCATCCAGAATTTGGTCATGCACCGGTGTATCATGGATGAGGGGGCATCCACGTGTGTCTTGTCAACCTTAGTCTGGCAGAAGCTGGGGTCCCCAATTCTGCAACCATACTCTACTACTCTGCGGGCTTATGATGGCCATCCGGCTAAAGCCTAAGGAATCCTCCCTCATGTTCCCATCACATTGGCCAAGAAAATAGTATTGATTGACATAGAGGTTGTCAATGCTCATTTAGACTATAACCTTCTCCTCAGAAGAATTTATATGTACGCCATGAGAGCTGTAGCATCAACTGTTTTTTGTCTCATGATGTTCCCTCACGAAGGGAAAATCATGATGGTTGACCAACTGACTTATCACGATCTGCACGGGCTAACTGCACCAGCCGATTTTATCCCTATGATCAACACCATTGATCCACAAGGGCTAACCACACCCGCCAATGTCATCCCTGCAGTCAACACCATGGTTGACAACATACCAACCTCCCCATTGTTGAATGTGGGCCCTGGGTTGTTTTCCGATACTAAAATGACGACTACTTTCCCCTTAGTGTCACCACCGGCGACACCGAATGAGACTGCAGATTTGTGCATGCTCTCATCCAGCACTGCTGCACCCAAACATCAACCACAACTGTAGCCCCAACTGCAACCACAACACCATCCGCAGCCGCAACACCATCAACAACCGCAACATCACCAACAGCCGCAACATAATCAATAGCTACAACATCATCCGCAGCTGCAGCATTATATGTAGCTGCCACCACAACCTCATCCCCACATGCAACCATCAGGGAGTTATCTGGGCTCCTCCCCAGTCCACACAATTCCCTTCCTCTTTCCCCCTCCTAGTGTCATGAGTAAGCCAGTAATGGTTACCTTAAACTTACCCAATTTCACATTGAGCATTCCCATGTGGTACCTTGATCCACTCGCCCAACCTCCAATACACCAGCTAGTATTAACCCCCATGCAACCCATTGCGGTCGAATCTCATCCTCCACCCGGCCCGCAAAAACAAACCACCGCACTTACACCACCCCACCCAAAAAGGGCCAGGGGAAAAAACGTGAAATCTACTGCTGAACCTTGATAGATCCCGCCTTGCACCTTCTGCGAAGAACAGGGCCATCCAACCCAAAACTGCCCTGAAATTCCCATAATCTGCACGCATTTGGATGTCATGGATACAACGGAAAAACTCCCCGTGGTTGAACTCCCAAGCGGGCCAATATTAAGAAACAAGTCATTGAGAACAAACCATGCTTGCGCCCTATGCGGATTGTATGGACACTATTCTCACCACTGCTAGAAATTGTTTGAGTTTCAAACAAGTCTAGCGAACCTTCGACAACATTCCCTTGAATCTGAGATCACTCTGATCAAAGAAATCCATCCCCCACCTCCTTCTTCAGACACCATGGGCCATTTACATGATGTCCAATTCTACAGACCCTCTTGTCTCCACCATCACCAATGGGCCATCAGACCTATCTCTTCATTGCTTCTGCAACTATGAGGAGATACTTGAAGCCTTAACTACCTCAGACTACCCATGGGATGACATGCACCATCGCTCATTCTTCGTCCCCGAAGAACTTGTGTTGCAATCTTACCAGTTTTTTGTGGAGACCAAAGATTTCATTCATGGGAAATTTGATTGGTTCAAAAATCCCATTCCGGCACCAGATGCCTTCGAAGAAGGGAACATGGCCAACATCTCACCAACCATCAAAATCAACATCTCAACCAATCCTGAGGTTGCTGAAGAAATCATGCTGGGGGCATCCTGCTCCCTAGAAGAAGTTGCTTCCTACAAAGCCCTCTTCCAAGAATTTCGCGACATCTTTTCCTAGTCCTACACTGAAATTCCTGGGTTGGATCTATCCATTATGGAACACCACATTGACACATGGCCCGATGTGGCCCTTGTGGGCCAAAAGCAACGACCCATACATCCCTCAAAAGATGCCGCGGTCAAAGCTAAAATTGAGAAGCCGCGCACAACCGGCTTCATTTATCCCATTGTGTACACCACTTGGGTTTCAAATCCTATTCTCGTGAATAAAAAATAGGGTACCATCTGTTTTTGCACAGAATTCCACGATCTAAATGGGGTGTGTCCCAAAGAAAACTTCCCAACACCTTTCATCGATCAGATTATCGATGCATGTGCCGGACATGAGGTCTTTTCCTTCATGGACGGATTTTCTGGATATAACCAAATCCAGATCCAGAAAGAAGATCGTTACAAGACTGCATTCACAACCCCGTGGGGCACATTCGCCTATTGAGCAATGCCCTTTGGTCTGAAGAACGTTGGATCCACCTTCCAGCATGCCATGACACACTGTCTCCGTGACATCATCCACATCATGTTGGTCTATCTTGACAACCTCATTGCGCGGTCACAGAAGCAAGCACACCACATAGACTACTTGCGGCAAACCTTCCTATGATGTTGCAAGTAAAAAATCTGCTTGAACCCTTTCAAGTGTGTTTTTTGTGTCCCAACGGGTCGTCTCCTAGGGTTCATTGTGTCACACAAAGGAATGACCACTGACCCCCTGAAAGTCCAAACCACTTTCCCTCTAACGTCACCTCTTTAAGTGACGGTAGTTTAGCTTGTAATATAGTCTTGTCCCCTTTTGTTTTACACATTTTTAAAGTGAGTCTTATGTATTGTTTCCCTTCATTGCTCCAGATGGATCCTACCTCAGATCGATACATTGGATTTGTTGATGGAGCAAGCAGATGGTCTCCAAACCTTGCCTCGGCTGCATGGGTCATCTACTCCCCATTGCACGAGTTGATCCATGTCGACGAAATATGTGTGGGTAGTGCAACCAATAACCAGGTTGAATATGATGGTGTCAATGGCCTCTTGGCTGCCGCTCTCCAGTTGGGAATTTTCCATCTCGATGTCTTCTTAGATTCCCATCTGCTTATATCATAGTTGAACAACTACTGTCGGGTACATGATCCCTGCCTTTTTAGAAAATTCCTGCACACTAAATAGATGGCTAGAACATTTGAATCCATCACATTCACACATGTTCCCAGAAACCTCAATAGTGTACCAGATCAAATGGCTAACGACATTCTAAATTATCACATTCATAATCACATATAGGAAACATACAAACACAGCATCATTCATAATCATTTATAAAACATGCACACACATGTAAAAATACACCACATAGGCATTGCATTTCATATCATGATAAAAAGACTCACATATAAAACCATAAAAATTGCATCCATATGCGTAAAAAATATATATCGATAGATAAATTGCATGTCAAAATATGTCCAGTACAAAATGAGAAGCCACATATGCTTTCTTAGCTGGATATACATAGCGATGCAAAAAGTACTAAGTGCACCAACGCATTAGGGGAATCCCCACAAGTTTCTAGTCTGACTCAGAATCATCCTCATAATCTGAATCAGTATGATCATCATCTTCTTCCTTAGAAGACTCATCGTCCACTGTAGCAAGATCCCCTCACGCCGCCCGATGAAAGTAATCACAGGCCATGGCCATCCTCCTCATCACAGACATCCACTCCGGAGGCACACTATGAATGGTGGCAATCAGCTCATTGTCCAAATGCTACCATCCATCGTTAGAGATCCCCTCAGCTAGTCGCTCCAAGTCTGGCAAAATAGTCTCCGCCTCTCGTTGTTTCTTGCGAGGATTCCCCACGAGGATCGCTTCCTCTGCAATATCGACCACCTGCCTCTGATACCCGGGTGGCGGGCGGGGACCAACATCGGCATACACAAAAAAAGACACCATCAATCTATACATATAATCATCAACAAGCTCAACTAAACTATGTATAAAGATGAACATAAAGACATCACACATACATACTAGCTGGTCCCCATGCTCGACCAAGAGCTCGGGGCATCTTAGGATCCCCATGATAGTCCATATCCAGATAAGGGTACTCCTCAATAATCACTAAGAGATGTCGCCACTGCTCAAGCAAATCCTTGGTGAAGAAGTGGCTCACTCTCCTACCACCCTCTTGTACCATCATTTGGCACCACTTGGGCATCCGCGGCTCCCATGGACCACCATCCTGCACTGCCCAGTGCAGATGCAGAGTAGGTACTTTCTCAAAAAAGAAAGCACATAAGAAGGACCTAAAACAAAAGTCTCCCCCAGATGCCCTCACATTGTTTAGCTGATGCCGAACAACCAGAAGGTACATCTGGGCCCATCCATTGTAAGTGCCCCCCATGGCAAGCTCTACTATCTACAGCTGCCCTCCAGATATCTTGTGACTCCCCATAGAGCCCAAGATGTGCAACGACATAGTAGAAATATCCCATGTTGACACATCCTCAATGTCACACATCAGAATGTGTGAACCACGCACGTACGCAGTCGCATAACAGTGCCTCTCACATAGCTCCTCAAGTGTCTCTCCACGAGACAACACTGGTGCCAAGTCGCCAACAACTCCCAACATAGGGAGTCCAGTCAAAAAGTATACATCCAATAGTCTGATCTCAACACACTGTCCCTAGATCAAGAAGACCTCCTCCCCAATATACCAAAAGCTCACCAAAGTCTGCAGCAACAGATGCAAGCTCTTCATGAGGGGTATCCACATGAACTTTAGTAACCCACAACGAGCCAGTGTAGTACACACATTCTTGTCTCGGAATGCCTCCTCCCAGAGGTCTTTGCAGTCTATCTCATGCCACTTTGCCTTAGGCATCCTGCACAAGCAAAATATAGCTGTCAGCCACAACTCTCTGCAAAAAAGCCACCCAGGGACCAAGTCACACCTGTCTAGCAAAAAAGAGTGACTAGGTCACTAAAAAACAAAAGCCTCACAGGTGCAACCTAGTCTCTCTTTTACCCTCGAAAGGTGCGACCTGGCTCGTAGAGAACCTAATAGGCTGATAGAGGACCCNCAAAATGTAAACCAATGAAAAGGATAGATTTTGCAAGAGCTCTTACCTGCAAGTCACAGAACTCGAAACCGCCGATCGAAACAGGAGAAATCAACAAAAGAAATCTAGGGCACACCTCTCCAACTCTATAGTGAATAGTGACAATGACACCTCACAAAGTGGTCCCCACCCATATATAAGCCCCATTTGACCTATTTTCTCCCTTTCGATATAACAGGGCCATACAGAGTCTGTTTGAGATGTCCTTAACACCATTGGTTTCAGAATTTTGCCCTCTATATTCTAATGAGACCATCATCTCATGTTTAATAAGTAATTTTCAGGACCACTTCCCAGAAGTTACCTCATTTTATGAGCCACATCATGGTGATACAAGTTTCTTTAGACCTATACTTGCATCACACTTGCCTACCGCCACTCATGCGGGTTCCCGGGCCACCACCCAGAAGGTGTGTCATTTTATTTCAGCATATAGCTATCTAATCCTCCCACTGTACCTTACACGGGTTTCTGAACCATCGTCTTGAGGATGGATCATTTCCTTTGCATGCATTTGGCATATAACTGCCTCTAGACTTGCACTCACATCACATGTAGTCCAGTCCGTTCACCACAACTCAAACACATCTCTCCTGACTTTTGTCCGAGAGCCACCTCGGTTTGTGTGCCTCTGCCGCACTGACTCACGTGTCTATGCCACAATCTATCCCATGCATGTATTGGTATGTTTAAGAGCCACTTGCTCCATCCATACTACACAGATGACCGTTGGACCACTATCCATTGTCTCGACATGGGGGCACCATCAGTGCCTCCTCGATCGGTTGACCATACTGGAGTTTCTTTTAAGCTCTTTGTTGACTCCTAAAAGAATGAAAAGATTACCAAGTGCAGTTGCTTCCTTTCCCGCTCGTTAAAGTATAGGAAAGGGCATCTACATCGTCTCATTTATCTCCTTTTACGGACTATGTATACCATCAAATGAAAAGGACCACCTTGGCACATTCAAGCCAAGACCGTTCCCCTCTGCATCCTTTTATGCTTTCTCGGGCAGAGGGACTGAACTTTGCAAAAAATCTCACCATGGGTTGTCGTTAAGCTCTTTTCTAGCCTTCTCTTTAAGAAACGATCACTGAGCAAACTTGGTTTCATTCATGCTCATAAAATTATCTGAATGACCATCCAGTCAATATAGGTTTAACCTTTTTCGGCCTGACTGGACTACCAACGGTAAAGAAGTCTCTCATCCCCTAAAGGATGGGCGAGCTCTCCTGTGTATACTTTTATCCTTTTTCATCACAAGAGACTACCAATGAAAAAGATCCCCCACTGGAGTCTTCTTCATGCTTTCAGACTCTCTAAAATTGAAAGCACCATCGAGCATTTACTTTTTTGGGCTCGCCAAAAATCCATGAGATCGTACCACAACGGTGTCTCTAGACACCACTCCACAGAAAATTTTTTAGTAGCATTACCACTTTGGGCCGCCTTTGTTTAGAGTACTCTACAATGTGTCTTCCTTGGATCCCATTAATACCAAAAGTGTCTACCTCCCCCAAGTATTTCCCATCTGCAATTACATCCTCGGTATTATAGCTATGATCCCTTTCCCATGAGTCAGTTTCATTTGCTTCCTGGTCCACCCTATCGTCATACTCTGAATAAAGGAAGTTTGAGTCCACTACACTCCCTCTACCCCTATTCAACTCATCCCCTCCCTCCCCCCCATTCAGTGGGTTAGTCCTCAGATTATCTCACATCTTTTGATTATCTACCTCGTACTTCTGGTCAAGGAAACACCATTTCCTTGACCAGGAGCAGCTCTCCCTTTGTTGATGACAACACATATATTCCAGAGGATAGACCCAGAGGTCCCTGTATCATGGTTTCATTAACCTCATTGATGAGTGCCTTGGACCACTCGAGAGGAGTCCTTAGTGCCTCTCAGGATGGTTGTTTCTCACGTGCTCAACTCCAGCCACATCATCGCACCGTTGAGATTCGTACAGGGTATTGGTCCATGATGCCCGACTCATCCATATACATGTCATGCATGATTTGTATCTCACCCATTGATGGGAACCATATTAATAAAAAAACCAAAAGCCACCATGCCCCAACCCTAGAAGCACCACCTCTCCCCAGGAAATCCTATGATGTTTGTTGACCATACGATGACCTCTTGCCCTCACACATTAGGGGGCAATCTGTTAACCCAAAAAATCCCTTACTAATCTCTACATGACCTAAACCACCTAAAGACATCTATGTACGGCCCTCATTTGACCCCCACACTCTCAAAAAGGATTAAAAATATAAAAAATCCCCAAAACAAGGGGCTAAAGCCCCAACCAAGAGCTTAAAAACCTAAAAATATCAAGAAAAAGTATAAATAGAGGGGTGGGGGTCATTCTCAAAACACTTCTCATCTCCCTATCATTATGCTGTTCATGTGAGTGCCTTGAGACCTTTTGCCTCTCAAGTCATTCACCCTCCCTCTCCTCCATTCCTCCATTGAGCCAAAGCTCCCCATCCATTGATAGGTGCTCCCCCAAGCTAGGGCATGGTGGCCCATTTCAACCAGAGAAGGTATATTTGTATTTTTGTTCTTTCATGTTGTAGTTTTCTAACATTTTGCTTGCAGGTTTATTGTTTAATATTTTGTTGCAGGTTTTCATGGACTCCTGGTAGCTATTTCTTTGTTTGCTTATAGTTTCATGTAGGGTTTTTACTGTTAGGCCCTAATTGTGTTTGCAATGTTTTCTAATCGTGTTTGCAAGGTTTTCTTTCTTTTTCTTCTGTACCTCACAGGAACCCTACCCTTCCATCCTATAGATGGAAGGGAGTTGTTCTTGCTTGTAGCAAGGGCGAAATACCTACTACAACCCATGCACCAATGCATCGGGGGAAATATCACCAACTACTAGTTTGAATCATCCTCCTCAGAATCGATCTCCTTATCTGAGTCCTCCTCCTCACTAGAGCTCTCCTCCTCCTCCTCCTCCATAGGCATATCACCCTGTGCCACTGCTCTGACATACTCAACAGTGAATGCGATCCTCCTCATAAGGGAGATCCACTTTGGAGGAACACTGTAGCATGCGGTGATTAAGACATCGTTAAGGTACTGCCACCTGTCGTCGATGACCCCCTCCAGTAATATCTCCACATCTAGTCATAGTGAGTCCAGTGTAGCACTCCAATGTCTCCTCTATCCATGAGTAGGTGGATCTAACCCCTCCAACCTGCCCCTGCTTTGCTGATAGCCTGCTGGAGGGCACGGTCCCACATCTTCACATTCATGCAGTACTTCATCAGTATCTATCATGCACACATATCATCTGGATAACACTAATATAGGAAACTAGATATGAATGAAACCATAAAAAACATCATGTATACATACCATCAGGTCCCTAGACCTGCCTTGGAGGTTGAGGCATCTCTCGGTCTCCCTGGTAATCCATCCTAGAATACAAATAGTCCTCTATAAGGACTGGCAGTTTCCACCACTGTGCAAAGAGCCCTGGGTGAAGAAACAACCCATGAAGCCACCTCCCTCTATAATAATCATATCACAAAATCTCCTCATGCGAGGCTCGTGAGGGCCCCCCTCACACACCGCTTGACGTGGTCTCCGTGTAGGTAGTCGCTCAAAGAAGAATGAGCAAAAGAACAAAGGGAAACAAAAATCCTCTGCCACTGATCTAGCATGGTTAATCCCAGTCCAAACCATAGTCCAGTACATCTGGGCCCACCCATAGTAGGTGCCCCTCAACACACTCTCCACCATCAAGAGTTGACCACCTGAGATCTTGTGCAGTCAAGTCGATCTTAGTATCAGCAGCACCATTGATGCCATTTCTCGAGTATGTAGACTCTCGATGTCGCACACTAGTAGTATGTACAAATTGCGGACAAATGATGACGCATGGAAATTCCTATCGCAGAGTTCATCCATTGACACCCCTCGTGGGAGCTTCAACATAGTGTCATCGATCATGCCCAGTACCGAGATCCCAGTAAAAAGTATACATCGCGGAGGGTGATCTACAACCGCTCACCCTTGATCATGAAGCACTCAACCTCATGGTCCCAGTATCTCACAATCTTGTCCAACAACAATTTTTTTGAACACATCAACGATATCTGGAAGAACTTCCATAGTCTACAATGGGCGAGTGTATCTTGTACCACTAGATCATCATTCACCTCCGCTTGAAGGTCCCCAATGTCTCTCTCTCGCCATGCGACTCGAGGCATCTTGCAAATACACACACTCACTGTTTGATCCAGTCATGCAAAAAACCCTCATTCTGGGGTAGGTCGCACATGTTTGTCCTTTTTGTGCAACCCAAGTCTCTCAAAAAGGCTGAAAATGAGGTGCGAATGGGTCTCTCTTATCTGCTAAACAGGTCTGACCTGGGTCGCGCCTGTCTCCCCGATAGGTGTGGCCAGGTCTTTCTTATCTTCCCAATAAGAGTGACTTGAGTCACTCCTTTTCCCTTGAAAAGTGAGACTTAACCTCGAGAACCCTTCGGGCTTGGCCAAGGCCCCCAGAGTGAGAAAAACAAAAAATTAATCCACTGAAAAAGATGGGTTTGATGAGAGCTCTTAACTGCAAGTCACACATCGGAAACCCGCCAGTCCAATAGGAAGAAATACGTAGTTGTGTTATGGGGTCCTCCAGTCCAAATCAACACTGCACAGTGGAAATGACAAGTGTCATGTGCCCCCCCCATGTTTATAGGCCTCCATTTGGTCTAGTTTTTCTTTCATGCACCACAGAGTCATCACACTTCCATTTTTCATACTTTTCACACCATCAGGTTTGGTTTTTTTCCCTCTGTATTTTGACAAGACCGTTTTCTCACGCTCTCCTTATGATTTTTCATGCCATTTCCTGTAAGGCACCTCAATTTGCGTGCCATCACGTGAATCACACCACACACATACTAGCATGTTCACAAGCCATCCGATCCATCCATACTTCCTAGTTGTCCTTATTTTACCGCCATCCATCATCCTGCAAGGAGGCCCCATCAAGTGTTACACTGTTATTCCTATTAGCCATGTTCACAACATAACCTGTTTTGGACCATCGAACACTTCTTCCTTGCTTGATTGACCAGTAGATAGTTTCTGTTAAGCTCTTTTCTGACTCCTAAAAGAAAGCAAATGTTGTCGATCACACTTGCATCATTTCACACTCATTAAATTATTTTAAAGGGAGTCTATGTGGGCTTGTTTATATCCTTTTTTCAGACTAGGTAGACTATTAAAAGAAAAGGACCTCCCTAGCACCTTCCAGCTAGGAACGTTTCCCTTTGTTTCCTTTTATGCTTTGTCAGACATTGGGATTGTAACTTATGAAAAAGATCATTACGGGTTGTCTTTAAGCTCTTTTCCAACCCTCTCATCAAGAAAATACTGCTGAGAAAACTTGGTTTTGTTCATGATTGCAAAAGTATTTGAATGACCATCCAGTTAGTATAGGTTTAACCTTTTACGATTTGGTTGGAATACCTACGGTAAAGAAGTCTCTCTACCCCTTTGGTTGGGAGATCTCTCCTTTGTTTACTTTTATCCATTTTCAGGCTTAGGGGACTATTTACAAAAAAGAGACCATACTGTAGTCTTCTTCCCATTTTCAGACTCTCTAAAATGAAAACACCATTGAACATTTATCTTCTCGGGCTAGCTTAAAATCCACGATATCATGTCATATTGAGCTTACTTTTATCCCTTCTTCGTGCTCCCTAAACTATGAATAAGGCCCAAACGATGTCTCTAGGATCCACCACATATGATCTCATATTATAGCAGCTTTCCCCACTAGTACATGTGAACTTTTTTCCCATGGAAAATTGTTGCTATAGCAACACATTTCCATTGCTATAGCGATGATTAGAAGCCCAAATTTGCATCACAAAATTATCGTCGCATTAGCCACACTTCTAATATTGCGTCGGTATAGTGATATAACATTGATGACATGTGGTGATTGTCGCATTTGCTTTAGATGGAAATACGCGTCGATATCACGATGTTTATGTGTCGTTATAGCAATGGTTGCGCATTTCTATAACGCCAATTTACTGTGGAAAAAACAAGAGAATAAGTCAAATTGCGTTGTTTGAGCAATGTTTGGGAGTCGCTATAGCGACATAATATTATCCCAAAATACAGGGACTATTTCATATTGTGTTGTGGGAGCGACATAATATTGTCGCAAAATCAAGCGACTATTTCATTTTGCGTCAGTATAGCGATGTACATTATTTGCAATAGTGACGTCAATGCGTTTCTATAGGCATGAAAGTATGTTGAAACCAAGAAATTCCCAAGTCATTGTCCGTTGCTATAGAGACGATCTACCGTCATTATAAATATGACAACCTGTCGCTGTAGCGATGAGCGTTTGTCACAAATTAGAAGCGACTAAGCACTATTTCAATGTTTCTAGAACACCAGAAGTACGTCGCTATAATGGCGTTTACTGTGGATTTTAAAAATATATATATAAAATTCGCAAAAAGGATTGTATTTCAAATCTAGGAATACCTACTTTCTGGAAAGGACTTACAGTTGTGGTGCTTTTCGTAGTGCTTATCCTGTAAATTATTCTCCTTCAACTGATGATGGAACTTGTTCAAATAGGTCTTTCAAGAAGCTGTCCAGAAGCCCCTGTCTGGGAGCCTTGACCCTTTTTATAAATACTTGAAGAGTAGAGGAATGCAACTTAGTTGGAGCCTTTTCAAAATAGCTTGAAGAGGCAACTTGTTGGCCTTTAATTCCTTCATTTTGAAATTGCTTATTCTTGGGTAGCGTTCATGGTGATCTCGTGGCCACTATCTGTTGGTTAGTGCCCCTCCCGCAGTTCCAACTATGATTGAATGTGTTCGGTAGCCTTGCATAATACTTTACGACACTATGTCACATTGAGAATCGTGGAAGATTTTTTGCTCCAAGATTAAGCTCTTTTAAAAGTTTTATCTACAACTTCTACATATTAGTTCAAGAACATTAATAAGGAAAACCTAAAATCCTCTAGTAAGAATAAGCTTACTTACAACCACTATCATAAGAATGGGCACGCCTTCAAAGCTTACAACAACTATCATAAGAATGGGCATGCCACTATCATAAACTTACTTACAGCCACTATGAAAGCTTACATTCAAAAGTTTGAATATTTCCCAAAACAAGCAAGTTACAGTATGGGGATTCTTGAATATGATACCTAGTGTGAATCTTCTCACAATCAACATTTTGTTTTGCACCATGCATATTGGTTCTCCTCTTCATCACAATAATGGATTTTTTATTTTGGAGCTACCAAAAATATGATTAGGCATTAAAACATTCAATACCCCCTCTCTAATTATTGAAGGGAGCACATTGGAGAGAAAGTGGTCATTGATGATAACTCAAATTTACCAGTTTCAGGATGCAATGATGTCACCATCGACTCCACCAAGTTTGGATATTTCCTTCATGTTCCAAGAGTTGGACCAAATATTATTTTTATTACACCACACAAACAAAACAATGGAATGCCAAATCAATGGGTTGTAGAGGACATGAATGATGGTTTTTAAGTGGTTGCTTCAGAACTATAGAACAACAGATTTAAAGTGCAACATGATGACTGCAGATACATTCATTATAGCATCCAAAGAACTGAAGAAGACATGAATAAGCCACAAGAAGAAAAATATTGACATTGATTGGGACTTCTTCTCTCAGATAACATCAGTTTACAAATGTTGAAGGTCAAATATTAGAAAGGAATACTCACTATGGTACAACAAAACAGTAAGACATAAGTCCCAACCATTAGAGGAAATTTCAACTCAAAATGGGCCTTTTAAATTTGATTCAAATTCCATGTCATCATGTGTTAGCCAATGAAATTTCTTTAAATTTGAAATACCGTATAGGTCTCTAACACTTTTTTAATATAAATTTGGGGATAGGTATCATAAAAAAAACTACTTTTTTGTTTGTTTGTATTTTCGACATATATCCTCGTGTTTTTACTCAAATTTCGATCGAGAGAGCTTGTTGGATGCGGAATTTTCCAATGAGTACCCACTCAGCATACTTTTGGCAAACCCCGCTACCCCAAAAACAAGAAATACCTGAAAAAATGTGATGATGATGTCATCATCACGTCTGTCAGGTATTTCTTGTTTTTGGGGTAGCGGGGTCTGTCAAAAGTATGCCGAGTGGGTACTCGTTGGATGCAGAATTTAATTCCGCATCAAACGAGATCCTTCGATCGAAATTTGAGTAAAAACATGGGGAGATATGTCGAAAATACTAACAAAAAAGTAGTTTTTTTCTTTTCTTCCTCCAAAATTAATAAATATTATTTTATTAATTCTTTTTAGGAGGCCCATTTTGAGTTGAAATTTCCTCTAGTGTTTCTAAATCATCGAAAGGATCTAAATGTGGCAAGTTAAGCACTGAAAGAAAGCCTAAAATGCATTATACTTGCGTGGGATATCATGAGAACTATTACCAGAAGCTAACATGTAAAAGAGCACCTCTCTGATCTTCAGATAAGGATATTCATGTACAGACAAACCAGGAAGATAAAATGATAGTTTTAGGCAGTGAATTAGAGAGGACAAAACATCTAAACTTATCTGTGTCTCACACAGTCAAAAGACCTGTTGAAAATAAGAAGAAAATTATGGTAGGTTATGATTTACAAAGAGCTAAAACTACTGAAGAGTTCAAGAAGGATATTGATAGTGGGACTTCCCTTGTTGAACCCAAACTCATAACATCAATATAAAGGATGAAAATGAAAACTTTATGAATCAACTGTTGATACTCACCATAGACTTGACATTCCATAAGTTGAGTAATCAGTAGTGACGAATGAGCTTTTGAATCTATCAAAGGAAGTAATAATAACCTTAATACTTTGACCCTTTTTATAAATACCTGAATACTAGAGGAAGGAAACTTAGTGAAAAACAATGAAAAATAAACGTCACACTCCATATTTGAAAATTAACCAAAAGTTTAGGCTCAAAGGAATTCAATAGGATAAAATTGAAAATTACTTACCTCAGTAGCACCCCATCCTAGTCCTATACCAATATCAAGACCTTCTTTGTCTTTCAATTCACTAGACTACACAAGGCACCACTCTAAAGACACAAGATCCATAAAAATGTCTAATGCACATTTCATCTGATTTGGAAAAAAGCTGCAAACTCTCAGGTAGATTCAACTCATTTGTATTTTATAATTATTTTTCTCAAATATTCAAACTCAAAGTTGAAACAATGAGACAAGCATATCCAACATGGAAAAACCATACCTCAATATCATTCATGTCCAACATGTCCCAGAAACAATGAGTTACAATAACCATTAAAGTACTTAAAACAATAACAGTAATAAGAGTAGCAATCTATATCAGATCTAATTTGTTAATGAAATACAACAATACATAACCGTAGTATGATATATTAGACCTGAACTAATTAGAAACTCAATATAAAATAAATCAACACAATATGTTAGGGCAGAGCTCCCTTATTCTTAGAAAAAATGCTTCTAAACAGTCTTCAACCTCTTAGCATTAGGTTACTTGCATGAGACTCAACTAGATCAACATACTTGTCAAAGGAGAGAACCCATAATTGGAAAAGAATGTAAAATAGATCATCCAAGCCTCACAAAAAAAAATATCAGCACAACAATACAACCAACTCGCAATAAAAAAACAAAAAGAAAATTAATCCAAAAAATGTCATATAAGGTACCGACATGGTGGATGGCACCTAACGAGGGCTCTTAAGGTGAACACAAGGGTGCAAGAATGCAGAAAGTAGCTGATGTGGATAGGTCTTGCAAATTACATAACAAGTATTCAAAACATTTTTTTGGCTCATCCTCCTAACTGATGTAAAGAATTCCCTCATAAATGCACAAAAGGTTCAAAATTTCCCGGTGGGCATGTTTAACTAGCTATGAGCATTTTATCTTAGTCTTGCATGCATAATGCAATACTTGCGGGAAAGCTTCCGAAAAATGCACGCAGGAAGAAGAAAAATGACTGCATGAGTGAAGGAGATGCCATTAAAATTCACGTAGGGTCCCCAATATGCCTGCAAGTGGAGTCGACAAATGTCATCCAGGCCTCAATAATATCCTCAAGCCTCAAATATGCCTGCACTTGAGAGCGAAAATTCCCCCATCTAGTTAAAAATGCCCACAAGGCAATATAGAAATAAAAATTCCCATAGGGAAATAGAGTAAAATTGTCCGTACCTTGTAAAAATTCCCGCAGCTAGTAAAATATGCCCACATTTAAGTTTCAGAATACATTTACATCAATTCTCCAATTTGGATAAGCAGTTGATTTGGGAAAATGTCTACAACTTGTTGAAAAATTCTCTGTAGCCTGTTTGTAAATGCCTGTTGGACTAATAAAATGCCCATGCTACCTTATAAAATTCCCACAGGTGTCAAACATATGCACGCATGTCCAAACAAATTCCCACATAAATGCACAAAAGGTTGAAAATTCCTGCAGGAAGCCATAGAAATAGATGAAGTAAAATGCAGGAATAAATTAGGTACAATATGTTTTCAAAAATCTACATTTGTGAGATATTACTTTTCATCAATTCTGAAGATATATGCGAGACAAATTAAATATCTTGAGATGAACAAACCAACAAGGTTTCAAGGGGAGCAATATGGTTAGATAAAGAAAATAAAATAAAGTGAAGCAACATTGTGATGTTGTCATTGATGTATGCTTACCTTTTATGAATTTACTAGATGACTGTTGATGCATTCATTATGCATGAATGTCCTTACATGTCATGAGAGTTTTAATGATAAAGTTAAACACTTGACATGTATAGCTAAAGTAAAGATGTTATGGGAAGCCTGAGCTTATAAATATATTCTACAACTATATTGTATGACCACTTGGATGGAGGATTCCCATGATAGGTACAACAGTAAAGGAAAAATGATGTTGATGGAAAAGGATGATGACATTGCAAAAAGGAATATACAAGTTGATGGCAAAGGATGATGGCATGGAAAAAAGGACAAGACAATTTGGACATCAATTCAATGTGAGGGTACGTTACCTGACCTTCTTAGTTGCATGTGGTCATGCGTCTCATGTATCATGCAAAGAGTGGAAGCTCATAATCATCATCACTGGATAAGGAAGATCGTGTGGTCATCTAATCTTCCTCAGGTTATCTCAGAAAGTGGTGGCTAGACCCTTGAGGATAACCATAGTCCTAAGAAGATGTCACAGATATTAAAAAATAAGCTATGCAACAAAACTGAACAAACATTTCGCATATAAATTGTAAAAAGCACAAATATAAGTATATTAATTGTTTTAATCAACATAATACTATAAAATAGAGAGCTGCATTAATAATAATTAAAGTAATGAAAACAAAAACATCAATAACCATAATCATTTAAATGGTACAATATTGGACAATACTGAAGGGGGTGGGGGTGAATCAGTATTGTTACCTTTTTCACAATTTTATCCACTTTTAAAATAATAAATAACAAACAGAATCAACAAGATACAGAGAACAAAAATTTATCGCGGAAGACCAACTGGTAAAAACAACAAACACTTTCTATAAATTCAAAATTATATTTTCAATTGGTTTTAATAATTTCAAAAATATATTATATCTTATATTTCTGTCAATACAAAGTACCCAGTCTATGTCAAAAACATATCCTACTTCCCATCATCAAAGGGTGTACAAAATAAATCCTCAATCCAGCAACAAAAATACATTCCACACAGTCAAAAGAAGCACATAATGGGCCCCGAAGGCTTATCCAAGGAAGCACCTAGGGGTTAAAGTGAAAATCCCCCCGAAGTAAGGCATTTATATGCCATGAAAATAAATCATCCAAAGGAGCAGTTAGTAGAGCATAGTCAAAGGCTAAAAAAAAATTGAATATTTTCTAAGAAAGATGAGTAAGCCACAAAAATTATGTTGAATAACATAACTTAAAAGAACATGAACGGTATCGCTCCCAATAGACTCTCCATCCACCATCTCAATATAGGAGAGTTTTCCCATCTCAAGAGAAAGTGCTTCCTTGGATAAAACATCAAAAATCATATTGTGCTCCCTTTAAATGTGTTGAAAGTCTTCTTGATAGTGGATGTATCCCCAGGCACCAAAAAGAAATCCCTCCCATACTCATAGCTCCCAAAAACAAAAATAAACCACCCTAGTTCACAATACCTTCATACCTTCACCCACTATTTTGTTTTTTCATGTTTTAGTATGGCCTTTGACAATGGCATAGAAATTAAGAACCATGAGATGGTCCTTATTAAGTGTCCTCTCTATGTCAAACTTCAAAATGGCCACCATATTACACTCATATGACAAATTGTTTTCAAGAAAGGGTCTATTGATGATGATGATGGCCATAAAGACAATCATCATGATAATCCTGTTGACTACAACAATAATGATAATTGATAAACATTAAAAAAATAACAAACAATTAAAACTATCCATCTTACCTTCCCCCTGTCACGACAACAAAATTTTGCATATTTCACTTTCCTCACCCACGAACTAGGCCCAAGGTCGCAGAGGAGTTTCCAAGGTTGCAGAGGAGGTTTTTCAATTACCTCACCCATGAACTAGACCCGAGGTCACAGAGGAGGTTCCAAGGTTGCAGGGGAGGAAACTCTTGTTTGTTCAATGAACCCCTTCCTTGACACAACAAAAAAGCTAGCTTGTGAGCGTGGAGAAAACCTTAAGCTGCACTAGACACATTGATAGCATTTACATTGATAAGTTAGAGGGTTGTTTAGAAGAAGCAGGTTGTGCTGGTACGATCTTAGCTGGAATAGTCATCATCCTTCTTCTTTATGCTGACGATATTGTCCTTATGGCAAGGTGTTCTTCAGATCTTGATAGG
>LPNX010522671.1:176880-246363 GCA_001517045.1 Pseudotsuga menziesii | reverse complement strand
CAAGCTCGGGACGCTTCTTTCCAAGCTCTTTGAGCATAGAAATATAACTTTAAAGCAAACTAATTAATTCTCTTTTTTTAGGTCCGATAGACCAAATTTGGCCTCAGGGGACGTTAACCATCATCATCATCATCATCATATCAATTTATTGTTTGACTCAATTTTTATAGTACGAGTTCTTCCTATAGGATGCTTTTTATTGGGTGGGCATTGAGCTTCAACTCAATATTAATGGTATCCCAGCTTTGGGGGTTTTATATCCTCAAGGTTATCCACCCCCTTCATCTCCAAAAGCTATGTAGAGGGACATTGGAAAATTGAGATCAAAACCCATAAGCAAAGGTGAAGGTCACTAAGGCATCAGGAAAAGCATAGGCTAAGGAAGCTTCAAGACTCAGGTGGTTAAAAACCGGTAGTAGATCAAGTATAAGTATATTTTTTTCCCACAGAGATGTCTTCGGTAAGTCAACTGCTTTCATTTAATCCATTAACTCGTTTTCTAGAAAAATATATAATGTTTTGTGTGTATGAGAGTTGCTCTTATGTGCCCTCCATAAATTGTAGTTAGGATTTTATTGATAGATACAGTCAGGGTTTGCTCCTATCTTCCCTCCACAGATTGATTAGGATGGATGGTTTTATACAAAAAATACTTCACCTACTTCCTATCAACTCTGCTTCCAGGTACAAATCTGAGTTAGTGAAATCTTTTGAAGACATTCAATCCCACACTTAATGGACATAATGCTCAAAAGTATTGCATTATGCATGCAAGACTAAGATAAAATGCCCGCAGCTAGTTAAACATACCCATAGGGTAATAGATAAATGCCCGTTGAACCCAAAAATGCATGAAATAGAGGTGGAAACATGCCGGTAGGAGGTGTTGAAATGCCAACAGATCATTTAAATGCCCGTGACATGTAAGGACATGCCCACATAAGTATGCAAGAACCCACACATGAAGACTATATGCCCGTGACATGTAAGGACATTCCCGCATAATGAATGTATCAACAATCATCTAGTAAATTCATAAAAGGTAAGCATGCATTAATGACAACATCACAATGTTGCTTCACTTTATTTCCTTTTCTTTATCTAACCATATTTCTACCCTATCAACCCTTCTTCCAGGTATAACTCTGAGTTAGTGAAAGATTTTGAAGACATTTAAAGCCCACACTTAATGTACATAATGGATGCAAGTATTTCATTATGCATGCAAGACTAAGATAAAATTCTGACAACTAGTTAAACATGCCCATAGGGTAATAGATAAATGGCCGATGAACCTCAAAATGCATGAAATAGAGGTGGAAAGATGCCCATATGAAAATCGTTGAAATTCCAGTAGATCATTGGAATGCCTGTGACATGTAAGGACATTCCCGCATAAGTATGCAAGCACCCACACATGAAGACTATATGCTCGTGACATGTAAGGACATGCCTGCATAATGAATGTATCAACAATCATCTAATAAATTCATAAAAGGTAAGTATGCATCAATGAAAACATCACAATGCTGCTTCACTTTAATTCCTTTTATTTATCTAACGATATTCAACTTTTTGTGCATTTTTGCTGGAATTTTTTTGGACCTGCATGCATTTGTTTGAGGCTTGCGGGAATTTTATATGGTAGTGCAGGCATTTTATCAGTGGAACAAGAAATTTCAAACTTCCCACAGGCATTTCTCAATAGGCTGCGAAGCCGCGGGAACTCTTAGTGCACCTATGATTCCATGATCAAGCATACAGTTGAAACAAATCAAGGAATTATGGAAATTCATCTCCATTTGAGTGATATTACAATATAGTTGACGAATATCTTTATAAGCTCAGGCTTCCCATAACAAATTTACTTTAGCTGTACCTGTCAAGTGTTTAACTTTATCATTGAAATTCCCGTGACATCTAAGGACATGCCTGCAAATGAATGGATCAACAATAATCTAGTAAATTCATAAAAGGTAAGCATGTATCAATAACAACATCACAATGTTGCTTCACTTTATTTTCTTTTCTTTATCTAACCATACTGCTCCCCTTATCAATATGTATACTAATTGCTCCCCCTGAAATCTTGTTGGTATGTTCATCTCAAGATATTTAATTTGTCTCACATATATCTTCATAATCGATGAAAAGTAATATCTCACAAATGTAGATTTCTACCCCAAGTTGTTCACATGCACTCAACTAATAATGAACTTGCTCCATCTAGCAGTTTCACTAGTGGTGCCAAATACTAGTAGGTTGGTGAGCTATTTGAGACTAGCTAATGGTGAGAGAGACAACATTTTAGAGGGTGTGCACTACCAGAGAAGAGAGACACTAGTATTTAGAAAGTGTGCATAGTGTAGACCTTCCATGTAGATCTATATAAGCATTCATGTAGGCTCCACACAAGTATCATAATTCAATGTTGGTGGGTAACATATGGAGGTTGGTGAGGTGTTTGAGACTAAATATTTTACCATATAATTCATAGCAAATATTGTACTTCAAATCTAGGCATAACTCTAGGATCTTACAATGATGTTAGTAGGCAACGACTATTAGAGACTAAATGGCGTCCTTGAAACTAATTTTCTCCTGGAAACTGTATAGGATAGCATATTATATATTTCAAGAACATAGCCTATTACTTATTAGTATATGATTTATTTAAGTCTTGAGAAATATTATTAGGAAGAAAAATGATAAAATGGAAAACATGCATCTTGAAAGGATTGAGAAACATCCATCCAACCCAAATCCCCTACTTTCAATGGCATCCTTCTATCATATCTTACCTCCATTTTCCTACCTCATACAACTTAACAAGTGCAATATTTCAGCTCTATGTTATGCTACCTTAGAATTTGAAGTTTGAACCATTTCCAACATAGAAGAAATGCCATTATCATGCTCAACAGTCAATAAATTGAGTCTGAACACTCGATTTTTCGTTAGATGGGCTCATAAATGCTCCCAATATGCCCAAAAATTTCACACACTGCTGCATGGGTGCTCAGAATTGGAAATTAATCCTCAAATTCAACCCAGAATGATGAATTAGGCCTATTACTTCCGAAATTAATGCATATTTAAAAATGATGTTCTTCAATGCAGATTAGATACACAATCACGGAGAATTAAGGTTGCTTTCACACCTAGGTTTTCCCAGACTTGAGGGACCAGACTTGTTTCTTCTATTTCACACACATTGGTCTGCTGAGATTTGAGAAATTAATGCCTAGAATGCTACTACATGTTTCTTTTATGCCCAGAAAGCTTCATAACTCCTTGGTGGACACCCATGCAATATAGATAGTATCAGGATGTACACCAAAAAAACCGTGGATGATGTCTTTTGGAAATAAAGAAGAATAGGCAAATAAGGGTGCATCCGCATAAACATCAAAGGAGAAAATACTTAATTTGGGATCAAATTTGTAGAATGATTCTCCTCTAGAGGTTTTCCACCCAACCATAGGCTTTCACTTTACAAATCCACCCCCAAGTTGAGGGCCTAAGTGTGACAAGGGCGGCTCTCTCACTCATCCCAAACCCCAAACAATTGCTGAGAAAAAAAACCATTCACGAAAACCTCCAAACCCTCACAAACTAAGTAAGAAAAATTAATGACTAACAAGTCTAAGAATCATGCTAGATCCTACACA
The DNA here is from genome assembly GCA_001517045.1 of Pseudotsuga menziesii. Taxonomy (NCBI): domain Eukaryota; kingdom Viridiplantae; phylum Streptophyta; class Pinopsida; order Pinales; family Pinaceae; genus Pseudotsuga; species Pseudotsuga menziesii. The sequence goes on along the minus strand of LPNX010522671.1, from coordinate 242,692 downwards.
AGCACAAAGAATTCTCAACTCAATCAACTGATAGGAAGCCCTTCCTACCCACAAGCACATTCACTTCACTTACCTTTTTTCCCTTTTTCCTTTTTTCCACTTGTGAAACATGCCCCCCATTATCCCTTCTAAGCAATCATGCACTTTCTGTCTTTAATAAAATGCATGGGCATATTCCCCTTTATTACAACTTATATCACAAGCATTACATAATGAAATAAACTAACACAATGGAGTTTTCACTAATTTTCACTCATTTAATCGGAATACAAGTTAACATTACATAGATTTTCTAGTGTTATAGTTAGAGTGAGGCACCACACTACCAGAATAGGAAGGAGGGAGTGGAGTCACCACTCCATTTTGGGGCAAAACTGATAAAACCTGGGAGGGGAGGATAGGAATAAAAGTTAAGAAGAGAATTCCACTAGATTAATTAAGGTTTTAGAGTTGATTAGGCTATCTAGGGTTGTATATTAATTAAGGTAATTCAATCATGGTTAACAAAAAAAGAGGAAAGAACAACAAATTAACAAAGGAAAGCAAACTAACTAGGGTCAATTCACTAGACTACAAAAGTGCCACTCTAAAGACACAAGATCCATAAAAATGTTTAATGCACATTTCAGCTCATTTTGAGAAAATATGCAAACTATCAGGTAGATTCAACTCATTTGTATTTTATAATTATTTTTCTCAAATATTCAAACTCAAAGTTGAAACAATTAGACAAGCAAGTCCAACATAGAGAAACCATACCTCAATATCCTTCATGTCCAGCATGTCCCAAAAACAATGAGTTACAATAACCATTAAATTAATTAAAATAATAACAGTAATAAGAGTAGCGATTTATATCAGATATAAGTTGTTAATGAAAGACAACAATACATAATAGTAGCATGATATATCAGATCTGAACCAGTTATAAACTCAACATAAGATAACTCAAAAAAAGATGTTAGGGTAGGGCTCCCTTATCCTCAGAAAAAATGTTTCTAAACAGACTTCAACATCTTAGCATTAGGTTACTTGAATGCTATTGAAATAGACAAACATACCTGTGAAAGGAGAGAACCCAAAACCCAAAAAGATCCTAAAATAGATCATCCAACTGTCACAAATAAAAAACAATAGCAGCACAGCAGTATTCCCAACTCTCAATAAAAAATGACAGTAAAGTACTCCAAAAAATTCACATATGGTAGCGCTATGGTGGATGGAGCCTAAGCAGGGATCTTAAGGTCAACGCAAGTGTGGACATCCCCCCTAAGGGGTCAGGCTAGTCATCAACAAGTTGGATGTCAACATTTAAGGGTTGTATATCTCAACGTTACCATGCAAGGGTCAATCACGAGTCATCACAAGGATAAACATCACATACAAGTAAGCATGCAAGTCAACACAGCATGACATCATATTAGGCTCATGCACATCAAGTCAACGTGAGGGTAGGTTTCCCGACCTTCTCAATTGTATGTGTCCATACATCTCATGTGTCTCATGCAAAGAGTGGAAGCTCATAATCATCATCATTGGATAAGGAATCTCATGTAGTCATCGCATCTTCCTCAGGTTAACTCAGGAAGGGGTAGCCAACCCCTTGAGGATAACCATAGTCCTTGGAAGATGTCACACATTATCAAAAATAAGTTATGCATCGAATAATACAAATACAAATCTTAAATGTATACAACTACATTTTTATTTTTATTTTTTTTCCATAAATTCCAAGATGGGAACATCTAATTCATTGTCATTTAATGTTGAAATTGTTGTGCCCTCTCTTTCTGTTGATTGTGTGGGCATGCTCTCTCATACCATACTTTTGGTACATCAAATAGTAGGGCGTGGAGGTTGCTGGAGAGGGGAATCATTATTTCCAACATTGTTGGAGCAGTAATACAACCTTAGTACATAGTTTAGACCTTAGGATAACTTCATTTTCCTTCATACAATGATATCCTATGGCTTAGACTTAGGAGAGTTGATTCTGTAATATATTTGGTTATTTTGGCCTGTTCACACCTATAACAATGCCCTAGTTGGTCAACCTAGCCCATGTGCACCCTCATTAATGCATTGGGGTGCTACCTCCTTGATTTGGGGGATCCAGGTTTGACTAAGTGTGCTAGTGGTGTATTTGGCCTATTTTGGCTCTCCTATGAGCATTTATTGCCACCTAGAGCCTCCCACTCACGTCTATCTTCTCACCTACGCTTGTCTAGGACTCATTAATGAACCAACATGCTTCACCCAAGTTCACACTTTGGTTCATGACTATTTGGGCTGAGTTGGGTCTCCATTGGTCCACCTAGGGGGGACTGAGGTCAATTCTCACCTTAACACATGTAAAAATCCAATTGATTCCAGATCCACTCAAATTTGTCCAATGTATTATAAATATGTATGATAATAATACGATCAGTAATTAGCGCCTTTCACATGTGTTATTCCAGCTATTTTCTGTCTCTTTGTTTTCTCTTGCATATTTTGTCAAACCTTTGATGGTGAAATTGTTCTAGCTCCTAGATCTAATTTGATATGCAATTCTCACATGGTATCAGAGCTAGTTGGAGCTGCAACAAATATTGTGAGGTTGATTTGCTGTTTATGGCATATTTCTAGTTTATGTGAGTGTTTTTCATTGCAGATTTTTACAACAACTTCATGGATTCGAAAGTTGTTCCTCTCCTTTCCCCATTCAACTATTCGGAATGGAAGTAAAAGATGTGTGCATATCTCAAGAGGAAATGTCTCTTTGATATGTCCATTGGTGTTGTGAGAGATCCAGAGTCCTGTCAAGAGAAGTATGATTGGATTAACGACAATGATAGAGCCTATGGAACTATGTGTCTAGCTATACCTCCTACAATGTGATACCTCATTGTTTCTATTGAGTACCCATTCGAGCTTTGGATAAATATAGATGAAGCTCTTGGCATGCAGCAAGAATATGTAAGATATATAGAGAGAAAGAAAATGGGAACCTCCTTATTTGTTCTTCCTCCTATGATCTTGGCCTCATGCATTTCTCAAGAAGCTATTCGAAATGAAGAAGAACAAGTAGCCTAAGATTCAACAAATGATCCAACTAAAGTTTCTTCTCCTGTAGCTTCCTCTCCTTGTCAAGAAGAAATATTTCATGAAGAAAGTACATGATTTGCTTCCATCACTACTACTGAAGATTTATGTATCCATTCTAAACCCTTCTCCTCTATGTCTTCTGTTATGAATGGGGAAGATGTATTGCTAGTTGATGTTCATAGTGATCCTTCTCTAGAACATGGGTTTTCTTCACATGAGAGTATTGGTTTGAAAGATGGATATGTTTGGGTGTCAAGTGAAAATATCTCATTGCTTCACATTGTTTTTCCCATGTATTCCCACACCATCACTAGTAGAGTTCCTTCAAGTTCATATGAATATGGAGAATCCTTTGCCATCACAATGGCGCACCTTCTTGGAGCTGATTACAACCTTCTTTCAAAGTTGATGCTTCAATATACTTATGACTCGTTTGGGGTAACCTATTCTCAAGAAATTTTAGTCTCTTTTGGGCATGGAATCCTATTTGGTTCGAGTTTCAATTCTGAAGAGAACCATTCGCTCTCCTATCAGTGCATTTCAGTTGTTCAACATGGTCCGAGGATTCATCATGTAGCTATTCCTAAGTTTGTTGAGCACATTCCACTTCTTCCCAAGAAGAATATTCCTCCAGAAATTATCATTTAGCTTGGAGTGTATGTAGATTTTGTTTCTATGTCATAATGCATTTTTGAGGGGAGGTTTTGTCCCATGAGGTTTTCCTCCTTACCTCTGTTACATGGATCAATAAAATTTGTAAAAGGTGACTTGTGCCTTAGTTTCCAAGGACTCAATAAATCATGTGATGTACTACATATGGATTAAGGGGGGGGGGGTTGGAGTAGTAATACATACTTATTACATAGTTTATACCTTAGGCTAACTTCATCTGCCTTCATGCAATGATATCCTATAGTTTAGACTTAGGAGAGTTGATTCTGCAATATATCTGGTTATTTTGGTCTGTTCACACCTACAATAACACCCTTGTTGGTCAGCCTAACCCATGTGCACCCTCGTTAATAAATTGGGGAACTACCTCCTTGATTTGGGGGATCCAGGTTTGACTAAGTGCGCTAGTGGTGTATTTGGCCTATTTTGGCCATCCTAGGAGCATTTATTTCCACCTAGATCCTCCCACTCACCTCTATCTTCTCACCCACACTTTTCTAGGACTCATAAATGACATAACACACTTCACCCAATTTCACACCTAGGTTCGTGTCTGGTTGAGCTGAGTTGGGTCTCCATTAGTCCACCTAGGGGGGATTGAGGTCAATTCTCACCTTGACACATGTAAAAATTCAATTGGCTTCCTGATCCAAATTTCAAGGGGAATATGGCCTAAATTCAGATGTATGAGTCATAAAAGCATTAAATTAGAGGCCACCCTCTCTCAGTCATCATAAAAGCATTAAATAGAGAGGCCACCCTCTCTCATCTATGGTAATTGACAACTCATGGTTTTGTTCCATGGTATGGATTCAAGGCACATTGTACCTCTCTCATCCATGGTATTTCACAACCCATGGTATTTTCCCAAGGCTCATTGTAATAATGTTATAAAAAGGCTCTATGCCTTCTCAATAAAGCATTCAAGGATTTTTGGCACCTTACACTTCTCTTATTCTATTGATTTATTGGGTTATTGGTTCTAAGTTCTTTTCTTAGTATAGTTTGAGAGGTGAGGCTCAAAGAATCCTCTTTGAGCCTCACCCTTCCATGTGACCTATAAACTCTATGTTTCATTGTCTAATATATTCATATCCTAGATCTCGTTGATGTGTCTTTCTCATAACTGTCCATTATTTTATCTCTTCTCCTCCTCTCTTAGCATCCAAGCCTCTCGAGTCTCAGCACCCAAGATTCGGATCAGCGGTATCAGAGTAGATACGCTCTCCATGGGAATGAGGGTTTGAGCATAGTTCGGGTTCAAATCTCTACAGAGATTTTCAACCTCCTTTTGGCCATACACTGTAAGTATCACAGTTGATCCTATGGCAACAAAGGATATCTAAGTTGCAACATGAAGTTCCATGATCTCTACAACATCTGGTTTTTCTCTACAAACCCTTGGCATCCTTTGTGGCTCTCTACAAACTTCAAACAGATTCTACAACTTGCATACATAGTTTCAAAGTCTCTTCCATAGCTCATTGGAAAAATAATTCCATGATCTAAAATGGGTATTTTTCGTTTTTTCATTTACCTTCCTAGTTTGTGAGATATGCTTGTTTAAAGCAACCTATGTTTGTACATAGTGCGACCTCACATACTGAAAATTCAAACAAGTACCACTCAATCCACAGAACATATCAGAGGCTCTACCATAGCTCATTGGAAATATATTTTCGTTAGCTAAAATGAGTATTTCATGGTTTTTCATTTGGATCTCTGGTTTGAGAGATATCATCGATTGAAGCAACATATGTTTGCAAAATCAGTGCGCGTGCATCCATTGAGATTCCACAACCATTTTCTCACTCCTTGGGCCACCACAGAGAATTTATGTTATATGAATTGAAAGGTCTCTTCAATATCTCAAATGGGTCTTTAACAGAATTCAATTTCATCACCTGCATCAAAAGCTATGAATGGATTTGCAACATGACATCAACTTCACCAAAGCCCTTTTTTTTACTTTTATGAAATCCTATTGTAATCATGGTTATGGGTTAACCACACAAAACCCATGGCTATGGGTCAACCACATAAAACCCATGGTTATGTATTGTAATCATAGTTAGGGGTCAACCACATAAAACCCACATTTATGGTTATGGGTCAACCACACAAAACCCATGGTTAAGGGTCAACCACACAAAACCCACAGTTATGGTTATGGATCAACCACACAAAACCCATGGTTATGGGTAAACCACAGAAAACCCTTCTTTTCATTGGAAATTGACACATTGTAATCATGGGTCTCTTTTTAGCATGAAATGATGGGGACCATCATTTTCTAAGGGGGAAAGAATGATCTGAATTTCAAGGGGCATATGGTATAAATTTGGATGTATGAGTCATAAACGCATTAAATCAGAGGCCACCCTCTCTCAGTCATCATAAAATCATTAAATAGAGAGGCCACCCTCTCTCATCTATGGTAATTAAAAACTCATGGTTTTGTTCCATGGTATGGCTTCAAGGCACATTGTACCTCTCTCATCCATGGTATTTCACAACCCATGGTATTTCTCGAAGGCTCATTGTAATAATGTTATAAAAAGGCTCTATGCCTTCTCAATAAAGCATTCAAGTATTTTTGGAATCCTACACTTCTCTTATTCTATTGATTTATTGGGTTATTGGTTCTGAGTTCTTTTCTTAGTATAGTTTGAGAGGTGAGGCTCAAAGAACCCTCTTTGAGCCTCACCCCTCCATGTGACCTATACACTCTATGTTTCATTGTCTAAGATATTCATATCCTAGATCTTGTTGATGTGTCTTTCTCATAACTGTCCATTATGTTATCTCTTCTCCTCCTCTCTCAACATCCAAGCCTCCCGGGTCTCAGCACCTAAGATCTGGATCACTTCCAGAGCCATTTGAATTTGTCCAATGTATTATAAATATGTATGATAATAATACGATCAGTAATTAGCACCTTTCACATGTGCTATTCCAGCTATTTTCTATCTCTTTGTTTTCTCTTGCATATTTTTTCAAACACTTCAATGGTGAAATTGTTCTATCTCCTAGCTCTAATTTGAGATGAAATTCTCACAAATATCATTACAATGATATTTATCTTTTGGATAACTAGTTGAGACAATTAGAGTGTTCATTAGTTCTGGCATTTGTTCCTCTTCCATTTGAGCATGAGCAGGTGCATGCTCTTCCATTCACAGAAGAAAATTTATTACTACACGTCATCAATTATATATTTGAAATAATAATAAATACTTCTATTTTATAGCATACATACTTGAATTATGTATAGGTTGCTTGCCACCAACATGAGGCAGCTCCCCACCATCATGTGGTACCTATTCGGTACCGCTACAATTGATGCTTTTGTTGCTCTCACCCTAAAAACCAATTTTTATTTTTTATTTTTCACATATACAAATTTTAGATGACACATAATTCAAGTCCAAAGTAATGTGAGAAAATTGAACATGCATAGAAGGTTTTATTTACTTTTATGTGCATCAATGGGGAAATTGGGGTTTTCCCCAAGCTTTTTCGACGTTCCAACACATGTTGAAAACCATACTTGAAGCCGAGCCTCAAGTATTCTTTAGTGGCTGCTTCTTGAAAAGCATTTCCCTATAATTCATAACACCATAAAAATTATTTGTTCACTACAGTGATATGATAAATTATTTCTTTGCTACAGTTACAAAGAAATTGGCTACAAATAATGATCATTCATTTCTTACAACTCGTGCTCTTAGTTTTTGATATCCACCGTGGCCCAGTTTTTGTTGCCCATGTTTTTCTACCCTTTCCTTTGTCGCTTTAGAGCTGTTAGGGAGCCTATGAAAGGTTTCAAATATGTTAGATATCGCAACTTAAATATATTTAAAAAAAAAAAAATATTGAACATTTTTCATTGAAAATATGATATGTGACATACCTTCTTGAACCGATTGGCCGAGTCTTTCCTTGTTTTCTCAATGCCTTCTCCTTTGCATCATCTATGAACTCCTTCCACTCCTTCTCTGGAACCATCGAAGGACGCTCATACTTAGTGTTAATTTGCAAATTGTCCCTATAATTTTCCTTGACATATTTCAAATTTAAGCCAGCTGCTGTGGTGACAACTTTTTTGTTGAATGTATCACCAAACACGTTAACCACGTGGTTCATCAAATCATATTTCAATTTTTCATTTTGGAAATTCCATCGTGTACGAATGGTGGGCCCAAAAATATCCAAAGCCTTCTCATGCAGGTTCTTATAAAAAACATTATTTCCTGAAAAACAATATGATCATTAATTAAAAATAATTTCAGGTATGTGGCTTTGAATTACATGAAAAAAAACTGAATTAATTAAATAATACCTGCAATCTTTGGTATATTTATTGGAACACAGTCCTTGTCTACCAAGATTGTAATGGGAAATGATCCCTTGCTAACCACATGTACTACTCCAGGATAGCAACTTTCACATCGATGCTACTCTCCTCTCTAACAGACTGTGAAGTAGTAATGGGTGAAGGGCCTTGCTGATATCCAACATTCGGTGAGGTCGTAGCATCTAAAGGGAATTGCTGGCCAGGATAGTCAAAGAGCCTCATTGGTACGGTATATTGATGCTGTGTTGAACCATCACTACTACCAATACCGACATCTACATAATGTACTTGATGCACAGGTGTTGTCTCCAAAAATTCCTACAACAAAAAAAAATTTAATTGATTGGATCATATAAAAAATAGAGAACTAGAAAAACATAAATGAATATATGTCTCATAGTTCATATAATATTTCAAAGATGCCACTTACCCCATTTTGTACTATTGTTTTCCTCAAGTCAGAAATTCTTGCTTTGATTTATTTAGTCATGGGTTTGATCTTTATCAGTGCAAGAATTTCTTGATTGGACTTTTTCAAAGCCTTATTCATAGTTCCCATTGGGTCAGTTGAATAAAATATATCTTCCTCAGTGACCACCTCATCATCGTGATGTGGTGTGCTCTACAAACATCAATCAATAAAAGTAGTTAATTTATTTTTATCATTACAAAAATTCACGTGAAAAAAATGCATTTAATAAAAAATTACTTTAATCATGTTTAGGTACTATTAGGATAAAATTTACCCGATGGGACACGATTGGGGATTTCCCACGGTTGACCTGCCACAATACAAGAAGCAACACAATTTCATATTGAAAAGTAAAAATTGAACCATGTATAATAAACGTGGTTAATGAAGAAAAAAATTAGTGTTAATATGACAATCACGTTTACCTGACCAGAAGCTCTGGGCGTGTTGTGAGTACCCCTTGCAACAATATAATAAGCATGATATCATTTTCAAATATCATAGTTTTTACAATATTTTTGCACAATGCTTACAATCTTCCCACACGGTATTTACAATATTCCAACACAATGTTTACAATAACGCCCGCAAGAGGATTCAATAATGCCCAAAAGGGGCTTGAAAGGTTTCCCCAGTGAAAAACTCTTGTGTTTAGTGCGTTGAAGTTATTTATTTAGTGTGTTGATGTGTTTATGTTACTGTGTTGATATGAATGAAGGCAGGATGCACACTAATCCTGCTAATAAAATATTGTTGAGAGTTGCAGATAGTGTCAATGACACATTCCAATATTTATTAGTTGATCCCATGGTGCTGTTGGGCACCATTTTGACCTCTTTTTGTCACCTAAATATCTTCTATTTTCCTCCATAAAGCCTTCATACTGATTTATAAAGCCTTAAATTCACCCACAAACTTTGGTCAAGAGGTGTAAATGTCATTGCTTTTTAACAAATTGAATTTCGAGATTTTTAAAGCATTTAAACTAAGGTTTTTATTCAGGATTATAGGATGTGCTAACTTCCTGTAATGTCTCCAAGGTTGAACACTTGCAGGCCAGCTAGGCGTGAACTGAAAGATGGAGAAAAGATCCTCAGTGTCCAAGGATGGATAAACTTCCAACGGATAGATGATGTGGCTATCACAGGTGTTCAGTCAATGTCGGTCAAAGATGACCACCTGCGTTACCACTCAACACAAAAGCAGGGCAGTTCTGATTTTGTGGATCTGATAGAGGATCTCGAGGACTATGTTTCATTAATTAGTTTCCAGATTAATAGCATTTCTAGTTTTCAAGAATTTGTATAAGTATTTCATAAAACAGAGGAGAAATCCATCACGATTTGGGAGAAAACGCATACTGTTATGGACTGCGTTATTCTATTACTGTGTATGATCGATTTTATGGTGAATATAATCTAAGTTTAAGCTCTGTGATTCTTCATTTGCGTGTGTGAACAAGGCATTGGAGGGCCCCCTCTGTCGAGTCTGCACACCCTTTCAATTGCCAGTGAACGATTTGGATTGTGTCAATGGTATGTTTTAGTTCCTGTAGGATTCGATTTTCTTATTGTAGAACGAGTTAGACTGATTTCAATCAGTTTTATCAGCTTTGTTATTCCATTAATTAAATGCTGTAGAAATGGTTCGTACTACTATCTCACATTACTGTGTATTTCTTGCTTATTCAACGATGGAGTCTTAAGAACAGTGACACATTATGAATGCTTTCCTGTAAAGGGAATTAATGTTTGATTGTTTATTCAATGTTGGGATAATAGGTAGAGTTTTATAATTCATATTTTAGGGTTAAGATTAATTTGTAATTGTTTTTATTATCTCAGAGTCTTTCACATATAAAATTGCTTCTACATATAAATTGTTGTGTAAATAAAATATCAGATGAAGCTGTTCCTGTAAGGGAATTTTTGTGTTTTCAAATCATAGTAACTTAATTTTTTCATAGGGTTATTTCATAGATAAACTAGATTTCCAAGTCAAGTCTAGCTTTGAGTCCTTATACTTGGATATGCCTCTAAGTCTACCAACCCGGATTGACATAAATTCAAGGTTTGATCTGCATTAGTAGAGCGAAGCCCAACAGGTGCCTAGGCCTACGAGTCTGAAATATTATAGAATTGTAGAGCATGTATTGGACTGGTCCTTGTTTAGCTAGCTTCATAAACTTGATTTATTCAAACAAGCCAACGATATGATTTTTGCATATGTGGTCAAAGCCACTAAGATGGAAAAAAGGATTAGAGAGTCAGTGAAAAAATTAGGATATATCCTTCATTTATGGCTTCATAGTATGTTTGGTTATAGGTGCATAGTATGTTGAAGCTGTTTAAGGATATACTTAACCATGATCACAACTGGCATGGTGATAAGGGGAGAAAAAATAATCTCATGTGATATGATGATGGTTGAAGGGGTGCCCTTGATGCATGTTTTCCCTTATGATAACTAAAACATTCTTAAAATGACTTCTTCTAGATTTTGATATAATTAACAAGAATGACCTCAAAAACACTTGTTGTTGATTATATGACTTACATAGAGCTGGTTATCTAGGTTTTTACCATTGTATGAAGACAACTCCTGGAAATAACATGAAGACTTGAGAGCATGTCTGGAAGAACATATGGAGAAGTTTGAAGACTAATTGATAAGGGACCATATATGAGACAAGTTAAGTACTGCATACTGTTGTGCAGACACATAGTATACCCAATGGTAGATTTGAAGTATTCTGGAGAAAGAAGTTTAGTGGCATATTTGAATATTGTTTGAAGACATCTCGAGGACATATCATGGAAAATTTTTTACATATGAAAGAAGTGTAGCAAGGGTGTATGCTTAAACATTAAACAACTGTAGCAACATAATCAATACATTCATGACACGATGATATGCCATCATTATCCTTGTTAAGTTGTGGAACAAATTGTAGTAAATTTTGTGAGAAGAAAAGCTGCAGATCCAACATTAAAATCCTCTCAAATCTTGGTCTTTCAAAGGAAGACTCAAGCCTGCTAAAAGATATATCAGTCCTAATCAAGTTCATAATTTGAACAACCTAATGACTTCTTACATTAACAGTTACAATCATGGGAACCTGGCCTCTTAAGAAGTTATTTTGGCATGAATATAATCTTAGACTGATTTGGGTTTTCCCCTAAGACATTCTAAGGCTACCAAAGCATTGAATATAGTTGAACTATCATGACATGATAGCATGAGGAGTCGACAAGTAAATACCACAAGGAAGTGACCTTCTTCACATTAATTTGACAGAAAATTGCAATGACACATGAAAGGGAGTGATTTGTTTTGACAACTTAACTGGACAATGATCAAAGTGACCAGCCTATGGACTTCTCACTGACGTGGTTGTGACTAATTATTGATATGATAGCTGATTACAGATGGACATGAGAGCACCTTGAAGGCATCCATGTACTGCTAAGCATATGAATTCAGCTGCATATCTACGAAGTGATCATCAAACAATAAATTTTGTGATGTTTGAAGATTCAAAATAGCCTACAGATACATTCATTTTCAAGTTCCCAAAGGATAATTCACATGACATGAAATGGTTGTTCAAGTTACAACAAATAAGGGTCATTGCATCACACAATAAGTTATGGTTTTGGCTATAGCATAAGAATTAACATTCACAACTTATTGATTAAATGACATGATCCTTGACACTGAAAGTGAAGTTGATGGAAAACAAGTCTGATTGATGAAGCTGCAAGGTCAAAATCGGATCTTGGAGAATACTTTTGAAAGCATTTGTGTAGATCAAACCCTTGAAGACAATTGAAGACAATTTGAAGTTTGAACCATTCCCAGCCTAGAAGAAATGCCATTATCATGCTGAACAGTCAATAAATTAAGTTTGAACATTCGTTTTTTGTTAGATTGGTTAGATTCAAAATGTCTCCTAATGGTATCATATCCATTGGATGACATAAAAGGACTAAACACTATGCTCGAAGGTATGAATTGGCCCTCATAAAATCACCTTCTGGGCTGCCAAAATATAAAACTTCAGAGAATACTTTTTTTTTTTATATATATAAAACTTCTCAAATTACCAATTTGGATTTATTTTCTATTATGAACAGATTTCTAGAGGCCAAATCTTGATTTCATACTATCTCTTTCTCCTATATCTTCAGAGAATTAAAATTTCCTAAACCATTTTGAAATTAGGAATAAAAGCTGGAGATCTTAATATTTGGAAACTCTATTGTATTTTTCTAGTAAAAGTGTTTTGAAAGTTTGGACATTTTATAAATGGAATGTTTTGTTAATGAGAAGACTACAATAAATAATTGCAGTCTTCGTTGAAGGAAATTCTTTGTTTTTGTGAAAGAGGTTTAAGGCTAAGCAATGCATATTTGAACACATGCTCACTTTGATATGTGGATTTATGGCTTCTCTTACATGTACAAGAAGTTAACATAGGCTGCCTTAGTTTTCTAGATTGGGATATGCCTATGTTTTATTGTTGATTCAATGTGTTCTAATGTTTGTTGCTGCTCATAAATGCTCCCAATGTGCACCAAACTTTCACAAACTACTGCATGTGTGCTCATAATTGGAAATTAATCCTCAAATATTCAACCCATAATTATGAATTAATCCTATTACTACTGAAATTAACCCATATTTAAAAATGATGCTCTTCATTGCTGATTAGACACACAATCATGGAGAATTAAGGTTGCTATCACACCCATATTTTCCCAGACTTGAGGGATCAGACTTGTTGATGCTATTTAAAATAGATTGGGTTGCTGAGGGCCTAAGTGTGACAAGGGAGAATCTCTCACTCCTCCCAAATCCCAAACAATTGCTGAGCAAAGAAAACAATCATCAAAACCTCCAAACCCTCACAAACTGAGTAAGAACAAGTAACAACTACATAAGTCAAAGAATACTTCTAGATCCTACACAAGCACAAAGCATTCACAACTCAAACAATTGATAGGAAACCCTTCCTGCCCACAAGCCCATTCACTTCACTTACCTTTTTTCCTTTTTAACTTTTTTTCCACTTGTGAAACATGCCTCCCATTATCCCTTCTAAGCAATCATGCAGTTTCGTTCTTTAATAAAATGCATGGGAATATTTCCCTTTATTACAACTTATATCTCAAGCATTACATAATGAAATAAACTAAAACAATGGATACTTCACTAATGCAAGGGATGAAACATTTATATGGTGGAAAATATTGGATACTCTTTTTCCTAATAATTGAGGAGGGAGAATGGATGAAACCAAAACAGTTTACCTTTGGAAACATTCTACAGGAATATGAGAGTAGGGGTCGATTGAAATAGGAAAACATGTGCATTTTTGCTGCATTAAAACATGATTTTATATGAATTGGTTTGTGTGTTGTGGGAATATTAATATATATTCCAATGGAGGAATTTATAGAGTTCCCTGGAGATGTTTGATGGAATATATGGGTCAAATGCAGTATCATGGAATGTAATGACATGAAGTTATGTGAGACATGGTTTCTTTGACTATTATGGTGGTTTCTTGTGTTAGGCACATAATTCCCAGCATGATTTGATGTTGTTCTAATGAGGAAATAATATCTTTGGTTGTATGATTTTCTATGCCAAATTTCTCATCCCCACATTTGAAAGGGAAAGGTAGCTCACCTGCCCAAATATCATTATACAACCTAATTTTTTCCTTTCTTTAGTTGAAAGGTGGGACAACAACCAAAGGGAGCGGTTTGAAAGACACATAGCAATTCACTTACCTAGAACTAGGCACTCAAACAAATGCAATTCTTGGGAGTGAAACCTAATTTGGCCATTATGGTGAGCTTGATTTCTTCCTGTGCTAGTGTATTGGCTCCACAACAAAGTAACATTTTCTAGCGGATTCTCTCATTGACATGTATGGTAGTTTGTATTTTTCGATATCCAAGTTGTTTTAGATTATTAGTTAAATTAGCATGTCATATGTTCTTTCACTTTTAAATGAGATTGTGGTTTTGAATAGTGAAATCTCTACAAGCCATGATGTTGGAAATAGGAAAAAGAAAGTATAAAAATATGCAGAAATAAAAATACGATTCCCTAGACAAAATGGGACTCCCAGCTTCTCAATGGGAGTCTCCTTCCAAAGTATACGATCCTTAACAGTTGTTGTAGATCATATCACAAACAACATTATGATGTCTATAATCAAAAATATTGTTCTCCTTGTTATTTTAGATCTAAAGGACAGACCTATGGATGAACGATTTCTATGACATGATTTGACTATTGCTGGTGTTCAGTTGTTGGGTTCTTGCAATTATTGATCTCATAAGTCCCTTTACCATAGCAGGGAAAATTATCAAGCATTTTTTAGATGAGTAAATGACATGGTCATCTTTCTCATGGCTGAGGGTTGTAAAAACACAGAGTTCATCAATCTCGGAGGATTCTATAGAATGACATATGTTGTTGTTTGTGCATTCATACATGCTTACAAAAATTTAAATACTTTTGAAATCTATAACACATTCCATTTTTTCGATTTGGATTTTCATGATCTTCTAGCTACTTCTCTTTCCCTCTTGTCTGCCAAACTAATCTCATGCTATCTTATAACCAGTGAATAAGTGGAACACATTGCTCTCTATGAGGATCTAGAGGTGCTTGACCTCACATGTTTCAGGAGTGTAGTAGATCATGGTATAAGAGCTATTTCAAAGATTACAAAACTGAATAATTTATCTTAGTACATAGGATATTACTGATACTAGAATTCCCATCTTAGGAGGTGGAAATGTTCCCTTGGTATATTTGTTTGTACGTGGTTTTAAAAGAGTAATTGATCATGGAGAAACACTTTTAGTGAGAGGTTCCATTAAGAAGACATTGTCAAAACTTGGTTTCAGCTCTATGCCATAGCAAAAAAGACGATAAAAACATTGGAACAAGTGGGACTAGAGATAGTTGAACTTTGCAATCACAATTGTTTTTGTGTCACATACACATCTATTGATTCTCTTGCAAGTATAGATTGTCATGGGGTGGTATGAGAAAATATTAGGTGACTATATCTCTACAATTGTATGGGATTAACTTTGGTCTCACTACAATGGTTGAAAAAACTTTACTTTGGCAAGGTCTCTGATCTATTGCTTTGTTGGGTATTAGAGATATATATTAAATTATAGAGAAGTGCCCATGTTTAAGCATATACTGCATTGGTTGTGAAGTGGGTTGTCATGATGGGTGGAAATTTCACGAGAATATCTCAGTTGTCTAGGAAAACATTTTTTATTATTGTTGAGAAAACCATACTTTCCATGCTTTCTCATCTTAGGTATAGGATCTACTACCTTGTTTAGTTTAAGAGAACTGGATAGGTTTATAGTTTCTCTGTCCAGGTCTAGTATCTACTGTCATGTTTAGCTTGAGAGAAATGTATAGATTAATAGTGGGGCACCCCTCTTTTATCACACATAGGGAATACTACGTAGAGCACCATTAAAACATTTTTTAATAAACTTGCTTTCAATATTTGTGCTGTAGAGATCTTGCAAGAAGTCATACAAAGAGTCATCTACATGAATTCTGAAAAATCCACCTTCCTATCAAAGTTAATCTCAACCTTACTACTCATATTATCACATATTGAGCAATTCAGATACCCATCCTCCATGTTTTGCATGTTTTTCTATCTAAACTATGAACATTACAAAATCCTGAACCTGAAGGTCAAATATGAAGTAGGAAATCAACCACCCACATATGAGTGGAGTGACTGTAATAATGAGAAATCCTAGAAACCCTAATTAGATAGAATTTTCAAATAAATTGATAGCCATAATTTATAATTTGATGCACGATTCTTCTCTCCCAAGAATTTTTCCATAGAATAAAAAATTCTCGAGTTTAATCTTGATGTAAGGATATATATCAATAAAACCCTCACCGCAATTTATTGACTATGTCTATCAATAAAACCCTGGATATAAAATAATTTAATGGATTAATGAAAGCATATGACTTACCAAAGACATCTCTGAGGGAAAATAATATACTGGAAGCCACCTTAGCCTATGCTTTTCTGGATGCCTTATTGACCTTCACCTTTGATTATGGGTCTCTATCTCAATCTACCAATGTCCCTCTATGTATATTTTGTAGATGAAGTGAGTGGAAATCCTTGAGGACAAAAAAAACCTAAAGCTGGGATACCATTAAAATTGAGCTGAAGCTCGATGCCCACCCAATAAAAAGAGTCCTGTAGGAAGAACCCAGACTATAAAAATTGTTTCAAACAAGAAATTGGTCCGTGTCTGGTGTAGCTTAAGGGTTTCACCACGTTCAAAACCTAGCTTTCTAGTTGCGTTAAGGAAGGCGTTCGCTAAAGGAACAAGAAATGTCTCCTATGCAACCTTGGAACCTCCTTAGTAACCTTCAAACCTCCTCTACGACCTCGAGCCTAGTTTGTGGCTGAGGTAAGTGAAAAACCTCCTCTGTGGTCTCGGGCCTAGTTTGTGGATAAGGTAAGTGAAAAACCTCCTCTGCAACCTTGGGCCTAGTCCATAGGTGAGGTAATTGAAAAACCTCCTCTGCAACCCTAGAAACTACTCTGTGACCTCATGCATAATTCATGGGTGAGTTAAGTGAAATATGTAAAATTTCGTTGTCGCGACAGGGGAAGGTAAGATGGATAGATTTATTTGTTTGTTCTTTTTTTAATGTTTATTTATTATTTATATGTATTATTTTGTTTAATTGTTTGTTGTTTTTTTAATGTTTTTTTTCACAAACAACACCATCGCCATTGTCGTCGTGGTCATTAACGTCATAAACAACACCATCAACATCATCATCATCATTAGCATCATCATCATAGAGAACATCATCGTCAATAGAGATCCTTTCTTGAAAAAAAATTGTCATATGAGTGTAATATGGTGACCATTTCGAAGTTTGACAAACAAAGGATGCTTAATAAAGTCCACTATCAAGAAGACTTGAGAAAAGCATAGGTAAGTAATAAGGTTAGATGGAATTAATTGTATAATACAATTTATTTCTTACAAGGCTTTAAATCTTGAAAAATGTGTAAAATTCAATTAATTACATCCTTGATAAATAAGAAATTGAACACGAAATTATTCTTGTCTTATTATTATTTTTAAAATGTATTCTAACATAGAAACCATTTTTTTAAAATAATTAGGCTTATTCAATAGATCCTAGAGTGGGTGGCTACAAAATATGGGTTACATGTGTTAATGCACACATAAATGAAGATAGTACGTAATGAACATAGTTCATATGATATCTCTCCATATTAATTATGTCATGGTTCTCATCTATCACTAGTACATGTGAACAGTTTTGCCACGACAAATCGTCGCCGGGATGAACATGATGATGATGATTGCTATTATTCTAATGAGTATGAACATGATGATCATGATGATGAAGATGATAACATTTATCATGACGATGATGATGATGATAACATTGACGACGATGATGATTATAACATTGACGATGATGAGGCTGAGGATGAGGATGAGGTTGATTAGGATGTCAATGATGATGATGATATCATTGATGATCTTAAAGATGAATATGATGGTGGTGGTGGTGGCGATTATGATGATGATGATGATTATGATACCATTGATGATCATAAAGATGAAGATGATGATGGTTGCGATTATTCTAATGAGTGTGAACATGATGATGATTATGGAGATGAACATGATGATGATGACGACGATGATGATGATAACATTGACGACGATGATGCTTATAACATTGACGATGATGAGGATGAGGATGAGGTTGATTAGGATGTCAATGATGATGATGATGACGAAGATGATGATGATACCATTGATGATATTAAATATGAATATGACGATGGTGATGATGATGATGATGATGATGATTATGATAACATTGATGATGATGATGATTATAACATTGATGATGATGGCATTGAGGATGAGGACGAGGTTGATTAGGATGTCGATGATGATGGTGATGATACCATTGATGATCTTAAAGATGAAGATGATGATGGTGATGATGATGATGATGATTATGATACCATTGATGATCATAAAGATGAAGATGATGATGGTTGGGATTATTCTAATGAGTATGAACGTGATGATTATTATGGAGATGAACATCATGATGATGATGATAACATTGATGACGATGGTGATTATAACATTGACGATGATGAGGATGAGGTTGATTATGATGTCGATGATGACAACGAAGACGACGACGACGACGACGACGATGATACCATAGATTATATTAAAGATGAAGATGATGATGGTGATGATGATGATGATGATGATGATGATGATGATTATACCATCGATGATCATAAAGATGAAGATGACGATGTTTGTGAATATTCTAATTATTATGACATGATGATGATGGTTTTTATTATTCTAATGAGTATGAGCATGATGATGATGATGATTTCTATTATTAATCATTAATACCATAATCATCAAATTCTTCATCTATATCATCGTTTGGTCCAGAATCACTATCGTTGAAAGGATTTCTCATATCAGCATCATCATCAAAGTATTTTCGGTTATATATTCATCATCAATATCATCATCAAGTTCAAAATCATATGCTACGTCATTTGGATGATCAACTTATTGATCAGATTCTTCATCTGACACATCTGCAGCGGCCAACTTCTCCTAATATGCATCACCTTCTTCTTCAACATTTTCTTTGTCCTCTACCGGATTATACTTGACCAGTATTCCTCTTGGATCATATCTAACAATGCATGACCAACCTCCTTTAACTAGAACCTCTGAGTAAAAGACCTGCTCACATTTTTTTGGAAGAACATAAGGCTTTGTACCCAATTCAAGTGCCCTTGTATTAACCATGGTAAATCCATTGGCATGCTCAATAACAGTTCTTTCAGGATCACATTCATTCATCCATATCCTGTACCATTTGACCTCAAACATAACTATTTTAAATGAATTAAAGTCACACTCAATTATATCTTCCAAATAACCATAGTACCTATTTTCAGATACTTCTGGATGCTTGTCACTTATAGAGGAAACATTAGTGACTTGAAAAAATTCAGTTATCCCACAATCGAATGTTTTCTTCTTGTCATCCAACTTTTTGATGAAAAATTTATGACCATTGTACACATAGCATTGTGCTGTATCAACTACATCATGCACGACTCAACAAATAAATATATAAGAAGAAATGAACAAAAGAAACACATTTATATAATTGGAAGAAACGAAAAAATGATCAGGGTATAAAATATACTTGCATTTTTATCTTTTAAACCACATGCTGAATCAATTTCTCTTTGTGTAAGTAATTCACCAGGATATTCTTCTCGATGACGATGCACTACTTTAATCAATTTACTCACCCCTTCCTATGATAAGGTACCATAGAATTATATACATGTTCTATCCATTCCTCCATCCAATCAATATTGTTTGCAATGTATAAATGTACTGCATCCCACACGCGACCAATTATATGGAAAAATAATAATTAAGAATTGTAAATTAGCTATCATTAAAGGAAATTAAGTTTACCTTATAATACTGATGGAATAATAAAAATTACATGAGTAAGATATATATGAAATTGAAAAATTAATTGTATAATAAATTAGATATACACCATTTAATTACCTTTCACTTTCCTTTTTCTACCTTTCCCCAACAGGATCTCCCCTTCAAATTTGTTGATGGAGTTGACAGGCAAAATGGGAGGAAGATTGATATTTTTTGCTAAATTTGGAAGATACTAACTAATGTACACCATGTATTGATATACCATATATCCCTGCACAATATAACCCTCAGGACATGCTCTTTTTCTAACAAAAGCATTCAATGAGTTCAAATTCCTTTCCACCATCCACATTGATCTTGTGTGTATAGGTCTACACAATTGAATCTACTCAACTTGGTGTATGAGATAGTGTTCTTGTGAATCCCAGAGGTAAATAATTCTGCATTTCACACATTAGATGAGGAATTTCTCTCTTCCAATACCTAATATCTTCTTTATGGATTTGTTTAGATGAAAGCCACCTACAAATGATGCAAGAAAATAACAGTGATC
The DNA here is from genome assembly GCA_001517045.1 of Pseudotsuga menziesii. Classification (NCBI taxonomy): domain Eukaryota; kingdom Viridiplantae; phylum Streptophyta; class Pinopsida; order Pinales; family Pinaceae; genus Pseudotsuga; species Pseudotsuga menziesii. Next base: position 221,939 of record LPNX010522671.1, on the reverse strand, counting down.
AACAAGATTGAGGCACATATAATAAAGTTCCAATCTATAAAACTCAATATGTCAATAATCTATGAAACAAAGTGAACAAACATTTTCATGCATATAAATTGTTACTTACCTCATGTATTTACCAAAATCATATATAGCTTGTTTTATGTTGTCGTCAAAGATATATGGGAGAGATAGAGGTAGAACGTACTGTAACAAAAAGAAAATGATCATTATTTATTTAAATTCCAAATAAGAGACCACAATTACTAAAAAGATGTACTAAATGGAAATTATATAGATAAATAATTACCTTAATGAATGTATGCTAGTCACGAGTTTTAGCACCACCAAAATCACCATTTTTCGTAAGATATTTTGTATGTTCGACAAAAACCCAGTTGAAAACCTCATTTTTTGAATGACCTCTTTTATATCATTGCTTTGTTTCTCTATCAATAATAATGTAATACTAATTATATTTCGGTACTCCTCTCTGAAATTGGAATTAATTACACTTTGCAATGTGCGATTGGCTTCTACAATGTCACTACAATTTTTTCTAATTTTATCTTTCTCAGTCCTTCCTTCTAATATTCTCCATATCATTTTTGTTACATTCTTCCCGATATGCATTGTATCGAACAAATGATCTATTTGTAGGTGCTCGTAGTAAGGAAACCTACCGAATTGTATGGGATAAGTCTTCATTCCTTGTGGAAGCCCATTCATGCCTTCACGACAATCAATATTAAACATAAACGGAAACACATTAACAACAATTCATGACACCCATGGTAGAGAAAATTCAATAAAAATATAAATTTCACAATATTGCATATTTATATGCTACATATACAATTTGCATACCATGACGATGTCTATTATATTCCAACTTCCATAGGTGAGGTGTCATTCTTTGTGGTTTCTTCCCATTCTCTTCTGTACCATTGAATTTTGTTTTCTATGTAGTTCCATACCTATGGTTCTTAGGGAGGAAGTGCATGTACTCATTAAACACCTCCTTTCTTAGACTTCTTAAACGATGAGAATTTATCCCAAGACCACAAACTAGACATGCAAATTTTCCCTTTGTTTGAAGACCTGTAAGATATTTGTATTAATGTTATAAGTATCAAAATATTATTAATTTAAATAAAAAATTCATGATATTTACCTTAAAAACATATTAATTTAAAGTGCAACAGAAATTTACATACCACAAAAATGTGTTAACCCGGTAGCCTCATGAATTGTCCATGCAAGTATTCCATGGAACTAAAATTGTTTCTACCCTATTGCTCTAGAGATGTCATACACAGTGATGCCCGCTTATAAATTCAATAACTCATCGATAAGAGGTTCAATATATACATTGATATCTTTAACTTGGCACTTGCCTAATTTATTCAACAATATACGATGCTATTCAGTTATGTATCCCAATATATAAAAGGTGTTCTCATGCAGCAATGAAACAAAGAAATGAAATAATAAAATTACTTTCAAAAAAATACCTGGAATAATAATTTCCAACATTGTGTGCTCTCTCTTTATTGACATCCAAGGAGGAAGGTTATTGTTTATGATGAAAACATGCCACACTGAGTAAGTAGAAAAAATCTCTCCAAATGGATTGAAACCATCAGCTGCCAATGAAAGTGTAACATTACAAGGTTCATCTTTAAAAATTTTCCTTTTTTCTTTAATGTTCTTCAATGCAGAACCATCTACAAGCATGCAAAGTACACTATCTTCACTTTTGTTCTTTGCGTGGTAATCCATAAACTGTGCTATAATTTGGCACTTGAATAGTCATTGGAAACGTGGAATTATGGGAATATAACGAAGAAAGTTGAGAGGCGCCTTTTTTGTTGATCATTTTGATATCTACTAATTTCACATTGTGGGAATTTGTTTTCTGATGCATATAGTCCATAATATATAATATGATCATTAGGACATGCATCAATAGCTTGATAGTCCCTTCGAATTTCTTTCATAATCAAGAATACCTCTCGACATGTGCGTGGTAAATTATTTGATGGTGGTAATAGAAATTCACCCAACAGTCTACAACATTGACAAAAAAATGAAATGTAAACAATATAAATCATAAATATTTCTTATCTCTAATTTATGAATTAATTAACACTAAAAATAGAGAAAAATAGTGAACTTTTCAATATGCCATGTGAAGATGCAATTAATACATTACATACCTTAGGATCTGTGTGAAACAAGTGTTTGAAAAACCATTCAAAACTTTCAAGTTCACCAACAAAAATATAGTAGATTGAAGATTTTTTGTTTAGCCTTCATAAAGAGGTTCTTGGGACTTCTCTAGTAGAGGAACATCATGAATATCATGGAGGTTGTCCTCATCCAATGGAGAAAAGGTATCTTGGATCAATCTATTTATCTCATCTTCGTCATTTGTATCAATAACGTCATCTTCGTCCATAGGATAATTAAGAACTTCATCTTAAATATTATGATATCCATATTCATCACCTTGTAAATTAGTATTTCTACTATAATTATGTGGCAAATATCTCTCTAGAGGTCGACATTTAGGGGGCATTGTCTTTATAATTACCAACAACGTAATAACATTAGTGTATAATATAAAACACATAAATTTTAAATGATAAAATATTTTGTGAATACATGATCAACACTATTACACGAAGTACATTATCTAATGAATAATGTCTTACCAAGGGATGATATTCAAACCCCCCTTCAACATGCCCCTTCTCCTTACAATGTTTCTCATCACGTGTTCTTAAAATTTTTCTCGTTCGCAAACCCCTGCAATCATTGCAAGGGAAATAACACTTTCCATCTCCCTTCGCCTCCAATGCTGCCTTAAACTCAACATACCTCTCATTATTTTCTTCCCAAGTATATTTCTTTGACATTCTAATAGCATATAAGAACCAAACAAACTCAATCAATGTATAAGTAAATTAAATAGAGTGTGTGTGTATATATATATATATATATATTAAAGGAGATAGAAAATTAAAGGACATGGCATGAAAAGTGACAAATATAATTAGTAAATCCAAGTTGACTTTACTTTGACATGTTACATATCACAAACAATACCCCTCCTTTCCAAATTATTAAGGAATAAGTTAGTATGGGGGTCTATTATTACCACCAACCACTATATTTTCGATATTTAGTAATAAAATTTAAATCCCCCCCCCCCAACGGTTATGTTCTCCCAAGTTAGGAAACATGATTTCTCACAAGCACATGGGATCACAATTCTTCAAAACAATTTTTCACAAAGGATATTACCACATACTAGTTTACCCCTCTATAAATAAGAAACTAAACAAATAAAACATTTCAAACATAATCTTGTTTCCCTAATTAGTTCATCTTCATCTTTTTTTAATCAAATAATGATTAAGAGACAAATCCCAATGACTTTATATTTACTCATTAAAAAAATATTACTTCACTAACCACAAACCTCAATGCAAAACTACAATTTTACAAATATTTTGAAATTACCCAAAACACCCATTAATCTAAGACGAACCCATTCTTTCTCATGTACCATATTCCCTAAAAGAATTATAAACTCTGTCATGACACATTCAAATTAATACCTCCTAATCTTCCATCTCTTGCCATGTTAGTATTGGATATGATAGTATTGAGGAGAAAATGAGTAGTCAACTCACTTTATGTATGACCCTACACATTAAAGGAGACAAATAATTAAAAATACTAACCTGGAAACCAAAGGAGATCACACAAAAATTTGACGTGTTAAACCAGTACCAGACTTTTGTACTCACAGATCAAACAATAAGCAAAAAAATTGTTGCAACTATAGCAAAACATTTGATGAAATATGTCTTAAGAACAAGTATTTATAGATCAATAATCATGGCAGTTATAGCAAAAAATGTACAACAATCAAATTTCAACAATAATAAAAAGTCAATGACCGTCACTATGATGACCGTTGATTTGGAAATGTTTAGAGTTCCGTCTCTATAGCGATGAATGTGTGTCCTCATCGCAATAGAGACAAACATCCATCACTATAGCGATAAATAGTCATTTACATCGTAATATCGATGATGATTTGGGGCTAGAAGAATTTTTGTTCAAAATATTTATCAATTCATCCACAAAATAACCATTTTAACTTATTCGTGGCAATATTTCGTGGAAATTTTGAGCCATATGTACTAGTGCCCCCATTGGGATGCCTTTGTTCATAGTACTTTGCAATGAGTTTCCCTTGGATCCCCTGGATATGATTAGTCCAGTTACCTCCCCCAATATTTCCCATTGCAGTTATCTTCCCAATTTTACAACTATGATTCCTTTCCCATGAGTCAGTTTCATTTGCTACCAGGTCATCCTTGTCATCATACTCTGAACAAAGGAATTTTGAGTCCCCCGTACTCCCCTTCCTATGTTCCCCATTCAGTGTGTTAGTCCCAATATTGTTCCACATCTTTGGTTATCCCCCTCGTGCTTCTAATCAAGGAAACATCTTTACCTTGTTAGTTGCAGATCTCCCTTTGTTGAGGTCAACACATCTATTCCAGAGGATATACCCAAAGGTCCCTATATCTTGGTTTCATCCACCTCATTGATGAGTTCCTTGGACCACTTAAAAGGAGTCATTAGTGCCCTTTTGGGTTGGTTGTGTCTCATGTGCTCGATTTCAGCTACATCATTACACCGTTGAGATTCGTACCGGGTATTGGTCCATTCATTATTTGGTCAAAGACCCCAGTTGTCACCTAACTCTAGCACATTGGTGAGTCTACTATGGGACCCATATAGTCTCATGTCCCTTATGATTTTCGGATTGCGTTGGCGACAGTTTTTGGAAGGAAATCAATGTCATGCTTCCATGATTCTCCAGTAATTACTATTGTATATTGTACCATAGAGATTCTGACTCTTAGTCATTGAGTCCATCCAGTTATGTACACCTCAAGGTATAGCAAAGCATCAGTTGTGATGATATTACATTCCATGAGAATGCCATTTTTCCTATGTATCAGCTCTTCATATCAACATTTGTATTCAGCCTCCCATTGAGGCCACCATTATGTATCACCATTTGTATATGTATGATTGAATCCCATATTTTGAGCCTTGATCCCCATGATTTATTTTTGACATTGTTACGAGCATAGGTATGCCCGCCTCGTCCATATACATGTCAGACACTATATGTAACTCATCCATTTTTTAGAAGTAATACAAACCAAAAGCCATCATAGTTCGAACAAGGAAAATCCACTCCTCCACGGTCCTCTTTAGTATCTCCACCGTTGTCACCATTTTCCCATGATCCTATGATGTCTATCAGCCATATGATGAGCTCCCTCCCTCACACATTAGGGGGCAAGCTGTTAACACAAAAAAAATTCACCTATCTCTCTATAATCTAAACCATAAACATCCATCATATTCCCATCATTATTTCCTTCATATTGACTTTCACAATTGTATTTCCACTAAATATGGTCCAAAACATCATTATTCATTCCCCATAAATGAAGGGGAGATGAGCATTTATCATGATTTATCCCCACTCTCTCCCAAAAAGGGTCAAAAACCCTAAAAATGAGAATGGGTCAAAAAACCATAGATAAATACCATGGGACAAAATCCCTTGGACCATCCTATAAATACATTGTGAAGGACTCCCCCAAAACACTTTTTGTCACTTTTTTCCATTTTGATCTCAGTAACACTATACACTTTTCTGCCATCATTCCCATATTTTTACACACCATTCCCCACGGTGTACGTTAAGTTCACTCTATACCCATTTGGATCCATTCCCCCATTGAAAACTATTCATGGACGAGACTAGAGACCCAAATTGTAGAGCCGCAAGACCATTTCCAAGGACGGCTACGGTGGCCCACATTTCAGAAAAAAGGTATATTTTGTTATTATTTTGCATTAGTTAGTATTATATATTTGAAAAACATAAAAAATATTTTTATTGTTATTTTTCTTCGTGTTATTATTGTTGAACTCTACCCTATGATATGCATTATCTAGGGTTGGTTCTTTTGCACGTAGCTAGGAAGAAATCTCCACTACATGGTGAATGGATGACATTGGTGATGGGTATTCTAGAAGTCCATTGACATTAAAAGAGAGTTATGACAAATATTATATATATGGGAATGGTGAATGATGACAAGGAAAGGTGCATGATGAACATGGATGGAAACATGTATGATCTTTTAAATTACATGGGACATCAGACATCCTTAAGTCTTGAAACCATCCCACACCCTCAAGGGATGTGTCTAGTATGACCATGTCAAATGTCAATGCATACAATCACAGTTTGAAGAAATATCAACGCTGGCCCCATTTGTTGCTCATTGTGTAGGGCCGATGGATGACATTAATCACTTAAACCAATATAATGACCAAACCATTGACCATTACACCACTTTCATGTTGGACCCTATAAAATTATTTGGGTATGTATTAACTTAATAGAAACATGGCTTCATTGTCTCGAACAATGCCACAAGAAAAAGACAAAGGGATGGAAATTGGCATCTTCATTAGGTTTTGCTGCAAATTTCGGGATGTTGGATTTGATATTTGTTGGCATGGATGGAAAAATTGGGTCATGATTGTTGAATTATTGTAACTTCGAAGAATATTCTAAATGTATTTTATTGGTCCCAAATGTTCCTATCAGGAGAATCATTTGTATTTCTTTGTACCCCGATTCCTATCGAGAGAATTACTAAGAGTCATGAGGAATCCCCCTCCATTGTAAGTGGGGTCATTAGTACCATTTGAAATATAATATTATATTAAGTTATCCCAGTTATGTTTATTCGAGCCTACATAACCGAGATAAGTTTACTCGAGCCTACATAACTGGATTAAATGTCAAGTGAATGAAATAATATAAATAGAGGGAGGCACTCCTCATTTGAGACACACACTCACTCACTTGTGTAGTGCATAAGAGAGAGAGTTAAGTAGTAGCTGCAAGGAGGAGAAGGATTAGTCTAGGGTTTTTACCTTTTCTCTTTTGATAATCTATATTGAGGAATATTTTGCTGGGTTTTTCCCTTTAGGGTTTTCCCAGGATAAATATGTGTTGATCTTGTGATACTATTTATTTTAGTGATTCTATCTATATGATTATGTTATGAATTTTGAATTGAATGCTAATAATATAGCTTAGCATATATGGAATTTTAACATGGTATCAGAGCTAACTTGAATAGGACAATGTTCACAAGAGAAAAACCGCTCTCTCTCTCCTCGACAATAAATTAGCGTTTTGGGAAAATTTTTGAATTTTGGAAAATCGATTGCATGGAAAATTGCACCCTCCCAGAGCGCATATTATGAGCCAGGGATCGAAGTTTTTGGAGGAGTATATCTCCTAGAAATTCAAACCCTAGTTTAACAGCTGCACCAGAAAACTACTGGAAGTTGTAGTGCTGAATCTTGCAAATCAAATTTGAAGGGTGAATACTTGAGATCTCCAAAAACCAAGCTCACCAGTCAACTCGCCTCAGTCAAGCATATCTTCTGATAAGTTCAGTTTCTCATTCCTCAAAATTTCATTTTTCATTGATCTCCTATCAAGATGGCCCCAAGAACCAATCTTGAGGACAAGCTAGAAGGCATAGAGAATTTCCAAGCATGGAAGTACAGGATTGGTCTCAATCTCAAGCATAATTATATTGAAAAATATATCAAGGATGAAATTCCTGAACCCAAAGAAGTTGAAGCTAAGGAGAACCACAAGAAGGATCTTATTAGGGAACAAAGAACCATTGCTCATTCTATCAAGGGTCACTTGATCCCTCAAGTTTCATCCAAGAAGACTCTGAAGGAAATGTATGATGCCCTATCCAGAATGTATGAAGGAAGGAACATCAACAGAAAGATGAATCTAAGAGCTCAACTGAAAAGCACTAAGATGAGTCATGGAGAATCCATCTGGGACTATTTCACAAGGGTCTCCTAGTTCAAGGAACAATAGAAGCTATTGCAGACAACCTTGATGAAGATGAGTTAGTTATGACTACTCTCAATGGTCTCACTAGACCCTGGGAGTCATTCATTCAGATGATGTGAGCTAGGAAGGAAAGCATGAAGTTTGATGTTGTATGGGAAGACTGTATTCAAGAATAGAATAGAGTGGCAAATAGAGAAGCCCTACTGAAGGAGGATGATCAATCCCTAGCCACTCATACCAAGAGAATAAGAAGTCAACCTAACTTCAAGAAGGGAAACCACAGGGAGCATCAACCTCCCAGAAAGTTCCAGAAGACAAGAGAAAGTCTCCCCGATAGGGACTACTCCGGATTTCAATGTTTTCACTGTGATAAGATAGACACATTGCCGAAAATTGTCCTTTGAATAAAAAATCATACAAGAAGAGAAACAACAACAAAAAAAGGAATCATGCACATTTATCTGAAGATGAATAAGAATAAGAAGAAGAGGAAGAACCTCAAAGGAAGCAAGCAAGAGAAGAAGATGCAAAAGAGTATGTACTATTCTTTGCACTCTTTGGGTCTATAACATCTGGAGAAGAAACTTGGATTATTTATAGTGGTGCTTCAAATCAAACGATTATAGAAAAGAGAACTCCATCCAAACTTGAAGAAAATAACTCTCCTCAAAAATTATCTCTAGGATATGACTATCAATATCCAATCAAAGGAATCGATGAATCAAGCTACAAGCTTGATTCAGGAAATCCCCTGAAGATGAAGGAAGTTTTATATGTACTTGGTATAAAGAAGAATTTACTTTCTATCTCTGCTTTAGATAAGAAAGGATTCATATTTGCATTTATAGATGGCCAAGTACTCATGTGGCCCAAAGGAAAATCAATTGAAGATGCAGTTGTAATCGGTGAAGAAGAAGGAGGCCTGTATAAACTCAAGGGACATTCATAAACAAACCTTGTTCATGAGCCCACTAACCCTAGTGAACTATGGCATAGAAGGCTTTCCCACATCAATTACAAAGCACTACCTCATGTGAACAAGGTAGTAATGAGATTACCAAACTTGAAGATCAACCATGAAGGCATCTGCAAAGGATGTGCGAAAGGAAAGAATATCAAGAATCCATTTCTGAAGAGTGAAACAAAAACTAAAGGTACGTTGGAACTAATTCATTTAGATGTATGTGGTCCAATGTTCTCCATATATTTGAGTGGTTTTGAATATTATATTACCTTTATTGATGACTATTCAAGAAATAAATGGATCTACGTCTTGAAAGCAAAGAGAGAAGTGTTTGAAAAATTCAACGAATTCAAATCCTTGATAGAGAATCTTTCAAAAAAGAAGATAAAGACTCTTTGATTGGATAATGGCATAGAATATACTTCGAAAGAGTTTGAAGCTTTTTGCAAAGATGCTGGAATCAAGAGGGAACTAAATACTCCCTACAACCCTCAACAAAATGGTCTTGCGGAAAGAAAGAACAGAACCATCATGGAAGCAGTGAAGACAATGATATATGATCAAGATCTTCCAATGCATCTATGGGCAGAAGTAGCAAGAACTGTTGTCTATGTACATAATAGAATATCTCACAATGCTCTTGTATTCAAGACTCCAAAAGAGATGTTCATGGGAAAGAAACCTGAGGTAAGTCACCTCAAAATATTTGGTTGTCTAGTATATGTTCATATATTGAAAGAGAAAAGAACCAAATTAGACCCAGGCTCCAGAAAGAAGGGGATATTTGTTGGATACTGTGAAGTATATAAAGCATTCAGAATTTACATTCCTGGATTCCATCACATGGAAATCAATAGAGATGTAGCATTTGATGAAGAATCATCCCTCAAGAGATCTAGAAAATTTCAACATGAAGAAATGTATGAGGAAGAGACACCTCCCATAAATGTAGAGGCTACATTCCTCCCTGACGATGAAACACCTGAAGATCATGATATGATAGAACCACAAGAACCTACCATGATGGAGATATCATGAAAGAGAAATCCTAATTGGGAAAGATAAATTATACACGAAGCAGAAAGATATGGAGCTCCTGAAGGCTCCACAAGGATAAGTAAGAAGCCCAGGACATTCTCCATCTATATTGTAGCCTTGATGTGTGATCTTGTGGATCAAGAACCTACAACTAGGAAGAAGTAGTACATAAGAAAGAATGCGTAGAAGTAATGACAGAAGAGTACCAGTGAATCATGAAGAATGATGTCTGGGTTATAGTTCCCAAACCATAATTCAATAGTATAGTATTCTCCAAATTGATCTACAAGATAAAACATGCAGCTAACAGAAGTATCACGAAGTACAAGGAAAGATTTATGGCTAGAGGTTTCTCTCAGAAAGAGGGAATTGATTATGAAGAAACGTTTGCACCAGTAGAACGGTATACTTCGATTAGAGCTATCATGGCACTTGCATATATGATTAAGTAGGACTTACACTAGATGGATGTGAAGATATCCTTCCTTAATGTTGTGATTGAAGAATAAGTATACATAGAAAGACCACAAGGATTTGAAGTTGAAGATAGGCGAACTCACGTATGCAAGTTGAAGAAGGACTTGTATGGCTTGAAGCAAGATTTTAGAGCTTGGTATGGAAGGATAGATAGTTTCCTGATGAGCATGGACTTTACCAAGAGTAAACATGATCCCAACCTTTAATACAAAGTTATAGAAGATGAACCTGTCATATTATTATTGTAATTGGATGATCTATTTCTGACAGGGAATGAGAAACATATTGTAGAATGCAAGAAGAAGCTCACTAAAGAATTTGAGATGAAAGACCTTGGGTTAATGCATTATTTCCTAGGTCTGGAAGTGTGGAAAAGTTCAGAAGGAATCTTTCTCAACCAGGGAAAATACGTAGTAGAGATATTGAATAGATTCGATATGTTTGAATGCTAATCCATGGCCACACCCATGGATACTAACTTGAAGTTATTAGATGATGACTCCTTAGAATTAGTGGACATGACTCAATACAGATAGATTATTGGGTCGTTGATGTATCTAACAAATACTAGACCAGACATTTGTTTTGCTATGAACACCTTGATTTAGTATCTAGTTCAACCTAGACATGTTCACATGACAGCTGCAAAACATGTGATGAGATATCTGAAAGGGACTATATACTTTGGTCTATACTATGAAGGAAACCATGATTACATATTATATTGGTATACAGATGTATATTGGGCTAGAAGTGTCTTAGATAGAAGAAGCACATCAGGTGGATGCTATATTATGGGGTCTACTATGATTTCATGGTTTAGTAGGAAACAATCCAGTGTTGCTCTTAACATGGCTGAAGTAGAATATATAGCAACTTGCTCTGCTAGTTGTGAAGCCATATGGATTTGGAAGTTGATGTCAGGTTTATTCAAATTGGAGTTGGACACTACCATGATTCTATGTGATAACCAAAGTTGTATAAATATGACGGAGAACCCAGTGTTCCATGATAGGTTGAAGCACATAGAAATCCAACATTTCTACATTCGAGATATGATGCATAAGGATGAGATAAGGCTCCAGTATCTGAATATTGATGAACAAGTTGCTGATGTGTTGACGAAGCCTCTGTCCTAGGTAAAGTTTGAATACTTTCGAGACAAGCTTGGTGTTGTTCAGAAAGACCTTCCTTGAAAGGGGGAGCAATGATGTTGAAGTGGGATTGTATCATCCCTGGACACTTTTACTAAAGTGATCCGGTGACTTCGGTCTTCGAGAATGAAGCGGGATTGTATCATCCTTGAACTTCTGTTCATAATGGATCTGGTGACTTCTGTATTTGAGAATGAAGCAGGATTGTATCATCCTTGAACTTCTGTTTAGAATGGATCCAGTGACTTCGGTCTTCGAGAATGAAGCGGGATTGTATCATCCTTGAACTTTGTTTTAGAATGGATCTGGTGACTTCGGTACTCGAGAATGTGGTAGAATTGTATCATCCTTGAAATTTTGTTTAGAATGGATCCGATGAATTTAGTACTAGAGAACGTGGTAGGATTGTATCATCCTTGAAATTTTGTTCAGAATGGATCTGGTGACTTCGGTACTCGAGAATGTGGTAGGATTGCATCATCCTTGGACCTAGTCCTAAAGTGACAAGGACTGATCATCCCGTAATTGTATTTGGTGTTGTCGGTTGTCGAGAATGTGGTAGGATTGTATCATCCTTGGAATTAAGTTCAAAAGTGATCTGAATACTTTCATCTTCATATTGTGGATTTCAAGTTGTTGTTGATCGAAAGATCAGAGTGTGATGATGATGTTGCTCAGACTATTGTTGATGATGACGCTGTTGATTGAAAGATCAGAGTGTGATGATGATGTTGCTCAGATTGTTGCTGATCAAAATATCAGAATGGGATGATGATGTTGCTCAAAGTGTTGTTGATGTTGCTGAACAAAAGGTCAAAGTACTATTGATGATGATGTTACTGAAGACCAAGTTGCTGACGATGATGTTGTCAAAATGATGTTGCTACCAAACTTGAAGATGAAGACTATATGTCAAAGATGTTGAAAAAGCTTCCAATGATCTATATATGTATCACCCTGACAATGTTGAAGATGCTCCATCTCCTTCTCCTACTGATATTGTTGTTGTTGTTGTTGAAGAATACCCTTCTCGTTAAGGAGGAGTGTTGAATTATTGTAACTTAGAAGAATATTCTAAATGTATTTTATTGGTCCCCGATGTTCCTATCGGGAGAATCATTTATATTTCTTTGTACCCTGATTCCTATTGGGAGAATTAATAAGAGTCATGAGGAAGTCCCCTCCATTGTAAGTATGGTCATTAGTACCCTCTGGAATATATTATTATATTAAGTTATCCCAGTTATGTTTATTCAATCCTACATAATCGAGTTAAGTTTACTTGAGCCTACATAACTAGATTAAATGTCAAGTGAATGAAATAATATAAATAGAGGAGGTGCTCCTCATTTGAGACACACACACACTCACTTGTGTAGTGCATAAGAGAGAGAGAGAAGCAGTAGCTGCAAGGAGGAGAAGGATTAGTCTAGGGTTTTTACCTTTTCTCTTTTGATCATCTATATTGAGGAATATTTTGCTGGGTTTTCCCAGGATAAATATGTGTTGATCTTGTGATACTGTTTCTTTCAGTGATCCTGTCTATATTCTTTTGTTATGAATTTTGAATTGAATGCTGATAATCTAGCTTAACATATATGGAATTTTAACAATGATGAATATGGTGATGATGATGATGGAAATGAAAACCATGATGGTGGTGATGATGATTATGATGATTTCCTTGAGTCTTAAATCCCTCCCGTACCATCAAGGCATGCACATAGTCTAAACATGTAAAATTTCAACGCATACTAGACATTTTGAAGAAATTTCAACATTGGCCCCATTTACTACTCATTGTGTAGGGTGGATGGTTAAAATTGGAGATGGGCATGTTGGAAGTCCTGTGACATTAAAAGAGAGTTATGACAAAGATTTTATATGTAGGAATGACGAATGATGATAATGAGATGTGCATGATGAACTTTGATGGATACATTGTTAGCCGAAAATACCCAATCCCTGCGGACAGAAGCTGGTTCCCTAGATCTGAATGGTTCAGTTCTAGAACAAAACACAAACACCAAATGTTAAAATTCCCCTAGATCTAGTTAATCACTTGAATGAAATTCCATGATACTTCTCTCAAAGGTTTTACTCGCTATCCTCACAGAAGAACCCACAAAAGATGGAAAAAAACAAGAAAAACGTGATTGCATACAATATAATCAACTAGATCTATGCTCGTGAACAAGGAATCAAACAATATATACAAATGAAACAATAAATATGGGAAAGAAAATACATTTTTTATTAAAAATGATTGGAGAGACTACAACCTTTATGCCTTGGTGTTGAGAGTTCCTTCCAATGGCTCCTTGCCTCTAACTTTACCTTTCCTCCAAAGAATCAAGAGTGATTTGGGCAGAGTTTGGGTATGCAACACAATTCTTCCTCCTCTCTCCCATGGGGGATGATCTAGTATTTAAAGGCATGGGAGGATAGGTATGGTTGAGTATCTCATGGGTGAGGTGGAGATAATATCCTAAAAGGGGGGATCTTGAGCTCCAACTGGTCCTAAACCATAGGGATGAGGTTCCACATAGGCAAGCTTCGAGAAGCCTCTCGAAAATTCTCTTTTTGCCTTGGAAACTCGAGCACCACTCCTCCAATGAATTAGAAAGGTGGTGTTAAGGTGGTAACACCTCTTGTAGAAAGGCTAGAAGCGGTGGCACCGCTTTTTGCTCATGTATCAGGAGCGTTACCAGCTCTTTGCTTCTTGGGTAATTCTTTTTGTCAATGGGGAAAGAGCGTTACCAACTCAAAACAAGGAAAAAATGTAAGGGGTAAATTGAAACTTCATTTCTCTAGGAAAAACTTTGAGGGATTGGAGCAGATAAGGGAATACCTATATCATAATATGATGGTGACAAGATTTCAGTGTAACAAACATGGATGGTATTTAATATTATGTGGGGACATTAGATATCCTTGAGTTGAAACCCTCCCATACCCTCAAGGCATGTTTCTAGTATGACCATGTAAAATGTCAATTCCCATAGTCACAGTTTGAATAATTCTCATCATTAGCCCCATTTACTACTTGTTGTGCAGGGTCGATGGATGACATTAATCAAGTCTTAACCCAATATAATGACTAAACCATTAACCATTAAACCACTTGCATGTTTGACCCTATAAAATTATTTGGGGATGTCTTAACTTAATGGAATCATGGTTTAATCGCATCGAATAATGCCACAAGAAATAGGAAAATACATGGAAATTGACATCTTCATTAGGTTTTTCTACACAATTTAGTATGTCGGGTTTGGTCTTTGTTTGTGTGGATAGAAAAATTAGGTCAGGATGCATATTATGATGATGATGTAAATGAAAACCATGATGGTGGTGATGATAATTATGATGATTTACTTGAGTCTTAAAACCATCCCATACCATTAAGGCATGCACCTAGTCTAACCATGTAAAATTTCAACACACACATACACATTTTGAAGAAATTTCAACATTGGCCTCATTCACTGCTCACTATGTATGGTGGATGGATGACATTGGTGATGGGCGTGTTTTAAGTCCCATGACATTAAAAGAGAGTTAAGACAAAGATTCTATATGTGGGAATGATGAATGGCGACAATGAGAGGTGCATGATGAACGATAATGGAAACATGGATGCTCTTTTAGATTATGTGGGGACATCATGAATCCTTGAGTCTTGAAACCATCCCATACCCTCGATGCATGTGTCTATTCTAACCATGTCAAATATCAATGCATACAATCATAGTTTGAAGAAATCTCAACCTTGGCCCCATTCACTACTCACTGTGAAGGGTTGGTGTATGGAATTAAGCCATTAAGCCAATATAATCCCTAATCCATTAACCAAACTACCTAGCCCTAATTTTTAATTTCATATGCTTCTACCATTCATTTTGTATCAACATGTTTGTGAGGACACAAAACTATGGGTTGTCATGATCATGAGTGTGTTTCATACATAAAGATAGCGAGAAGAATCATTTATCCATCCTTGTAATGTATTTATATTCTACGTAAATATATGAAGAGTATTATAAATAAATGCTTGACAATGTAACTTTGCGTACTTAATATTATTAAAGTGTATCAATATGATGAGGATGGCTATATCTCTTTTTCTAAGTAGCAAATATAGTAATAAGTTCTTTTGGAATTTATGTTTGACTCTTAACCATTACTCTCTTAAACATTAACAACTTAACCCATAATCCCCAAGCCATTAACATTTAAACTACTAAACCCCTAATCCCTTAACCCCTTAACCCTTAATCCCTTAACCCTTAAACCATAAAACCATAAAACCATAATCCATAAATCCCCTAATCCCTAAAGCACCTATCCCCATAGCCCATAATACATCAACAACTTAACTATTTAGGCACAATCAACATTAAATTGGAAGCATGCAAAACTAGAATCTAAACACAACGCTAATTTCGAAGTTAACAAGGAAGCTAAAATAGGAGCAAATAAGGAGGTTGGCAGGGAAGTTAATTTAGAAGCTAAAAAATTCGTCAAACATGAAGGAAGAGGAAATTATAGGGGGTGCTAAAATAGACATTAAAGCAGGAGTAACAAATGAAGCCAAAAAAGAATAAAAACAATAAGCTAAATTAGGCGCTACATTTAGTTCTATTTATCGCTGACTTTAGCACCGATCTGGGATAACTTGTGCAAATTATGCCACGGATAGCACCATCTCGATGAAAAAAACTGCATTTAAAAAAATGAAGAAAAATACATTGAAATGTTCACTAGAATCAGAAAAGGGAGCTAAAAAGGAAGCTACCCAGTGGAATTTATTGTAGCATTTGGTCTTGATATTCGGTACCAACCCATAGAGAAGGATGTGTACTTAATTATAGGTTTATCTAGGGGGTTGAATTCTCCATTTTCTTGATCTACCACCTGGTGTTGCTGCTGAAACTCAGTTGATGTATGTTCAATGATTCATCAATGATGATATTAGGAAGCCCAGTGAGTTGTAGGTGAATGAGTGTTAGTTGAGGCTACACACATTTCAATCAGAGAAGGCCATGTTATTGAGATTGTTTGTTACCATGATATCCCACCCTCTCACTGATGGGAAGCACAATAATTGTGCTATGTTATATTATGTAGATAGTTTACTGCATATACCCATGTTCATTAAGTGGGATACTATTTTTCAATGATGTATTTTCATTGCTTTAGACCACTTTCATATCTAGTTGTGGGGTAGACAAATTTTCCCCTTCACATCATAGTTATTTACTCTATTTTTGAGATATTTCTTATTATAAATTCGAACCACCAGGTGAGTAATTCAAACCACCAGGTGAGTAATTCGAACCACAGGAGAATCTAGGAGCATTACTGAATCTCACAAATCAATTTTGGTGCAAGAATTAGCAAAAACTATCAAATGAGAAGCAAAATTACACACACAATGTGAACAGAAACAAGATAATTTTGGACTGTTTAAATATGAAACATGTTATTATCAGGTATGTAATACAATACAAGAGTTTTTTGAGGATTTGGAAGCCAATTGTGACCATACAAGTCAAAATTTCCAAAATGGCATCAAACCCCACTAGGTGGGCCAATCATTTCCTGAATCACCCCAAACAGCCACGAATCATTGAGTTGTCATAGATTATGTGTTGTGGACCAATGATTACACCTTGGATATCATGGGTGTGAAAAAATGGGTGGTTTAGAGTCTCAATGCAGCATTTAATGCGCCAAATCAAGCCAAATTTGGCCAACATCCCACTCTAGCGCTCCAAGTCAACTTGTCTGTCCACATTCAATGAATGGGAGTGCACCAGCAATGATGCAGGTGCATATGTGGCTTTTTACTGAGGTATAATTCTTATGTGGGTGTGAAAATCCCACTATGACTTGGCATTTGTCCACCTAAGCACCCCTAGTCCACCTCATAGTGTATTAAAGCTTAAAAAATCAATAAAGTTGACTAATTAGTGTAAATAAGGTATTAATGATGGATTAATGTTCTAACACCCTCCCTTAATCTAACAACTAAGTACTGCTCACAAAATGATGGATTCCTTGGAAAGAATGGCTCAAGTCACCTCAAATAGATAATTCAGAAATTACAATTTTATTTGTCCATGTGAACTGAGGAAAATAAGGAAAACCTCATGGAATAAAAACTTCCCTCAAGAATGAAAATGGGGCTCGACCTGAAACAAATAACAAGAAATTACCATCCTTCACTCACCCCAAGCAAATATCTCAGGTAGGTGAAGGTCTTCTTAGTGAAAGCCTTGGTAGAAATATTAGCAGTTTGCTCGGTGGATGGGAAATACTGCAGTGAGATCACCCTGTCATGCACTAAGCCCAGAATCTAATGCATGTGTATCTTTATGTGTTTTATTTCCTTTGCCTCTGTACTGTATCAGTATATATATTGATGGCACTCTGATTTTCCACCCAAATTTTGGTTGGAGAATCAATTGTGACACCAAACTCCCGAAGAATTCCATGCAGCCAAACACATTGTGTAGCAGCATTGATTGCTTCCTTGTACTCGGCCTCTACTGATGAAAGTGAAATGGTGTTCTATTTCTTACTTGAACATAAAATGGGACCTTCAGAAAACATAAATACAAGACCTAAAGTTGACTTCCTGTCAGGTGGATCACCGGCCCAATTTGAATCAGAAAATCCAGCTAGTTGAAGTGAGGAACTAGCTGTGTAGTGCACCGCGAAATTCTTGGTACCATGGAAATAATTGAGAATTATTTTTGTTTCCCTCCAATGGAGCTCATGTGGCTGGTGCATATGTATTTCTACAACACTTACATCATAAGACAAATCAGGTCTTGTGTGAGTGAGGTAGAGCAAGCTGCCCACTAGTTTCCTATAGAGTGTAATATCCACCAATGGAGAATTTCCAAATTCATGCATTTTAATACCAGAAAGGAAGGGATACTTGGATGCCTTACATTCAGACATGCTAAAATTCTTTATAAGGTCTTAATCATACTGTGGTTGAATCATCTTGATGCCCCTTTCATTTTTCTCAATTTCCAAGCCCAAAAATTGCCTTAGCAATCCTAGGTCTGTCATGGCAAATTCCTATGCAAAGATGTTAATTTGGCCAATTAAATTGGTGCAGATACCTGTAATAAGAAGATCATCAACATAAAGAACAATGACCTGCAAAACACCATCACGTTTCTACAAATACACATTAGGTTCTGATTTGCATCTAGTGAAGCCAATTGAAAGCAAGAAGGCATCCATTTTTGCATACCAAGCCTTGGGGGCTTGCTTGAGTCCATACAATGACTTCTTCAACCTACATACCAATGAAGGAACCTCTTGGAAACCTTCAGGCTGCTGCATATATATTTCTTCTTGTAGCTCACCATGCTAGAATGCACTCTTAACATCCATGTGGTGAACTTCCCAATTTTTACTAGCTGCCAGTGCTAGAACTAGTCTAATTGACTCCATCTTTGCAACTGGTGCAAAGGTATTTGTGTAATCAAAACCATGGAATTGAGAATATCCCTTAGCAAATAATATTGCCTTATTTTTCATATCAGAACCATAAGCATAAATTTTGGTTTGGAAAACCCATTTGCATTGAACAACTTTCCTCTTGGGAGGAAGGGGAACCAATTCCCATGTATTCTTCTCTTGGAGGGAATGAAGTTCATCTTCCATTACTGATTTAAATATAGGGCCATTACAATCTTGCTGATATTTCTGAGTATCATAACCAACCAGAATATAACAGTGCTCAGCAAGAGCACTATCACTTGCAAAGGAAGCTTTACTAGTTTATGATCTAGTCTTCCTAGGCTCATGGGGAATGCCTTCCAATTCCCCAGCTGCTTGTACAATTTTTTCAGCCCAATTGGGCCTATATGGTGAGTCATAAATAGGAATATAATATTCAGAAACAATTTTATCAGAAATATCAGAAAAAACAGAGCATTCATCATCACTTACATATTCGAATGGTTGAGGAGAGGAGCATTCCCCCGGTGCAAGCTCGAAATCAGGAATTGGCTCTTCTTCAAATTTCACACTTCTTTCAACAAATGTATTTCAAGTATAAGTGTCAAAGAGCTTGTATTATTTGGTTTCCTCACCATATACAACCATTATGCACTCCTTTCTTTGTGGTTTCAAGGCTTTTCTCTTCTCAGAGGGGATTCTAGCCCATGCTTTTGTCCTGAAAATTCTGAAATTTGAGACATTTGTATTTTGACCAAACCTTGCCTCGTAAGGTGTCATTCCTTTTACTGATTTATGAAAGGATCTGTTTTGTATGTGAGAAGCACAACTAATGGCTTCAGCCCATATCTTGGGACTTAGATCCCTTTCTTCTATCATATAAGTGGCCATCTCCTTGAGTGACCTATTCTTCCTCTCATCCACACCATTTTGTTGTGGTGTGTAGGGAGTTGAGTGTTGCATTTGGATTCCACTCTCCTCACAAAGTTGTTGAATTTTTTTATTCACATAGTCCTTTCCTTTATTAGTCCTAAGGACCTTAATCTTTTTCCCACTCTGATTTTCTACAAGTGCTTTCCAAATCTTGAGTTGCTCAAACACCTCAGACTTCAATTTCAGAAAATACACCCAACAAAATCGAGAGTATTCATATATGAATGTAAGCACATACCTAGATCCATCATTTGAAGGAGTGGGTAATGGATCAATAAAATCAGAATGCACCAACCCAAGTGTTTGTGTTGCTCTCCTTGCCTTCCCCTTATCATAGCTTTGCTCAGGATGCTTCCCAAATACACACCTTATGCATGCTCTAGTTCATGACTTGATTTGTGGAAGTCCTTCCACCATCTCATCTCTGTGAAGTGCCTGAAGGTACCTGTAATTCATGTGACCAAACCTCTCTTGCCATAAGTTGGAAACTTCATTGGCAGGTGAGTGAAGTGCTTGATCACTGGAAGTGGGGAGGAAGTTTGAAAACTTGTACATCCTCTCATGATGATCAGCATACCCAATTGCAATAACTTGGTCTGTTGAGATTTCAGAAATATCTACCATGTCAAGAGTGAATATCACTCTCTTTGGCTCTCCTTTATGGGTCATCTGATAGACTAACAACAAGTTTGCTGCAAGTTTTGGTACATACAATACTTCACTGAAGAAGCCATTCTCTAAATCACTCCTCCCAATCCCTTTGGTTTGGAGTTCTGAAACATCCCCCATTCTAACTACTGGGCCAGCATTCGAACTCATGGAGGATAAGAGCTCTTTCCTAGCTACCATATGCCTAGAATCCCCCAAATCAATGACAAAATATGAAGAGTTAGAAGTACATGCCACCAAAGCATGACATTTATCCTTTCTCTCACTTGAACAGGAGTTTCCATCCTTCTTCCTTGCTCTGTCAAGGACTGGAATGTTGTTCCTCTCCAGCAGCTGCGCCATGGTGTCAATGGTATTTTTCATGCATGAGCTCTTTGGATTCCATCCCTTGTGGCAATAGGTGCATTCAGCCTTTTCTTTTCCCTTCTTGTCCTTCTCCTTGGAAGGATTCGAACTTGCATAACTGGATTTGGGTTTTTCTTCTTCTTTGGCAACTTCGAATTCTTGGACTTGAACTTTCCCTTTGAGGAATTCAAAACTCCCACTGGTAGATCTTGATACTTGGTCTTTATGAAGCCCATTTGGACCAATTTTTCTTACTCTTGAGTGAGTGACTCCATGAAATTCACTAGACTGAACATTTTCCAGTTTTGAAGTGTTAACTTGCCGGGGTGGAATGTACTAACAAAAACTAAGAACTTTGGACCCAACTTCGAAAGTATAGACAATATCAATTGGTCTTCTTTATTTTCAATTACACACTGCTTCAATGGTAAAACAAGTGACTTAAAGTTGGTGAAGAAACCCTGGATTGTGTCATAGTGCATTGGGCTCAAGCTGATAAGCTCATTCTCAAGCTGGTGACCACGTAGCTCATCAGTTTTCCCAAATAGATTCTCTAGTTTTACCCCGAACTCATTAGGCGTTGTCAAACTGCCAATGTGGAACAATATCTCCCTCGAAATGTTGAGACACAGCAACCCAAATTCCTCATCCAATCTATTGAAGTACTTGGATTTCTCAATAACATAATTTGGTTCCACGTCAGTGCCCATGGTAACTCTGTAAAGCCCCTTGGCTCTCAACTGAATCACCATATCTGCCTTCCAATCAAATAAATTGAAGGGTGTTAGCATGATGTGGGTATCCTCCATTTCTATCTGCATTGATCATGAAGAATTTTGCTGGATGTTCTGCAAAACACAATTCTATTTTTTCTGGAACTCCACTAAAAATGCACCTCAAATCACCTTGAATTGATCTACAACTCAAAAATATCCAACAGGCCCTGATACTATGTGAGAAATTTGGACCACCAAGTGATTAATTCAAACCATAGGAGAATCTAGGAGCGTTAGTGAAGCTCACAAATCAAATTTGGTGCAAGAATTAGCAAAAGCCATAAAATGAGAAGCAAAATTACACACACAATATGAACAAAGACAAGATAATTTTGGACTGTCTAACTACGAAACATGTTATTATCAGGTATATAATACAATACAAGAGTTTCATGAGGCTTTGGAAGCCAATTGTGAGCATACAAGTCAAAATTGCCAAAATGGCATCAAACCCGCCTAGGTGGGCCAATCATGTCCCAAATCACCCCAAACAACCACGAATTGCTGAGTTTTCATAGTTGATGTGTTGTGGACCAATGATTACACCTTGGAAAATGTAGGTGTGGAAAATTGGGTGGTTTATAGTCTCAATGCAACATTTAATGCACCAAATCAAGCCAAATTTGGCCAAAATCCCACTCTAGTGCTCCAAGTCAACTTACTTGTCCACATTCAATGAATGGGAGCGCACCAGCAATGATGGGGGTGCATATGTGGCTATTGACTGAGATGGAATGCTCATGTGGGAGTGAAATTCCCACTGTGACTTGGCATTTTTCCACCTAAGCACCCCTAGTCCACCTCATAGTGTATTAAAGCTTAAACAAGCAATAAAATTGACTAATTAGTGTAACTAAGGTACTAATGATGGATTATTGTTCTAACATTTACAATTACTTGACCCACATTCTGACTTGCATTTGATAGCATGTGCATCTAGGGAAGGGGTTAACCAAGAGAGGACATGCAAAGATCATGTGTAGGGTACCTAGTACATATGTTTTGGTGATGTCACACAATCACGACCCGTAGTCAATCATTGATTGTGTATAATATCCATATGCAGGGATCGAATGGTGAGATTGTGTGAACATCCGATTTACTCAGGATGAGCCAACATATATGAGAGATAATATGATCATTATATTTTGATTAAGTAGTTGCATAATTAGCCCATGGAGTGTAAAACAGACAATGAATGGGTATACTCTTAAGGAAATCCTTGTGTAAATTCAATGGTTCAAAACTTTGTGGGTGTGAGCCTTGCATAAAAAATGTAGTTGCATATTTTTACCTTATTTAATGCACATGTAATTGATTATAATATTTTTTTGAAATTGTCTAATAAGTGTTGTTCACTATCTTGCAAATATTGGTACGTTTGTCGGGATTATCCACCAGTGTATGATGTGGAGATGGTTGAGGATGATGAGCTAGTTCCTAACTATAGACTTTTCATGGAACAACACAAGTTAGGTCCAAATTTTTGTCACTGTCTAGAGGATCACCTTTTTTACTTGATGGCTTGGAAAGCGTTGGAGCCTATATGGCATTGAGAGATCATATGAGACTCCAATATCTCTCCCATATGGTCCATCCTTCGCCATGATAAGATGATATTGATGCATCATTTTTTCAGTCCCCTCACTCTCATAAATAACTTGAGAGAACATATTCTAAATACATATTCTGGGGATGATTCTCCTCCACCTCCATTCACCAATACAAAAATTGTTGGATCATCTAGTGGTTCACATGCATTTACCTTTTATACACCACCACCACCATCCCCTCCTATAGTAGGCTCACCACCACCATCCACCGATCCATTAGTCCCACCACCATCATCCCCTATTGCAATAGGCCCACCATCACTATCCACTGATGCATTGTCCACTGATCCATGATTCCCACCACCACCATCCCCTCATACAACATCCCCACCACCATCTATTAATGCCCCACCCATCGATCCATTAGTCCCACCACCACCATCCATTGATGCCCCATCGAATGAACCATTAGTCGCACTATCATTGTCCCCTCCTCCAGTAGTCCCACCACTATCACCCCCAATTGCACCAACTACAACATCCACTAGTGCACCAACTGCAACATCCATTTATGCACTAGGAGATTTACATGATCTACTGTCATCAACTAGTATAGCTCCTTATTGAGATATCTATCAGTTTCTAGTCGTTGCATTTTCACATGTTTTGCATTGTCACTTTATTTAAATTCCTATAATCGATACATAACCTGAGTGTTCCATCTTTATTTTTCACAAACAGGATGGGTGCTCCCCATGGAGACACACTTGGACGAATGTACTTCTTTTCCAACAATTCTTACAAATGCATTTTCAGCTCTAATAATTCTAGTATACTCATTCTGTAAGGTGTTTTTGACACTGGTGTAGCTCCTGGCAAAAGATCAATTGTGAACTCATTGTCCCTCTTTGGAGGAATTCCCAAAAGAACATCGAGAAACACATCTATGAATTCATGCAACACATGCTAGTCCTCCAACTTTGGAATTTCATTTTCTATTTTCTCCAAGGCATGGGCTTTATACAATTGAAAGCCTTTCCTACATAACTTATTCTTCTACTTTGCTGAAATATTCCTAACAAAAACTACCTTTGGAAATTCCTTTACCACCCTTGTGTTTCCATCTTCATCAATGCATTCAAAATTCTTCTTGTAGCAATCAAGTTTAACTATATGGGCCTCCAACCAATCCATTCCAATGATAATATCATAGGAACCAAGTTGAAAAATATTCAAATTTGTAAAAGTGGATAGTCCACCCATTTCCAATGGACATTTATCCATTATTTCACTAAATTTACTCTTGGTTCCAGTGGCTAGTTGGAATAACTATGATTTACTATGCTTTGATTTCTTAAAAGCACAAATCTCAACAATTTTAGGAGTGATATAACTATGAGTAGATCCAGGGTCAAGAAAAATATAAATAGATTGCTTAGGAATCTTACCTTCAACTTCAACCACAACTAACTAATGGTTTTCTTGGTGGTATTATAGGAATCCATAAATTCTAGGGGTGATCCTTGCCACTTGACCCACAGTTTAAACTTCCTAAATGTTGTGAACTTGCTTTGCACTCCCATTATGATATGGATAGTTTATACTAATTTGATCCTATCCACATCCCTAGAATTGAAGTGGTTCTATTGGATCTCTTGGCTTGTCTCCCATTATCCTAGCTGGCTTAGTCACACCCTGTGGTGGTTTCCTTGGATGATTTCTTAATTGAAAAGGCTTGAACCCCTTCTTCCTTTGATCAATTTTTTTTTATTTTTCTTGTTCTTCCATGAGAATTTTGGTTTTCTTTTGCTTTGATAATAACAATACTTTTCCTTTCTTATGGTCTCATTTAGAGTTCAAGGTTTATCCTTTATATGATTGGGGTAGTCCACTTAAAAAATGTTGAGTTTTTACCTTCTGATATACTTTACATACTTCAGTAGCTCCAATAATTTATTTTCATATTCTTCCATAGTCATTTGTACCAATTTTAGCTCATGGAACTCTTTGATTTTTCCATGATTGTACCTATCAAATAGGTAATTTTCCTTTAAGTACTTCTTGAACGACTTCCACATAACATTAATTTCACTGATCATCTTCACTTCCCTAAGGTGATCCCACCATAAAGATGCTCTTCCATTCAAATTGGATATAACTACCCTTGCTTTCATATTTCCTGAGTAGTCTTGGACACAGGAATAATTCTTCATCCCAATAAGCCAATCCTTAGCTTCTTGACCAAATCTTACCTCACCATCAAAAGTAGGAGGTTTGGACTTCTTAAATTATCCATGTAAATTTCTCTTGAAATGCCTCTTCCTCTTATTCCTATGAGTTGAAGAGCTTGAACCTTTAGTGGATTCTCTAAATTTAGATAACTCACTAGAAGAGATTTATGGAGTATATGTCCTATCTCTAGAAATCCTTATTGATATATGGGATCTCTTGTGGGAATGCCTCCTTGAGCTACTCCCACTCTTTTCTTGATTTTATTAATTCTTCTCATGGTTAGTATTCATTTGAATGCATGATAAATGTTGGCGAAGCCCACCAACAAAGCTTCGTCAACAGGGGTTCTGACTCTATCGATGCCCTACAAAACAATCTCCCTAAGTACCGGCCTAGACAGGTTTTACCCTGCCTAGTAACATCTGCGAAGCATACGAGGTCTCACCCGAGGCTTTCAAGGGAGAGCTGTTAGCACCGAGTTTTTGACAGTGGGAGAGGAGGATATGGGGATCCGACGGAGGGACACCATAACTTATGCAATCATCACATAGTATCACAATATCGCAACATTATTCATGGAACATCATTGCATCAAACAGTTACAGAACATAGATTGCATCAACATAAAAGAAACAGATCGCATCGATATAGCAGAAAAAGACTAAAACGCATCTATATTATGCCATTGTAACAAAACAGAGTCACTGAATCATAACAGAACTATCACAATAGACAAGAATTGAGCCATACTCATCGCATCATATTAACCTTGCACAAATGTACCACATTACATAATTATTATCCAAAACTAGAGACTGCATACACCAGGAAGAAACCCGGATAAAATCACAGTTAAGACATAAAATTCTCCATAAAATAGATCACACCAGATCTTATCCCATACAATCGCTCACAACTACTCTCTTCTACATCACATATGACTCTTCAAAATAGATCTATAAATAGGCTTATGCCTTTACATCAAGGTTCCAATACTAACTGAATTCTAATCACTACTGACCTATTGCAACAAAACTTGGTCAAAATATACATAAAATATTCAAAAAGCGGTTATTTTCCTGCTTATCGCATCGATCTTCCCTTGCGCGGTACCACATGAGATTCCACAGCTACCACAGCGCTACGCAACTCACTCGCCCCAAACCCTTTACGAACTGGCCCCCAACACAGTTTTGTGGCTCACCCTCGAGCCACGTAAAGTTGACAAGGTGTGTGCTGAAGTCTTGTCCTTAAAATATTCAAATTGCTGCACAATTTCCCGAATCTGAAGCTAACCTTTACTAGAGATACTCTGACAATTATTCAAAGTTTGCTTGATGAGGTGCTCCTCACTAGCCTTGATGTCGACCATTTGTCGACTCTCTTGAACGTCTTGGAGCATGGTGATGACCTTAAAATCCAACTGGCCACTAATTTCTTGGAGTTTGTTAAGCTACTCGTGGCACTTTTGTTGGCGTTCTTGTGCCCGGGTAGCTCGCTGCTGTAAATCCTTCAAATATGTGGCTTGGGGGATCTACACCATCAGCGGCATGGCCTTCAATGATGTCTTCAAGGTTGTCAGTTGGTCGTCTGCCTCTTGCACCTGCACAGTCAGTTGATCAAGTTTCTCATCCTGAACAATACTTTGCCAAAACTGTGTGGTCGCCTCCATAACAATTTTAGCTTCTTGCTCCATGCATGTGCCGAAATGAGTGGCAAATTCTTCAATGGAGGTCTTGTGCTCCACAACCTACTCCGGAAGCGTTATGGGTTATATCTAGGCCTGGGGTAGCAAGTTATTGTCCTAAAGATGAACCAGAGTTTTCCACGAACAACCTTGCTGGCCAATATTCTTGCGCCAATGCACACCGTCTGTGAATTAATATCGTCAATGCGATAAGTGAAACCATCCTGTTGTAAACCAAATCGCTCCTTTAGCTGCTTCACAAGTTTCTTATCCACATCTCTTCCATGAATATACTCCGTCGAGTCCTCCCCAGCCTTCGGAAAACCAGTAATGCTTGCAATCAAGTTGATGGTGACAGGGATTGACGTATTCAGCCAAAGCGTCCCTCCATGGAAACACACCAATAGTTGCTTCACACACACATGTGCTTCATTCAAGTGGCCAAAATGGGGCATATTGATGAGCCCCAATAACCCAGAATTGTCTAACCCACTGGCCCATGGTTTTGGAATTCGCTGAATGGGGCCACCAGGTGCCATATGGATGGATTCATATGGCTCGTCCTATGCATCTTTAAGTAAGAGTAGGTCATGATCATCAAACTTGAGCCTGATCAATGCAGGGACGTGTTGGAAGTTAGCAACAACCCCTTCATTTTTCCATTAAGATGAAGAGGGATCATCTCTCTTTTATGATTTACCTATTTAAAATTATAAAGAGTGCCTTCAGAATCTTCGATTCTGAAAGTACTCTCATTTGTGGAAGAGTCAAGTAACATATTAGAAGCTGATGAAAACATTTTCATAAACTTGATAATTAGCAGCTGTAAGTTTCATAAATTTTTTATATAATCAATTTTATTTATTAATCTATCTGATTATATATGTTGAGTTAAGAAACTTAAAGGGATGGTATGCTAATTGAGGATCAACAAAAACACAGTTTGAATTTGTTTTAAAATGGTTATTGACAAGATATTATAAGTTCTTAAATTCCTAGAACTAAAGGAGAATTATTAAATTAAAATTCTTATTAAACCTAAGAGTTCACACCCCATATGTAACTTAAATATCTTACCATGACTTTGTAAAATTGTATATAAATAGCTAGTGAATAAATGAGTATCATTTGGAAATCTTAATATGTTATAGTTTTATAGTTTAGTATCCTATCAAATTCGATTTGGATATTAATGGATGGGATTTTGCAAAGTCTTAAAAACTATATTTATGCGATTTTATGCATATAACTCAAATGATAATTCGGATCATTAGTTAGAACATTAGGATTTACTGTTTTAACACTATATGTCATGTCAATAAACATGTTGCGGCTGAAACTGTCTTCCTCAAATTTCTTAAAATTTTTTGGTCCCCCTCATGATTTAATGTTGCTTTGAATCATTTTGATCCATGATTTTTGGGTCATGCTTTAATTTTGGATGATTTCTTGAAGATTACCTTTCGTCCTGGTTTTTAGAAATTGCTCGTGTTTGGAATTATTGTGGGTCGTAGATTTTAGAGTTTGTTTTTGCTGAGTTGAAGATGGATCAGACCATTTTTCCTTTGCAAAACGCCGTTTCGGAGGAGAAACAGTTTTAACCGTTGCTAAATTTCAAAGTCTGTAAGAACTTAGCATTTTTTCGGAGGCTGTTGTCTGTTCGTCTTCCGTCGTTGCGGCTCCCAAATCAGCTAGCTACCCGAAATGAAAAGCACTTCACTTTGGAGGCTGTTGTCTATTTGTCTTCCGCCGTTGCAGGTCCCAAATCAGCTAGCTACCCAAAATGAAAAGCGCTCCGCTTCGGAGGCTATTGTCTATTCTTCTTCCGCCATTGCAGCTCCCAAATCAGATAGCTACCCGAAATGAAAAGCGCTCCACCCACCGATGCGTGTCACATGTTTTTAGCCTTTTCTCTTCCGCCGTTGTGGCTCTGCAAAGCACTTGACTGCCAACGTCGATGTCTTTCCGATTTTCAACTGAAAGTTTTCCCGCCCACAGCTTAGTTCGTAACTTTTCTAACTCTGATACGCCTAAGTGTTTTGAAGCGCCAATTGCCTGTTGAATCCCTCCTATGCGGCTGTGGATGGGTCTGCCCTGCAGTGTTAGCAGAGCATTCAGGAGATTGTTCAGACTACTGCTGTGCAAAGGTATAGATGGGAGACAGGATGGAAATGAATCTATGCATAAACTAAATCAACTAGCACAGGTGGGTATGTCATCGCTATTCTTCACAGTTTCAGGACGTGTCTAATATTCTGGATTTCAGTTGGAAGATGTGGATGTGTATTGAATATTGGTATTTCGACACAGCCACGAATTTGCCAGTTCCTTTAAACCAGCAAATGTTTTAGGCTAAGTTGTTTTTATTGTTATCCTCTAGTGACAGGTGTAGGTTGAAAAGAGTTGATTCTCTTTGATAGTGATAGGACTCCTATAATCTTGCATATAGCATTTATAGAAAAACTGAATGGAAATGTTGGTAGTATTATATAGGCTTGTAATTTTTATGAGAAAAAGGATGGAGTGACTGAAGTAAAAATACTTGAAATACTATTTTGATGCTAGTCTTGTTCCTGGCTGAAATTTTATCTTTGGATATGGGATGTGACTGGAAATCTCCAAGTTGATATCGTGACTGGTATTGTTTTGGATACTCTTTTTATTTCAGTATATGATCTTCTATTTTAATATTAATACAATGTACTTGGTTATGCTTGTGATTATTAATCAGTATTTCACTTTGTCAGCCCAATATTATATTTGAATTAATGTGTCATTGTGACTGAATTTACTAGTGTTTCTACTATAAATTCAAGATATAAGGATATATATTTATGTATGTTAGATATCATTTGTATTTTTACAGTGATTTCATACTGATCATTATCTCTTATTCAAATATCTAATGTTGGTTATTAGTTATTAATTAATTAGACACTTTGGAAAATTTGAAATAATTGTTTAGCTCAGTTTTTTTGATAAGTTATTTTGTAGCAGAATGATTTAGTGTGTATGGCTTAAATATTTCTATTTAGATCCTACCCTTTATCTTTCTGTTAATCTTATATTAATTACTAATTAATATAATATTTAAAATCGCTCTCAGCTGAGATAGGATAGATAGGATAAGTTAAGGTAGTTCAGTTGTTATTATCCTAGTATAGTTTACATTTAATAGTTGTTAAATATAATTTGTGTAATTTTTAGAATAAGTTTTATAGTATTTTATATTTAGAAAATTAAGTATAAAAACCTTCAAAAATCAAAGACTTTCCTTACGAAAGCAAGTATAGGATAACTTTGGTAGTTAAAACTAATTTTAGGGTTCAGTTAGATAGATATAACTTTAGGATAGATTTTCACTGAATTTTAGTTTCTCCTTAAGAGAAAAATTCAGTTGGTAGCAGGACCATAACCTGTGATATTTTGCTACTCCAAACACATTGGATGCTGCTTTAAGCTGATTGTGTGGGCATAATCTCCTTGTTGGCCTAGGTCAGAAAATCAGGCCAACAAATGGCACTAGAAGGAGGGCTTGATAATGATTAATGGCAAGAAAAATTAATGAGAAATTTTCAACCAGCCCACATCCTCCAGAAGTCAGTAGATCACCGTTTATAGAAATTGTTAGGAGCATCCTTGAACGTGATCATATCACATCTCCATTTACTCCTGAACAAAGTACTCAAACTTTGGAAGAATCACGACATATTCTTACAAGAGCATATGCCAATCAACTTGGTGTATCTCCGATAGATTATGGTCTACCTAGGAATCAACGACGTAATCCGCAATTGAACATAGTTTCTCAAGGTTTGGAAGAAGTTGATATCACTCCACGTTATCAAACGAGAAGTCATTAGAGACAAACTATTCAAACAAACACTGCTAGAAGACTAACTGTAGAAGGCGGTTTTGATGAGCCACCTTCTCCTCCTGAATCACCACCCGATAGTCCAAGATTATCCAATTCAGGGAATTCCTCAAGTTCTGAACGAAGTCCAATGGCAGGAAATGTACCTATGGGAGGAGGAGCTAATCCTCCACCTAATCCACAACTCCCTTGGCTGAGAACAACTGCTGTAGCTATCCTTGGTGTACAACATCCTTTTCCCAAACACTCAGATAAACTTCTTCCTGAGTTCAACCCAGATGACAAAGAACCCGCAGAGGTGCATGTTGACAAATTCATGTTAGCTGTGCAAACTTTGAACGTTCAGCATGAAGATGTTGTTTGTATATTGTTTCCTCTAACTTTTGAAGGAAGAGCCTCTACTTGGTACTTCTCGTTAGTACAAGGATCAATCACAAACTGGGGTGAATTTAATAAAGGCTTTTTAGATAAATTTGGGGAAGATAAAACACCTGCTCTTTTAGCCTTAGAGTTATCTAGGATTAAAATGGAACCTAAAGAAAGAATCAAATATTTCAATCAAAGGTTTCTAACATTAAAAAATAAAATTCCAATTGCTTCTCAACCACCCGAGGATATAATTATTGAAAATTATACGTCAGCTTTACCAAAATATTCTGGGTTGTTTGTTAAGAGAGCTGGGAAAACAACGTTAGTAGAAACTTTTGAGGAAGCCATTAAAGTCGAGAAGGATTCTATGTCCTATGAACCAGATAGGAGTGGGAAATCTGACACTTTTCCCCGTAGGAAGACTGAAAAACTCAATTCAGAAAAAGATAAAGCATTTGACATAGAACAACTGCAAAATGCTATTCGAACATTAACCAATGAGGTTGTAGGGTTAAATAAAACCAATTCTGAGGATTCCCCTTCTAGGGGATATTTCAGAAATCAGTTTAGAGAAAACCCGAATACAAATAATAAAAATACACCACCTGACATAGCTGCAAATGAAGAGATTTTTAATACAATTCGAGCTATTTTATCTTTATCTGAAACTCCTTCTAGTCAAGAAATAACTGAAAATGAAGAAGAAGAGGAATCAAAAAATGATGAAGAATTAGAGGAACCTCAACAAGTTAATGGTCATTTCTGGGACAGTCTTCTGAGAGAATACGAGAGTAAAAGTCCGCCTACAGGACAACATGCCTATAATACTCGTAGTAGAGCATTCGCAAAAACTCCTGGATCTTCGTCAAGTTCTACTACGAATAATGACAAAAATAATTCACAACCTAATAAACAGACTCAATCTGGCAAACAGACTCAATCAACCAAAATTACCCATCCCACTCAAAATGCTCCAAAATTAGATTTACAATATGATATAATTGAGGATTTAAAGAAGACACGTGAAAACATCAGTATGTACGACCTTCTTCAAATCTACCCAATGCCTAATAGTCATGTTATAAATCCTGCCATGAATTCAATTATTCCTAATGCAAAACAAAATGTTGCTGCAAACAATTCTAATAATGATTCAACAGTGACTGAAAAAGGAAAAGCAACGGCTGACAAAGCCTCGCTTATAGGTAATAATTCTAAATCAATTACACCTCCATTCTTACTTACCTTTGATATTTTCAATAGGAATGTTCATAATTGCATGGTAGACTCCGGAGCATCCTCCAATGTGATGCCTTTATCAGTATGTAAGAAATTGAATGGGAAATATGTTCCATCAAATTCTCAAATAACTCAATTGGACTGGACGAATGTGAAGGTTGTAGGGGAAATGAAAGATGTCTTAGTCAAGATTGCTTGTAACCCTTCAGTTTACCAAATTATAGATATTGTTGTTGCAGATATTCCAGATGCATATGGGCTATTTTTAAGTAGGGATTGGTCTCAACAATTGAATGGATTCTTTGCCACGGACTGGTCAACATTATGGTTACCTAAGAACAGAAAGTCAAATCAGATAAAGATAAATAGAGAAAGATATATGAAACATACTGTCACAGAACTGCATGATCCTAGCGAACCTGTTTTATTTTCATATTGCATTATGGGGAATTACATGTATGAATTGGGGATTTGGAAATTTTAAAGCTGAAAATTCTGCCTTTTCTAAAAATAAACAGCAATCTGAAATTAGGAATGTGACATCTATTTCTCCTAACTCTTCATTCAAGGAAACCATTAATGATGTAGATAATCTGAATATTGTGAATATTATAGAAAGAAAAGTGGTTGTGAATAGTTCTATTTGGACTTTATATTTTGATGGTGTGAAATCCAAAGAAGGGGCATGAGCTAGTTGCCTACTGGTGGACCCTCAGGGAAATAAAACATGTATAGCTTGTAGGATGGAATTTAATTGTACAAATAATATTGTGGATTATGAAGCTTTAATACAAGGTTTGAAAAAAGCAATTGATTTGGACATCAAAGAGTTAATTGCATACGGTGATTTTGAAATCATCGTCAGACAGGTTCGTAACTCCATTCACTGCCTATCTGAACATTTACAGAGTTATCAACAAGAGGTATGGAACCTTATCTCACATTTTGATGCATTTAACATAATTTCTGTTCCTAGAAGTCAAAATCAAGAAGCAGATTTGTTGGCAAATGTACCATCAAAGTTAATTCCGTCAAAAAATCTTACATCATATTTCTTTTCAGTTGAATTGATTTATAGACCCTCTATACCAGATAATATTTTTAACTAGCGCGTATTCGATAATGATGTGCAGGTGCTGAATTTTCTTATGAATGAGGATACCTTTAAAGATTCAGCCGTAGATGAAGTCACTCATGACAAAAATATGAGGGATTTTTCGATAATAAATGATTTTTGTTCAGTTGAAAAAGCTTTTGAAAAGGTAAAACCAGTCCCTAATTCAGTACTAAGATTAGAAAATTTCTTTGATTTGCAAGATAAATTTAGATCTGTCCCTAATTGTAAAACTAATAGCTCTCAAATGAGGTATGGAACCATAAATTTAGGAACATATCTGAATCCTCAAACTATAAACCTAGGAGTGGATTGCAATCCCAAAGAAAAAACAGCATTTATAAAATTATTTTAGAAATTCAAGGATGTTTTTGCTTGGACATATGATGACCTGAAAACCTTCAACACATAAGTTATGAAACACATAATTCCAATTAAACAAGAGTCAAAACCTTTTCAACAAAAGCTAAGGAAATATCACCCGTCACTAGAACCTACAATTAAGAAGGAACTAAATAAATTGTTAGTTGCCAAGATTATTTTTCCCATCAGGCATACTCAATGGGTAGCAAACTCAGTTCCAGTCAGGAAGAAAAACGGGGATATTAGGTTATGTGTAGATTTTAGAAATCTGAATAAGTATTTTGAAAAGGATAATTACCCAGTTCCTCCCATGGAACAAATTCTTCAAAAGGTATCTAGAGCTAAGATACTGTCACTCCTCGATGGTTTCTCAGGATACAATCAAATATTAGTATCTCCAGATGATCAATTGAAAACAGCCTTTAGAACTCCATGGGGAACATATGCTTACCACAAGATGCCCTTTGGGTTAATCAATGCTGGGGCAACTTTTCAGTGAGCAATGGATATTGCTTTTAGAGGATTAATTAACCATTCAATAGTTTTCTACTTGGATGACGTTACTGTATATTCTAAACATCGACCTGATCACCTTAATCATCTTAGAAAGGTATTTGAATGATGTAGAAAATTTGGAATATCATTAAATCCTAAAAAAACAATATTTGTTGTTTTAGAAGGTATTTTACTAGGTTGTGTGGTTTCAAAACATGGAATCATGATAGACCCTGAAAGAACCCAAGCCATTTCAAAAATAACTTATCCTTCTAGAAAGAAAGCAATGCAATCATTTCTTGGAAAAATAAATTTTGTTAGGAGATTCATTCCTAGTTTCTCTGAAATCATTCATCCATTGCAGAAAATGATTAAGAAAGACGCTATTTTTAATTGGGGACAAACTGAAAAAGAGTCATTTTAGAAAATTTTAGAAGCCATTTCAGAAGCTCCTAGCCTTCTAAGCCCAGATTTTAACAAGGATTTCATATTGTATACTTTTGCTTCTGATATTTCATATGCAGCAGTTTTAACCCAATTAAATCAACAAAATAATGAAGTTCCAATCTCCTTCATGAGTTCAAATTTCAAAGATGCTGAACTTAATTATCATGAAGTTGATAAACAAGCTTTTGTTGTTTTTAAAGCTGTTAAACATTTTCGTCCATATTTATTGAAATCTAAAACTAAAATAATCGTCCCTTATTCCTCAGTTAGAAACTTGTTAGTACAAAAGGACTTAGGTGAGAAAAGGGCACCTTGGATGACAGCCCTTCAAGAGTATGACTTAGAAATTAAACCCTCAACGATAGTTAAAGGTCAAGGATTATGTAAATTAGCTGCTGAAGCTTCCCATATACCTAATGATAAAGATGAAACTATCACTGATGAGGTTTTACTTACCAGAGAAATTTATTTTTATCCTCCACCACAAGATTCCTGGTATACTGATATAAGAATACTTTTTGGAAACAGGAACTGCTCCTGATTACCTAGAACCAAGAAAGAAAAGAGCACTTAGATTGAAATATTCTCCTTATTTATTAATTAATAATGTTCTCTTTCGGAGAAATTCAGACAGAGTATTGCTTCGATGTCTAGACAAAGATGAAACAGAAGTAATTCTGAAAGAGTTACATTCTGGACCAGCAGGAGGTCATTTTGGTGGAGAAACTACTGTGCACAAAATTCTTAGGGCTGGTTATTATTGGCCTACCTTGTTTCGAGATTCCTATACTTTTGTTAGAAAATGCCAGGAATGTCAACTTGCTGCGGGAAGGGTTAAAAAACCTGCTTTTCCTTTACAACCTGTTTCAGTTGAAAGACCCTTTCAGCAATGGGGTATTGATATAGTAGGGCCAATAAATACTCCCTCATGTAAGCAACATAAATATATAATAATTGCAACTGATTATTTTACTCGTTAGGCAGAAGCTGCACCATTAAGGGTTGTAAATACCAATCAGGTTATATTATTCTTAGAATTATTTATCATAACAAGATTTTGTATTCCAGATTCCCTCGTCTTTGATAATGCTTCATATTTTTCATCAATTGAGTTAACTCAATTTGCCTTAGAGAAGGGAATAAGAATCAGGTATTTAGCTAACTACCATCCTCATGTAAATGGTTTAGCTGAATCAACAAATAAAAATTTATTGAAAATTCTCAAAAGAACCATTTCAGTTCACCATCGAGATTGGCATACAGAATTGGTCTATGCCCTTTGGGTAGACAGAGTGACTCCTAAAGCTACAATAGATAACTCACCATTTTTCTTGGTATATGGAACTGAAGCTATTTTACCACCGAATTTATTCTTACCTTCATTACAGTTAGCTTAGTCTGTTCAAGATGAAGAATGTCCAGCAATGGAAAAGATAATTAACACTTTGATAAAGCTTGAGGAAGAAAGAGAAAAGTCAAAACAACACTTTACAAAGCATCAACAAATTGTGAAATCTTGGTTTGACCAATCTTTTAGTTCCAATCAAGAATTTCAGGTGGGAGACCTAGTTTTAAAATGGGATAAAGTTCACGAGGAAAAGGGAGATCATACTAAGTTTCTGAAGCTTTGGTTAGGTCCCTTTGTTATTGTTGAGAAGATAGGTCCAAGTACCTTTCGATTACAAACACTTGAAGGACAGTCCGAAACATTCCCAGTGAATGGACTGATCCTGAAAAAATATTTTTGTTAATATTTTTGGTCTTAAAATGTATATAATTTGTTTTGCTGTTTGTAAATGAATTTATATTTTTGTATATAAACTGAATTATAGTTCATAAAATTTAAGGATGATGAGAAATTCATAAAACTTGTGTAACTTTCAAACATCATTCTATTATTATAGCCAGTTTTTATTCTGTTAGTTAAATATTATAGGTTGTCAAATTTTTGTATATAATCAGTCAGTAATCTTTAGTTAGCAGCTGAAAAAATAAATGTAAATAAACAGAGCTTATAGTTGAAAAAATAGTCAGTTTGCTCATTAACTAAAAATTATGATACTAGACTGAAATCTTTTAAAAGTTTGTTCAGGATGATCAAGGTTTCTTAAATCTATGAAAAACCTATCATTATTTTATTTTTAAGTGTCACTCAGATTATTCCTTACCTTTTTTATTTTTATATAAAATGGGGATAGCTTATTAATGTCTTTTTCAAAACTTGTACTTTTGAAAAACTCTTACAGATCTCTACCATCAGTTTTCAAAAGTATTTACAATCTGAAAACTTTTTAGAATTTGTTCCAGTCAATAAAATGCTAAAATGAGAGATGGAAGGTCTTAGTAATAAGCCGGTTTGATCAGAATCATAAATATCACTAGTATGACATTATTAGGAAACTAGTAATGGCTTTTGGTTTAACAAACCAAGAGATAAGGGGTCTTATCACAAGCCAGCTGATTCATTTTCTGGTGATATTAATGACTGACATTACCATTTGGTCACCATCCTGGGTAATGATCTCTCATTTTATAAAATTTAAAAGATGAAAGTGAACAAAGAAAATATAAATTTTGACTGAAGAATAGGAGGTCTCATCACGAGCCGGCCTAATCATGATCATCAGCGTTGTCTGGGATAACTTCATTTCTGATCACCAGGGTGATGGCTTTTGATTTTAAGTTAAAAGACAATAGGTCTCATCATGAGCCAGCTTGCTTATTCCAGACAGTTCTCGTGAATGATGCTATCACATTGGGATACCATACCTAGATAGTAGTCTTCAGTCAGAATTATTGTTTAAAAAAAAAAAATATGTTTATGGAACGGATTCTGGAAAATTTTCAGAAAAGTAGATTTCTATACTCTATGCTGATGGTGCAGGTTATTATTACTATGAAGTATTTTGTTTCGACCAGGATATTTTTAAGTTTATCCCTAACTAGATCTCTGTTTTAAAAGATGGAATATTTCTGAGTTATACTTATGAATATGAATAAATAATGGTTTTTATTTAGATAAAGAATTTTTGATTGTTTTTAATAAGTTTTAAGATTTTGTTTATATCATTGTAAGTTGTATCAGCAGAGATAACTGGTTCACCTAGGTCGTCGTCATTTGTTGGCAGTTAGCAACAACCCCTTCATTTTTCCATTAAGATGAAGAGGGATCAGCTCTCTTTTATTATTTACCTATTTAAAATTATAAAGAGTGCCTTCAGAATCTTCGATTCTGAAAGTACTCTCATTTGTAGAAGAGTCAAGTAACATATTAGAAGCTGATGAAAACATTTTCATAAACTTGATAATTAGCAGCTGTAAGTCTCATAAACTTTTTATATAATCAATTTTATTTATTAATCTATCTGATTATATATGTTGAGTTAAGAAACTTAAAGGGATGGTATGCTAATTGAGGATCAACAAAAACACAGTTTGAATTTGTTTTAAAATGGTTATTGACAAGATATTATAAGTTCTTAAATTCCTAGAACTAAAGGAGAATTATTAAATTAAAATTCTTATTAAACCTAAGAGTTCACACCCCATATGTAACTTAAATATCTTACCATGACTTTGTAAAATTGTATATAAATAGCTAGTGAATAAATGAGTATCATTTCGAAATCTTAATATGTTATAGTTTTATAGCTTAGTATCCTATCAAATTTGATTTGGATATTAATGGATGGGATTTTGCAAAGTCTTAAAAACTATATTTATGCGATTTTATGCATATAACTCAAATGATAATTCGGATCATTAGTTAGAACATTAGGATTTACTGTTTTAACACTATATGTCATGTCAATAAACATGTTGCGGCTGAAATTGTCTTCCTCAAATTTCTTAAAATTTTTTGGTCCCCCTCATGATTTAATGTTGCTTTGAATCGTTTTGATCCATGATTTTTGGGTCATGCTTTAATTTTGGATGATTTCTTGAAGATTACCTTTCATCCTGGTTTTCAGAAATTGCTCGTGTTTGGAATTATTATGGGTTGCAGATTTTAGAGTTTGTTTTTGCTGAGTTGAAGATGGATCAGACCATTTGTCCTTTGTAAAACGCCATTTCATAGGAGAAACAGTTTTAACCATTTCTAAATTTCAAAGTCTTTAAGCACTTAGCATTTTTTCGGAGGCTATTGTCTGTTCGTCTTCTGCTGTTGCGGCTCCCAAATTAGTTAGCTACCCGAAATGAAAAGCGCTCCGCTTTGGAGGCTGTTGTCTATTCGTCTTCTGCCGTTGCGGCACCCAAATCAGCTAGCTACTTGAAATGAAAAGCGCTCCACTTCGGAGGCTGTTTTCTGTTCGTCTTCCGCCGTTGCGGCTCCCAAATCAGCTAGCTACCCAAAATGAAAAGCGCTCCACCCACCAATGCGTGTCGCATGTTTTTAGCCTTTTCTCTTCTGCCATTGTGGCTCTGCAAAGCACTTGTCTGCTGATGTCGATGTCTTTCCGATTTTCGATTAAATTTTTTCCTACCCATAGCTTAGGTCATAACTTTTTCGACTCCGATACGCCTAAGTGTTTTGAAGCGCCCATCGCCTGATGAAGCCCGCCTATGCGCCTGTGGATGGGTCTACCCTGCCGTGTTAGCAGAGCGTTCAGGAGATTATTTAGACTACCGCGGTGTGAAGGTATAGATGGGAGACAATATGGCAAGGAATATATGCATAAACTAAATCAACTAGCACAGGTGGGTATGTCATCGCTATTCTTCACAGTTTCAGGACGTGTCTAATATTCTGGATTTCAGTTGGAAGACGTGGATGTGTATTGAAGATTGGCATTTCGACACAGCGATGAATTTTCCAGTTCCTTTAAACTAGCAAATGTTTCAGGCTAAGTTGTTTTTATTGTTATCCTCTAGTGACAGGTGTAGGTTGAAAAGAGTTGATGCTCTTTGATAGCGATAGGACTCCTATAATCTTGCATATAGCATTTATAGAAAAACTGAATCGAAAGATTGGTAGTATTATATAAGCTTGTAAATTTTATGAGAAAAAGGATGGAGTGACTGAAGTAAAAATACTTGAAATACTATTTTGATGCTAGTCTTGTTCCTGGCTGAAGTTTTATCTTTGGATATGGGATGTGACTAGAAATCTCCAAGTTGATATCGTGACTGGTATTGTTTTGGATACTCTTTATATTTTAGTATATGATCTTCTATTTTAATATTAATACAGTGTACTTGGTTATGCTTACGATTATTAATCAATATTTCACTTTGTCAGCCCAATATTATATTTGAATTAATATGTCATTGTGACTGAATTTACTAGTGTTTCTACTGTAAATTCAAGATATAAGGATATATATTTATGTATGATAGATATCATTTGTATTTTTACAGTGATTTCATACTGATCATTATCTCTTATTCAAATATCTAATGTTGGTTATTAGTTATTAATTAATTAGACACTTCAGAAAATTTGAAATAATTGTTTAGCTCAGTTTTTCTGATAAGTTATTTTGTAGCAGAATGATTTAGTGTGTATGGCTTAAATATTTCTATTTAGATCCTACCCTTTATCTTTATGTTAATCTTATATTAATTAATAATTAATATTAATATTAAAAATCGCTCTCAGCTGAGATAGGATAGATAGGATAAGTTAAGGTAGTTCAGTTGTTATTATCCTAGTATTGTTTACATTTAACAGTTGTTAAATAGAATTTGTGTAATTTTTAGAATAAGTTTTATAGTCTTTTATATTTAGAAAATTAAATATAAAAACCTTCAAAAATCAAAGACTTTCCTTAAGAAAGCAAGTATAGGATAAATTTGGTATTTAAAACTAATTTTAGGGTTCAGTTAGATAGATATAACTTTAGGATAGATTTTCACTGAATTTTAGTTTCTCCTTAAGAGAAAAATTCAGTTGGTAGCAGGACCATAACCTGTGAGATTTTGCTACTCCAAACACACTAGATGCTGCTTTAAGCTGATTGTGTGGGCATAATCTCCTTGTTGGCCTAGGTCAAAAAATCAAGCCATCAGGACGATATCGACTGAGCATGTCATCCCTTCCAGTAGCACTGTCAACTTGGGTGGGTACTTTTGATTCTTCGATGGTTGCCGTGGCTTGGCTCCTGGATGCATAGGAGTGGCGTATCCCAAAATATCATGCATCGAGACACCCCAAGGTACCATGGACACAACAACTCCTGAGCTCGACAACCTAGTTTGTGTAGTGCCTTCTCCCAACATCTTCATAGATGTACGAGTTTGCCTCCTCTCTGGTGGCATAGGAATGGGTCTCTGAGTCTGCCGCTTTCACTTAGGAATGGATGATGAACCCACTGGAATACTGATGATTTCTTCTTCCACAGCTGTGGGCCAAATAGGGGACTCATACTCACTGGAAATTTCTATGGTGTCAAGGCTGCTCAGCATCCCTCACCCCTCAAAACCCAAAAAATTGCCACCCGATGCATCTCGTGCGGTGTCTTATAGAAACTTCCAATCCAAAACCATCATTACCAAATATAACTTCACCATTATTTCCAAATAGGGTATTAATGACACCAAATTCATTGGCAATCTTATGATTCTAACAGTCGGATCACCCATTAATGCGGGCGCTTCAACAAGTGATGCCATCCAACTGGTTTAACTACCTGCATTTATTACTTGATTTGACCTCCTCACAGCTCTGGAACTATCGCAACTGGTCAACCAATTACCGCTAACAATTTTAACCTTGCACATCCTCTCCCTCGAGGCTTGCCTTGCTCTACTGAACTAATTTTTTTTTAACACTTCATGTGGTGCACATTTTCGGCCCTGTTCTATAGGTCTTCAAGTGACTCTCGTTAATGAGCTTTGGAAACATTGTGCCATCTAACTATTGTAACTGAACTGCACCACCGGATGACTGAACAATATAGGGACCTAACCAGTGCATTTGTAACTTACCTGGATGCTTGATGAACTTACTGTCATATAATAGCACTAAATCTCCTGTCGCAAATTGTTTATGCTTAATATGGCGATCATGCCATGCCTTTTGTCGATCCTTCACAACTTGTTGTTGGAATCCTGCAATGAAACGATCTTCTTCAAGCTGAATCAATTACACAGCATGTTCTTCTAATGCTATTGCATCATCCATGCCCGTCGTCACGACAATGCACAAGATGGGCATAATATACTCCATAGGAATGACTACCTCTTGCCCATAAACCAACTTAAATGGTGTTTAACCTGCTAGCCATTTGCAAGTAGTGCAATAGGCCCATAGAACTGCAAGAATTTTTAATTTCCAGCCATCACGGTTATCGTTACATACCTTAGTCAGTGCCGTCTCCAAAATTTTGTTGAAGGCCTCAACAGTACCATTTTCCTGCGGGTGGTATGGTGTACTCCGCTTATGTTGTATCTAGAGCTCTTCAATTAGCGCTTTTATCATCCAATTGACAAAGTGACTACCTTGGTCACTCATGAGGATTCTAGGACACCCAAATCACGTCACAATATTCTCAAAAATAAACCGTGCTACTGTCGCAGTGGTACAATCAGCGACTAGTGCAGCTTCCGTCCACCGAGTCAGGTAGTCATTTGTAGTAATAATATAGCGGGTTCCAGTGTGTTTACATGGAAGATTGATAGGACCCACAAAGTCTACATCCCATTTATCAAACAGTTGCAGAGTCACCTATGACACCTGCTAGTTTTTCAACATTAAGCTAGCATTATTAGGATCTTTAACTGAGAGAATAACAAGTATACCAATCAAACACAAGAGACAATGAACATAGTGTTTTTCCTCGGGGAAACCATAAAGGAGAAAACCCCACAACTTCCTCAGAGATAGAATCAGTGCAAAAGGTAAAACCCCAAAATAGTAAGATGCACTCCCGACAGCAGTAATCTTCTTCTTGTCTAGCCCCAGTGTCTGCTCCTTCCTTAACTATGCACTACACTTGAGTGTGTGAGTGATGTGTAATAAATAGAGAGTCCAGCTCTCTATTTATACTAATCTTGACATGACTAAAACCCTACTAGGTCCGACCTCTACTTGGAGAGTCTAATAACCCTAGTGCCCCGAAATTGTGGGGACTTTAACCCTTAGACAATCGGAGGGTTACCCACTATGACTTGACATGACTCATTTACATTATTGATTTTCCTGATCGAAACATTGAGGCATGACAAGATGACTCAATTACATAATAGATACATCTCAAAATAAACATTGGGTTACAATACATAAGATACATAGATGAATACATTCCGAAGTTACAAATACATCAACACTCCCTCTTAACTAGGAAGGTATTCTTTTGACACAATTTTTAGCACTGGTCTTCTTCTCTGTATCAACTGGATAATCTCGTCCTCTACATCTTGAGTCTTTTGAGTCTTCAAGTCATCTTCATCCTTTGAATCTGGATCATCTCTCGATCTAGATCATCATCACTGGATCGGATCTGGATCATCACTGCTGGATCTGGATCTCTCAGAGTCACCATAACTGGATCTGGATCATAGCTTGATCAAGATCTCATCTAGTCATCTCATGATTCTTCTTGTCATAGGAAGTTCTACAGATCCAACCTTCTTTCATGCTGGTTGTAGGCCTGGCCATCATGTAGGTCTTCCCCCAACACTTACATCCGACCTACTCATTAGAAAGGCACACCCAACACTCACATCTGATCATGTAGAAACCTACAATC
Source organism: Pseudotsuga menziesii (assembly GCA_001517045.1). Classification (NCBI taxonomy): domain Eukaryota; kingdom Viridiplantae; phylum Streptophyta; class Pinopsida; order Pinales; family Pinaceae; genus Pseudotsuga; species Pseudotsuga menziesii. The sequence continues at coordinate 178,045 of LPNX010522671.1, read as the reverse complement.
AAATTAGAAAGGCCCAACACTCACATTCACCAGCATGACAGGAGATCACTATCATCTGTGAAATGGCTTCAGCATTTATATCTGACCTACTCGTCAGAAAGGCATAGTACTCACTTCCATCCAGGTGGGAACACATCCTACTCACAGTGATGAAATATTTCCATACTTTTATCCAGGCTGGAATCACATCCTACTCACAATGATGGAAGAATTCTATCCAGGTGGGAACACATCCTACTCATAGTGATGAAATATTTCCATACTTTCATCTAGGCTGGAATCATATACTGCTCACAGTGATAGAAGATTTTTGCACTTACATCCATCCAGGCGAGAACACATCGTACTCACAGTGATGAAATATTTCCATAATTTCATCCAGGATGGAATCACATCCTGCTCATAGTGATGGAAAGGCTCTGCACTTACATCTGACCTGGTAGGAACCAAATCCTACACCCTCGTCAGAAGGGCATGCACTCACATCTGACCTGGTAGGAACTAAATCCTACACCCTCGTTAGAATGGACCCCAGTCCCAGACTGAGCTACCTGGTAATGGACCAGGTGCCTCCACTCTCCCGAAGAGTGGCAGTTTCCTTTACATCCATCCTACTTGATAGAATGGCCAACACTCACATCTGACATGGGAGGAACCTAATCCTTTAGCCATGACAGAATGGTTCAGCCCTTACATCTGACCTACTCGTCAAAATGGCTCTTCTCTATCCTGGACTGAGTATTCCTGGTAACTAACCAAGTACCTCCATTCCCAGAATGGCAGTTTCCCTTACATCTGTCCTACTCGATAGAATGTCCAACACTCACATCTATCATGGAAGGAACCAATCCTCTCACTATGACAGAATGGCTCAGCCATTATATCTCATTAGAGGAAATTTCAACTCAAAATGGGCCTTTTAACTTTTATTCAAATTCCATGTCAACATGTGTTAGCCAATGAAATTGCTTTAAATTTGAAATACCGTATAGGTCTTAAACATTTTTTTAATATAAATTTGGGGATAACTATCATAAAAAAAACTACTTTTTTTGTTTGTATTTTTGACATATCTACCTGTGTTTTTACTCAAATTTTGATCGGGAGAGCTCGCTGGATGTGGAATTAAATTCCACATCCAACGAGTACCCACTCAGCATAATTT